>VWZF01001767.1:140228-349734 GCA_013396755.1 Sclerurus mexicanus | reverse complement strand
CCGCGGGGCCGGGCTGGGCCGGGGGCGGCGGCGGTCCGCGCTGCCCGCCCTGGCTCGGGGGCTGGTGCAGGGCACGGCCTGCGGGGCCGGGGTTCTTCTCGCCCCCGTACCGCCAAAGCTCGGTCTCGGCGGTGTCAGTTGCGCCCTTGACCAGCGATCCCGCTGGAACTGAATGGCTGGCGCTGGCGTCGCCGTTCGCGGTAACGGGGAGCGTGCAAGACTCGGGGAAGGTCCCGTCCTCTGCTCCGGGCGTTCTCCCAGGGCCGGGGTGAGGAGGTGGCTGCCTGCGCTCTGGAAGCAGGGGGTGAGTGCTGGAGGACGGGGAGATGCGCTGTTTGCTGGCCTTTAGTGCTGGAAAGAAGCGCCCGCGCTCGGGACCCCGTGTGTGCTCGAGGAGCCCGAGCGGAGCCCAGCGCGACCCTGAGCCCGCGTCCTCTCGCTGCTTCGGGTGCTCCGTGTTCATCTACACTTAAGACGTGCTTTCTGCATGGAATGTGCACCTCAGTCTTGTAACGCACGGGGCACGGCATCATTCAGCCACAGCTTGCTTTGATAACGTGCCCTGAACGTGTTCTCAGCTCTTAATACTTGACTGCTGATACAAGAAGTATTTTACTTAAAATTCAGCGACTGAGGAATGTCTTAACATGGTGAACCAAAATCTAAACCAACATAACAACAAATGAAGAATTTGTAACTCATGAGAAAGTATTACTTGGACAGGGCTGATCGTCAGATTTGATGCAATATCGTACATTTACAGAAAAAGTTAAAATCTTCACTTTTTGTACTGAGACTTTGTCCCATGCTCAGTCACTAGTACTTTCCAAAAAAAAAAAAATGGTGTGAGTCCTCCTATCACTGCTGCTGGTGGCTTCCCCCCAACTCCCCAGCTGTCCCCTCGGAAGGATCAATTCTGCTGTCACACTTCAGACTTGTGCATTGCTTATCATACTGGCCCATCTATTCCCTGTCTTCTGACTGCCTTTCTCTTGGCACCTTACATTCCTCCTGTGACAGTGTGATTTTAGCACCTTCATTCAGAATTTTCTCCTCCTTGACTGCTAAATGTTAACATATGCTGCTGTAGGAGAAAGTATTTAACTGGCAAGGAGAATTTGTTAGACCTTGTGTTCATTATTTGTAACTTACAATGCTAGCAAGTGTTGCTAGTCTTGTGCGTATGGACTGTCCAGTTTTTATTGTGATTTATGTTAACTTTTATTCATATTTAAGTTGGTTAATAAAATTCTCATTAAATAATAGTATTCCTAGTTTAAATATTAGTAACATTTTCACAAATTGCACTTTGAAGATTAGGGTTTTCTTCCTGGTATTTAAAATAACAGCAAGTTCTGAACACATAATCTCCGGTACAGTGGTGATGCATTGAGGCCATTATGAACTTTATCAGTTTTACTGTAGGTGAAGAACCAATTGGGAGTAGATTTTAGTTTTTAGGCATTCAGGGAGGCTTGGTGTTCCTCTTTGAGCATACACTGGAAGACAATTATTTCTAGTCAGTCAGATTTTGGTACAATAGTTTGAATGCTGATACAGCATCAATAGTCTTGAAAGGGCTGTATGTCTGCTGAGCTAATGAAGACTGGTCTTTAGGTGTGTATTGAGTCTTGTAGTGTGTTTGACCTTTAGTCTAGGAGGAAAATCTAAAAGCTCATAGTATCATGCTGCATCTTAGCAGCTTGGTTGAAATTATGTTGAGAAAAAACTCAACAGATTTGCAAAGGTTGAATCAGGAAGTTTTGCTCTCAGAGCAGTTAACCTTGCAGTAATACATGCTGGTTTTGAATTGCCTGTAAACTACTGCAGATAATTTGTGTCAGGTGTCTGACCAACAAAGTAGATGATTTCAGTGCTAGACTTTTCCATTTTAAGTCAACAAGAGAGAATTTAATTCCTGCTGCCAAGGAACAAAGATTATTGTCATCTGTCTAACCTGCAGGAATTGACATAAAAGAGTTCTGTGGACTATGGCACCATCACTGAAACTTGTGCTGTTTTCATGAGAAGTAACTTTTTAAAGATTGTGGAAGCCAAACTGCCTTACCTTGCAAAAAGTTGTCCCTTTTAAAACACAGAAGAAAAGCTGATACCAAGATTTTCTCTGCTGCTTATGGGGTTATAGTCAACAGAGCACTTTCTGTTCTCTTTTATATTCTGTGTATTTTTTAAATATGCTCCAGGCAGCTCACTTTCTCCTAGCACTGACATTCAGAAAGAAATTACCTATTTAAAAAACCCCAAACAAACAGACACACAATTAAGGGAGATAATAAAGTCTGATAAACCATCTGTATTTCTCTGTTTGCAGTCGTAGATCCCAGGACCCACAGTTGATATTACCTTGTCTGCCATTGGTGGAAAAGTGATTAGTTTCACCAAATCTTAAAAAAAAAAAAAGCTCTCTGTCTTATCTTGCCTTTGTCTTCATTGGAAAGAATAGGCGGTGTTTGGCCTGTTCAGAATTTAATTTTGTATTTGTAGCAATATTCTCCTTTATAGCACTCCTTTCTCCTTTACTAATTTGAACTAATGAACAAAGTCCTGTGATTGGTTTTAGATTTTATTAAAATGACGTCAAGACACATGCTCAGTGATTCACCACTTGAGTCCTAAGTAGGATGTTTTTACTAGGTGGATTAGTTTTTAAAATGACAGCATCTGCTTGTTTGTACACATTTATTTATGATTCTTCCCCAGGCAAGTATAGCAGGAGTATGGTGAGTAATAACCAGCTGTTGGAATTAGCAAATAGAGAAAGGAAGTTATTTGATCTGTGAAGGAGTGTGAGAGCTGAGGCCAGGAGTAATAAAAACTAAACAGATGCCCCAATGTATAAACCCAAGTCAGGATGTGTAAATTGCTTGCACTGCTGATGGGCAAAATCGTGTCAGATGGGTGGCCTTGTTTGGAGTTTTTATTGAAGATGAAACTGTCTCCAGTGCCACATCACCTCTGGCAATCCAGAGCACCCTGGATCCACTTCTAGCATCTCTGCTTGCTCAGCCAGCATCAGC
The DNA here is from genome assembly GCA_013396755.1 of Sclerurus mexicanus. Classification (NCBI taxonomy): domain Eukaryota; kingdom Metazoa; phylum Chordata; class Aves; order Passeriformes; family Furnariidae; genus Sclerurus; species Sclerurus mexicanus. Next base: position 346,696 of record VWZF01001767.1, on the reverse strand, counting down.
AGTGCACAGACACAGCAGCTCTCTCGGGGCTTCTTCAGTGGCCTTTCTGATAGATGATCAGAGTGGCCAAAAAGGGATCTGAGTAGGAGGAAACTGCTGTTGGGTCACCTTGTCTCTCATCCCAGGTGTGCTGTGACTAGGTTCTCTCTGGTGCCCTTGTGAGCTCTGTTCTTACACTGAGTCATTTCTTGAACAATCACTGCAAGAGCACAGCAGTAACACCGAAGGTGTTCCTTCTCCTCAGGGCTTCAAAGTGCTTCTCACCCTCTCTAAAGGGAGGATGACAAGAAGATGGAGCCAGGCTCTTTTCAGTGGTGCCCAGCAATAGGACAAGAGGCAGTGGGCACAAACTGATGCACAGGAAGTCGCACCTGAACATGAGTAAGAACTTCTTTTCTGCATGGTGACCATGCACTGAACAGGCTGCACAGAGACGCTGTGGAGTGTCCCTCACAGGAGATATTGCAGAACCATCTGGACACAATCTTGTGCCATGTGCTCTAGGACTACTTTGCCTGAGCAGGGAGGTTGCACCGAGGAACCACTTGTGCTCCCTTCCAAGCTGAACCATTCTGTGATTCAGTAACAGGGGAGGTGCTGTGTTTCCTTGTTTCCTGGGCTTTCTGAATGCCCGGGTGTATGGCTTCACGGGTCATCGCAGCAGGAGGGAAGTGCCTGTCAGTGTTGGCAATGGCCAGGGGCAGGGATGGAGGGAGGACAGGCTGGTACTGCCACCTATGCCTTACTTAGGCTGTTTCTGCTTCTGGGAGTGATTGGCTGGTACCTTCCATGAGTAATATATTCATATAAAATCTTCTCTACCCCCCACTCCCCCCCCAAAAAAAGTTAAAAAATTGAAAGTGGGAGCTAACATGCCCTCTGGCCCTTAAATAGGAATATAAATTGATGACTGCCATGAAAGCCATGGTTGACTCTGATTTTCCTTTACAGGGGATGAATGGTTGTCTACCCTTCTGTAAGAACAAAAGTACAAACAGGTAAGACTTTAAAGACTTTGGATGTCTTTTCTGGCTGCTTTTTTTCTTCCCTGAATAAGAAATGAATGAATCTGATTAATAATATATACAGAATTAATGGTTATACATCATTTTCCTCAGATAAGCAAGATCTTTCTGCTTGAGAGTGACACAGCCATGCATTTTGATGGTATCTTGGAGCTGAGTGTAATTGTGCAGTGACAGTGTAATGACGGATATGTCTTTAACAACCTGTTCCCTGTATTGTTTTTTTATCACTGCCATCTGCTCAGCCAAAAGTGGCAGCTGCCAGGTCTCACAGATAGCGCTGTCATGTACTTTCATGTAGAACAACATATTGTTGTAATTTCTCTGATATTACTAGATGAAATAACTTTAAGTGAGATAAGGTGACATTTTGCATGGCACTTTGGAATTCATCTCACTGCAGTGGGTATAGGACACACAGTGTTCTTTCTGCAGCAAGCTACATCAGCACACCCCATTCTACTTTCAGATATCACTGGAAAATGCCTATTTTACAAAAACATTATGTAACATCCATCTGGGACATATGTGTCAGCACTTAGGTGCAACTGAGACAGTCAGTATTGCTTACATATGTAGCCTTAGTTACCTTTGTGGGATGGAAATTATGTAAGCCGATTTTAAAAATACATTTTTTTCTTTTTGTTTTTGCTTTTATCAACTTGAATCTCCTTCGTATTTGCAAACATATTCAGACAGCTCCTTCAACATTAAAGAAAACACAAAATCTTTGCAACTGTCACGACTGTTTTAAGGTCGCTTAAAGAAACACTGGCAAAGATATCGGCAAAAGCAACTTTAGTATAAAAGTGGAGGCACGATAAAGTTTGTAGGCAAGGTTAACTCTTCTACTTGGTTAAAGCACACAGAGAAAAAGCAAACTAAAATTTAAAATCAATCAATCTAAAACCAGGATGAATCCACAAATTATCTATGTGGAGGCTGGAGAGGGGTGAGTGGGGAGAAAAGGGTAAGGGTAGGAAAGGATTAGGATAAAAAAGAATAAGGAAGACCCTCCTATTGAGTCACAAGGTTCAGAGTGGGCCCCCTTGCTAAACTGAGCCTGGATTTGACTACCAGTTTAGGCCTAAAATTTTAACATCACTTAACAACACTAAATTATTAGCTCCAGTTCCAGAATGTAACAAAAGATTCATATAGAATTTACTATAATACAACAGTAACTCACAGGCATAATTTACCATAATCTGAAGTACTTAAGAATCTAAGAGAGCAACATTCATAGTACATAGTCTCAGGGATTCCTAGAGGAAGTGGCTGGCTAATCTCTTCTTTGCATAATGGTCTCTCTTGTGCTTGCAAGGGACAACAGAGAGGCAGGCAAGGCAGGGCAGGCAAGGCGGGGCAGGCGGGAGGAAGGAAGGGAGGAAGGGAGGGAGGGAGGTGTGCCACTTGGAGAATATACCTGTCTCATACACATGTGCTGTAAAACTGTAACATCAGATCTATCTGCCTATGGGAAAGATTTGCAAGGTAAGCTGATTTGGGATATATCTTCTTGCTAATGAACACTGATGAAAAACAGCCTTTCTCATATGGCAGAAAGCCCAGCTGTGATGAAGACGGTGGAGTATGATTCTTGCATCATTTTCTTATTTGAGTGCCATAGGGTGTAAAATGCTGAACAGCTCTTTGGCAGTCTAAAGGTCTGTGGCTCAGAGACAGCTGGCTTATACCTGGCCTGTTTGGAACACTGCTGCAGGTAGAAAGCTTCCTGACAGGACTGTGGAAGGAAGCCAGGGCATGGGTCCTTTCTGTTTCTCTGCCTCATTCGGATGGATGTGTAGCTTTGGCACTTCATTGTCAGCCAAGCAGAGGCCATTGGAGTTGTGAACAGTGTTCTCCCAATGGCAGAGAGCCAGGCGAGAGAAAAGTCTCTTGGCATTCAGCTGATGTTATGTGCTCTGGAAATTTAAGCCTTGCCTGTTGTTCCAGTAGTGCATTTCAAGAACTGATGCAGGCTCCTGGCATTGTATTGATCTTGAGCACACACCAGATTCACTTTTTATCCTAAGGGTAGGGATGTGCCATTTTCATTAACCACCCTTTATGTACACATATGTACCTTAAGAGGAAGATCCCATATATGTGTGTATGTGTATATATATATATATATATATATATACACATTCTTTTTCTTCCTCCCAAGATTTCAAAATCTCATTTGAAACTTCTGTTTGATTTATCCCCTGAACTAGGGCTGTAAATGCTGCATGGATTTGTTTTGTGCTCTGTTTTAAGTATATTTAGAAGTATACATAGTTATTTGTGTTCCTGCATCATATTCTTATTAATGAGCACAGCATAATTGTTGCTTGTATTGGCTTTTTTTTCTGTGCATGTTTTTAATAGATATTTTAAAGTCTTTGTTGGAGTTTGCATGTGCTTCAAAAATTAAATTCAGTCTGTGGTTTTATTACCCTTTTTATTTAATTTATCTTAACTGTTGCTTTCAAGCTGTGAACCAGCTGTTGACTTTGAAAAAACATTGTTCAATTTGAAAGGAGCATTTTAAAGCTTAATGTAATGGCTGTAAGTAATCACTACAGCAATTATATTCTCTGGTGTTGTGTGTCACTATAATATTGGAGGTTGTAAGAAAAGGCGGGAGAGAAACACATCAAGCTCAGATGTCTCAGTTTTGTCTGTGAAGCCCAGCATCTCTCTGTGCTATATAGCTTGGTGTCCTTGCTTGAATTGTGGCAGAAAATCGGAAGCTGCACTCTGTTGCACTGTGTGTGCCCAGCAGGAATGAGCCTTGCACTCTGCCCTCCTTGGAGTGGAGAGGGGTGTTGCTTTCCCATGCAGGTGGATGGTAGGTGTACACTTGCTGCAGTGGCAGAAGCCCCTGCTGTGCTGCTGGCTCCTTCTGACTTGTTCCAGGATTTTGCACTTGATGTAGAGTGGAATTTTGCGTTTGACTTCTCTTGAGCAGCTGCATACCCACCTTGCCTGGTGCCAGTGGTGGCAAAGCTCCTCACAGAGCATGCAGAGAGTCTGGCTAGGATGGGAGGTCTTGGCATCCTGCAAAGTCAGGCCATGCTCTCACTGTGCTCTGGAAAGGAGCAGTGACTTGCCATGGTGAGCAGAATTACTAGAAATGGGTGTATTTTCATCCACATTCTGAGAAGAAACGTACCCCCTTTGTTTGTGAGCAGCTCTCCAGTTCAAGCAGGTTGGAGCTCTTGGGGAAGAGAACTTTCTGGGTCATTGCAGTAAGGATAGGGGAAGCAGCACGCCCTCTGCATTCCTTCACGTTGCAACAGTCCAGGAAAATGATGTGCAGCTTCCTCTGCCCTGAAAATTCTCTCTATAATGATTTTAAAACGAATTTAATACACATCACTGTGGGAGTCGGCCCATTTAGGCCCATTTCTCAAGAAGTCACCTAGCCATGCTTTTACACACAGACTGTGTTTGGGAACTGCAGACAGCACTGTTGCTCCAAAAAGGTGGTGCAGGACCTAGACCCTCTACTTTTCACAGAATCCCAGGAAGGTTGAGGTTGGCAGGGGCCTCTGCAGAGCATCTAGTTCAATCCCCTGTTAAAGCAGGTTTGCTTAGAGCAGGTATTTTTGCCAGTGTGTGTTGCACAGCAGGTTCAAGTTACCTGCCAAGCCACCATCAGTTCCTGTTAACAGCTTTATGAAGCAACAGTGCTGCTGGGAAAGACCCAGGAGGAAGCTTAGATTCAGCAATATACTAAACCTTTCCCAAACTTAATTTGTAGCAAGATGCTTCAGAATACATATCGAATTGCAGCAAGATGTCAGCTGATGCAGAATAGGGACAATAACACAAAGGGCAAGTGTGCAGGGAGCTGGGGGCAATGAGACTTTGGGACAAGCTGAAGACTAGGCTTACTATTGAGGCAAAGTTGCAGATGTTTGGTTGCCGTGGCTTGTAAGGGAAGGATAGAAGATACATTTGCAAGTGAGTTTTGTGATGGCACTTGTAGTAGATGGTAGTTGTGGTGATATGACTGGGGTGATCCTCTGCTAAGAGGTAGATAATCATTCCTTGGCATGGAAACACCCAGCTGGAATGGCCCGTACATTACCGTAAAATGAAACAGTGGGTCTCTAATGAGTGAAGGCACTGTCTGTGTGTGTAGTGTGCATCGTGGGACATTCGCAGCAAAAGGAGCTGCTGTTTAGTTTCCCATTTCTCTGCCTGTGTATACTGCAGAGGAAAGCAAAAGCTACAGATCTGAGTGCTTCAGGGATCAGACATGTTCCTTTTAGACATGTGCCTTTCAGACACAGGTGGCAGAAGCTGGGCTGGTGACCATGGATTTGGTACAAAGGGACAGGGACAGAGACACAATCCTCATTGTGACAAAGGCACTATGACATGAATTAGATTATCTTTTTATGTATGTAAATATACATTCAAAGAAGGTAACTGCTGGGATGGAGAGGGACATGAACGGCATGTTCAGGGAAGTTAAAAGCTTAGCCAGTGTAGCAAGATATTTTTTAATGTAGCAGAATGAAATTCCTTTGGGTGCAGCAAATGAGACACATAAAGTGTAATGCCCTGTGAAATCACAAAGAGCCACTTTCAACAGATGGAAAAACCAAATTTAATACAAAACCAAAAACTGATAGACTCTGCCTTTGATAATACAAGTATGAGGTTACACTTTAACAGTATCCACTACTGGATGTGAAGTGTATTTTCGTTGTTAAATGCACTTGCTAGTTTGTTACTATATAGAATTTAAAGTGATGAATCCTATATTCTGCCGTTACCTTCACTCTGAGAAACTAAAGAAACTCTCTGACAAATGGCTCTCACATCCCATATGCTTTTTCACTCTGATGTCTGCTGTGCCTGTGCCACTGTTCTCAGTGTGGAACTGAACCCTTGTGTTTGAAGCTGGTTTTAGGAATCCCTGTGGCAGGGATATCAGGGGGCATAAGTGGACGCAGGTGAAGAGCCCATTGCCAATGCAGTCTGAAGTCTGGCACCCTGGAACAGCCCTCAGAGGAGCAACACCATCATGCAAATGGGATGCAAGTGCTCAGCTTCCCTCATCGCACCACCTCTGACCTTCCTGCTACCTCTGCAGAGGGGAGTGGGGCACCTCTCCAAACTGTCTTGTGCTGTGACTGACTGACCTGATGGAATCCAGTGTAGAGAAATAGAAAGTATTGAGCAGAAGGAGGAATAATCCTAATTTTGTGTAGACAGTCATGAGTACAGAGGTGATTGTTAAGTACTGAATGAGATCTGGGTTTGAAATAAATACTTAAAAGGAAAAGCTGGCATTGCGCTGAGTCATAAAGGTAAATAATGTGTTAGGAGTTACTATAAAACAAGTAACAGGATTATGTCCTTACTTAAATTCCTGATATTGTGCACTTTGAATACTCTGTGCAGCGCAGTTCCCCCATTTCAGAAAGCAGAGAATTGAACTAGAAAATGTTAGCCAAGACAGACAAAGATGGTAAAAATGTGGAATGGCTTCTTTATGAGGGGAGCTTTGCCTTTGAAAAGGGACAGTTAAATGGAATATATGTGTATAAAATAATGTGGAATAGGAAGGATGGAAAAGGAATGGCGATGAAGGAGCTGATGGTGGAAGGAAGGACATGACAATACATACGTCAAATTCAAAGCAAAAAAAAAAAGGGAGATGCTTATTCACACTGTGCATACTGGAGCTGTGGAACTCCTTGTGTCAGGATGTTATAGGTGCTAAAAGTTCTAAAAAATTAAAGCAAAAATTGTAGAATTGAAATCCATCTATGGATGTTAAACACCAAAGACCCGCCCCATTCTGACTCATATTCTATACAATTGGATAGAATTGTAGAAAAATATTTTATCTGTGATTTTGTAACTTTCTAAAAACAGTTTAAGTAGACTTCTCTGCCAGCTAGGTTGCAAAATTTTTCAAGAATTTTCCAAACTCTATGTGCATCACTGGATGTTGGGGACATGCTGCTATGTGCTTTTCTATTTCTTATCTTCTTTTCTAGACATTCTTCTCCCATCTGTTGCCAGAAGCAGTATATTGAGCTGAATGGCCTTTAGATTTGAAGTTATGTGGCTGCCCTTACATGTCTGCTATCCTAAGTTTGACACATTTCAGGGAAGAAGCTATGTATGACGTAGGTTTACATTTAGACCCAGTATTCTTTACTTGCTTTATTTAGCTCTAAAATTTGCCTCTGGCTCAACAGAGGTAACTGCACCCCTAGGCTGTGGTGTGTTTAATTCTTGCAGTGAAAGTTGTATTGCCAGCAGCGGAACTCAGGTCTAAAGTTGGGAAACAAGTGCCATGTTGTGTGGATGTCACAGATATGCAGGTGAGGCCCTCGTGCGGTGATGTTTTGTTGATTAATTGGGGTGGAGGAAGAAACAGGAAGAAGAGTTTCAGTCAGCATCTAGGATCCCTTCTGAGTTCTCTCTAAGATGGTCATTTGAGAATGTTTATGGAGACTTTTGTGCAGTGAATGGTGATTTAAGACTGCGCACTTAATGCCAGTGCAAGGGGCTGGCAGTCTTTAGTATGGAGAAACCCAGATGGTTGGGATGTTGTGGCTTTCCTAGAAGGAAATTTGGATTGGGTTAAGCAGATTCACTCCAGTCTCCACCTTTACCACTGCTTTGCATGCTCGGTTGCTCACTGTGTAGTACAAAAGTCATGGGAGTGAGTTCAGGGCTTCCTCTTGCTGCATGGCTATGCTGCTGTCAGGATGGAGCCAGCTTCCTGCTTTTCCTCTGCAGGAATTTTCCCATTTACATGCAGCAGAAATAACTCCTGTGAATTTAATTAATCACAGTTTACATGGTAATAACCCTTGGAATATTTTTTATGGGTAAATAATGTGTATCCTCTGCTGGAGTGGGGGTTCTACAGGTTCCAACATTCAATTATTTCCTAATCTACTTCCGATTAAATGATCAGAGAGTGAGATCAGAGGAAACTAACAGCAGTGGGAATAATAGCAGCTGCCTTGTGTTTGAGGCATGAATATATGCTCTTAATACTCATTCAAAAGCCCTAACAGTTAAGGAGAATGCAGCGGTTTTTTGGTGCTGCCAAGCAAGTACCACAGAGTCTCTGGTTGGCAACGTGGTGCTATGCATAGGGACCTGGCTAGTTCTTACTCACGAGGAGCCTTATTTCCAGAGGAGTTCCGTGCAAACACGGCTGCTCAGCACCTGGTACCTGCCTTAGCCCAGCCCCTTTCCTCAGTGTATGTCTGCTGGAAGCTGCATGGGAGGGGGCTGGGGATGCCAGGTGGCAAGACTTTGTTCAGTCACTTCTATCAAGCAGGCTCAGAGCAGCTCCAGGCAGTCCCAAATGTATCAGTTTCTTGTGAGATAGTGAGGAGTGTCATTGTCATCCAGTGCCTTTGACTGAAGAGAAGGTGAACAGGCTTGCCCAGGGCTGAACAGGGTCTCTGCAGCAGGGTGGAGTTGGGTAGAGTGAAGACCTGGAGTCTGCTGCTGAGAGGGACCAGCCCCATGCCCTGCTGCATCTGGGCAGGCCCTTCTGCTAAGGAGTGGTACAGGAACCATCCCACTCACACAGCAGGCCTGGCTGATGGCCTCCGAAGAAGTGACATGCCAGTCTGCTTGGCAGCCACATACAGGATCACAGCACATGGGGAGAAAGCTACTCTCAAGTGAATGGTGTCTGGCTGGGAAATGCTCACCCAGGAGCCCACTCCAGTTCCTGCACTGTGATTATCCTAAGTAACAGTGTATTTTTTTCAGCTTATGTTTTCTCTTCCTTGCCTTTGCTACTTTTGCTTTTATTTAATGTTTTATTCTTTGTAGTATTTACTACTTTAATCTGTAATGTTGCTGCCTGCCTGCCACCCCCAGCTTCTGGCCACCTTCGGAGTCCAGTGCTGGTAACAAACACGTTGAGGTACCTCTCAACATCAAGGTTCCTGCCGAAATAAATAAATAAAAGGCAAATTGACTACTGAAAGAACTTCAAATAACCTCTGAATTCCTAGGGAACTACATCTTATTTCTCTGTTAGGGACAAATAAGTTCAACATGAGTAATGATCCTCTGGAATGTAAAATAAAGAAACACCATTCACCAGCCTCTGTGGGCTGGAATGAGAATAGACTTTGGTGATAAATAAAAGCAAAATGCAAAGATGCCCCTGGGTGGCAGATGAGAGCAGAAGAATTAAATATCATTGGACTATAAACATACAATCTCTGAAATGTGCCACAGCTTTCCTCCAGGTGGCTGCTTTAGATATGATGGGTCTAACTTTTTCCTCTGATGCCATGGGAAGCATCTAAAGGCCCTTTACTGCAACAGCACTCCTGACAGACCATGACCTTTCCAAATGAAGTAGAACCTTTCAAATACAGCCTCGTTGTGCTGAATTCTAGCTCTGTGAAACATAACTTGTTGAAATTCTCTCAATGACTTTCTGTTTTTTCTCCCATACTGATGTAATGCTAAAATCCTCCTTGTTCCCACTTCAGGTGATCTATTGATGTTTGTATTTTGATTGCTATCTCCCTGTTGTTTGAGACTCGTCCCTTTTCCACACCTGCTTCAGGAGTTTATGACAGGACAAGCCCCTTTTGGTTCCGGGAAATATATTCCTGTCACTGGGTGGACCAACTGCTATGTTTCTGGATGCTTTGCTTCCTGAGCTACAAAATTCTCTGTCTGAATAAGATGATGCCAGTGTTTTGAGTCTGTGTCTGTAATCAAGGTGGGAGCTCACTGTGGTGTGGGTGTGATGGGTGTGCCATCAGGGAGTTCCCATGTGTGTCCTGTCCACTGCATTAGGATGTGAAACAGGGAGTATGGGTTTGCTACCCTTAATCTCCATCCAGCTGTTTGCTCCCCCAGATGCATGCAGTGGATGTAGCTTCTGCCACTGCTGCCCTGCTCTTCCGCCTCCCTTTGCATCTCCTGAGTGCCTGTTTGTCCTGAACAAAGGCTGGTCCTTGCTCCTTGAGCCTCAGCTGAAGATGAGTGCGTTTTGTGCCGTAGAAAAGGTTCTTCCTTTTGAGAAGCATTTTATCTTTGCTAAAATGAGGTTGTCGATGCACCTGTTTATGCAAAGCAGCCTGTCATTCCCCACGCAGGCTGTGCTCAGCTCCTGAGGAGGGCAGCATGGGTTAGCTGATGCTCCTCGCCCGGAATTCTGCTTTACATTCTAGCCATATCTAAGGCAGAGCCAGTGAAATCTAAAAGAGCACTAAAGGAATTGGTAGTAAAACTCTCAGCTCTGTGATGAGATGCCTGGGCTGAGCAGAGTAATCCCCATTCCTATTCCTACAGGAGAATTTGCCTCTCAGCAAGGGTTGTGCTGCGTGCTGCAGGCTGACACCAGTGCCTGGTACTGGGGGACCTGCCACTGCCCAGGGGAGAGAGCAGACACAGAAGAGCAGGTGCAGGAAAGCCCAGCACCTCCCTCCCTTTAAAAGACTGACCCTACATATCAGGTGGATTTTGTGACTCCAACTTTGTGAATAGGTTGTTGTTACCTCTTGAGCACTGATGCTGAACTCAACTCTGTGGAATGTGCACAAAAAAAACAAAATGAAAACACAGATCTCCAACAGCAAGGAGCTTCCACAGTGGTGGGGCATGAAGTATGTTTTTCACTAAGAGGAAGGCACTGGGAAACCTAAGGAAGGGATTCTTTAGGTTCAGATCCTGGGACTTCAGAGCCTGACTGTCTTACGGGTGATGAATAAACAGCTTTTTCTTCGAAGCAGAAAATGGGATGGTCTTAAGCGCACAAGAAGCCTGAAAAATCACATGGAAGTACTTGTGACATCCAAATTAATACCAGATGAACTAATCAGGATTAATGTTAGTAGGAGTAATGCCACTGGATATTATAATGATTAGACTATTATAATAATGAGTTTTCTGGGGAGGATGATGACAGGTGATTTATATACTGTACAGGTATTTCTTCTGTGTATCAAGATGATAAGCAACTCTAATACTTTGCTGCAAGAAGTTTGGACTGCTCCTTATTCCTGAAGTTGCCCAGTATGTGGCTCTCTTCTAAGTAGTTAATTGGCCAAAAAGAACCTGGGCAGGAAAGGAGGGAGGGCTGAGTGGACAAAAGGGGTTCTTGTGTTTAATTCCTTACCTGCCTGGGGACAGCTGTTGTGAACCTAGCCCAGAGGTGTTTTCTGGCCTCTCTGGGAAAAATTATAAGTCTGTCTGGAGATTTACAAGACGCAGTAAGGTGATGAAGGTCTGTCTCACTGCTGCTCTATCACAAGCTCTACCTTTCTGCTCTTGATTTTCAGGAGAAATATATCCAGTGGGATATCTGGTGGTACAGACAGTTTCACACAATGTGTACGTGCAGAGTGTTTGGCTACAGAAAGCTGTGATGTAACAGTGCTAAGAGTCACTGCTTGTGTATTAGTGATTGTGCAGCAAAATGAGAAACCTCAGGTAGCAAAAAAAGGTAGCTGCAATTTTCCATGCATGGCATTCCATCCTACGTTTTCTCTGTGACTTTGCTGAGCACTGGCTGTAGTTATTGCTGTCGAGGATGCACAGTCACTTGTCCATAGATCTTCCACCATCTCGGTAGGGTGGCAGGAAATAAGGAGCTATGGTGATCTTGTGCAGAGCCTATTCTACCAATGTGTTGTCAAAGTGTTTGAAAGAAGTTTCTTTTTCTCTGAAACTGAAATCAAGGGCAGGGAAGCTGCCTAGTAACTTGTTGAAGATGACGAAATGATGCAGCATTTGAAGCTCTCGTGGTAGATATTGAGCTTTTTTAGCAATTTGTTGACAGAGTGACCTGGGCAGCAACAGCTGAAATCTTTTTTCTCCTCTCTCCTTTGGAGTTCAGGGTTCCCGGGATCATTTTCAGAGTCCCATTTTGGACTTCAGAAGCTATGTGGGTACCTACGTCCCATCTGTAGCCTCATGAGTTAAATACACAACTTTCTACCTTTGATGTCCACCTTAGGGAAGGTAACACGATATCAACATTATTCTCAGTTTTATAGTCACTTAAAAATTAAGTGAAATGTTTAGTGGTAAAAATACTGATACTCAATGTAAGCCTGAAAAGAATGAAAATAATTTCAGAGCATTTTCAACACTGAATTTTTCTTGTGGGTATTTCAGCTGCTTCCATCTTGGCAAGGCTTGTTCATTTGTTCCTCCTGCTGTGTGCTTTAAACAGTGAGACCTGGGCAGCTGCTAAGTGGGAGAGTGCCACAAGTGCTGAACAGGCCTTGTTTGTTCCACTTCCTGCAGAGGTTACATTTGAATAGGGAGTTAGAAAGCCAAGACTGACACTAGAAATGTCAGGCACATACAGGCAGGGTTAATGTGTTACCACTGCTATGCCAGAGAACGTGATTGCACACCATTGTATTGGGTTTGCATGGCCAGGTTTTGGTAGCAGAGAGTGGCTACAGGGGCAGCTTCTGTGAGAACTGCCAGAAACATCCCCCATGTCTGGCAGAGCCAATGCCAGCTGGCTCCAGGACAGACCAGCCACTGGCCAAGGCTGAGCTCAGCAGTGATGGCTCTGATACCTCTGGGATAACATATTTAAGAAAAGAACCAGTTACTGCTCAGAAGGGAATTGCAGGCAGAGAAGAGCAGAGTGAGAATATGTAGAAGAACAGCTCTGCAGACACTTAGGGCAGTGCAGAAGGAGGGGCAGGAAGTGCTCTAAGCAAGGAGTGGAGATTCCCTTGGGTTTCTGTGGTGAAGCCCATGGTGAGGTGAAGCCTGCAACCCGTGGAGGGCAAGGAGGTGCAGAGATCCACCTGCAGCCCTGGGGGGAAGCGCACTCTGGAGCAGCAGGATGCCCAAAGGAGACTGTGACCCCATGGGAAGCCTGTGCTGGAACATTTTGCTACCAGAACCCTGTTAACTGGAAAGGTGATAAAGTGATCTGTAAAGCAAGCTCTTGTCATGTCTGTCTTCTCTGCTGTCTGTCAGGCGTGGACATTAGACAGTGTTCATCCTGAAATCAGTTATATTTATCTTTCCCTGGTTTGTGCCCCTGGGATGAGATGACAGTACAGCACAGCTGGACCAGCTGTGACACTGACAGTCTTTCTAGTTTGGTAGATTACAGAAGAGGAAAGGAAGGGCATGTACAGTGAACATTTTAAATGCAGTTGAGAAGGGGGTGATGGATACTGGGAGCATGAGGGTGCCCACTCAGGTCTTCAGGCCCTGTGCTGAGTTCTGCCTTTGAAGGCAAACAAAGGAATTTCTGCCTGTCAGAGGTTTTTCTTGGTCAGGGCCTGGATAGAGTTCTGTTTTCACTCCTCTGCATGGATTCACATTTACTTCCAGGTAGTCAACTATATCCAGTGTCTCTGGGAGCAGTTTTGGCAGCCTGTGTGCATAGCAGGGGTCAGCTTCTGAATTGCCAGCAGCTGCCTGGGACTCTGGGGAGAAGAGGTTCTGCAGCCATCAGAGCAGGTCAGGGCCACATGAGCAGGATAAGCACTGCAGCTCTGAAGACACAGAAGCAGTAAAGGCCCCAGCTCTGATTGTAATCATGGCGTAAGACTGGGAAGCACAATAAGACTGTCCAGACAGTGGACAGTGAGTGTCTTTGCTCTATGTAGTTTGCTTGTGACTCCAAAGAGTCTCTTCTCTTCCCTAACTGCTGGTGCTCTCACATGCCCTTGATCCCTGATCCTGGCATCTACCCTTGCTGGTGTTTTGCTCTGGTTCTTTTTTTCAGCTCATCACTCTTTGTCTTCTGTCTCCTAATCTTCTCGTATAAAACACTCTCCATACATAATAAAGTCAGTGAAATATCTACTCAGACATGATATGTCAGACCAACCAGTGGAGCCTGAGCAAGGGAGAGGTGGCCTATAATTAGCATCTCTTCTGGAAGCACAGAGTGCAGTGGTCTCACTGCACAGCAGCACAAGGGCAGACCCTGGCCAGACGGGCTCATCCCTTGGCTTGCAGAAGCCACAGCTTTGTTGGTAGCACATCCATCTCTGTAGGGAGTGGCAGGGTGACAGTGTTAGCTCAGTGTCAGCTGCTGTGTAAGCTGGACTGTGCTGCAGGATTCTCCCAGGTGTCCCTGGGAACAGGCTGATCTTAGCAGCTTAAGCCTTTCACCTTTCAGAATCAAACTAATCTTGTCTTATATGCTCCATGCAGACTATTCCCAGTGCCTTCAGGCCCATGCAACTTTTTAGGCTGAAGACCATAGGCTGTTATCTGTTGTTCTTTTCTATTAAGGTTTTTCCATCGTTACAGCATTAAGCTGATTAAAGGAAATACTGATTTTATTCTAATAGAGAAGCTTTGGAAATTTATTAACTGTTAACATTCATGTGCAAATGAAACATTGAAACTTTTTTTCCTACTAGTCAGATGGTCAGAGTTGTTAATTTTACTATCTAGAAACAGTAGCCAGTAGCATAAGTGAACAGTTAACTAAATACATTTATGTAGTTTGCTTTAGTGTAATTAGAGATCTACTGTAAAGTATATTTTAGGACACTGCAAGTGTTAATACAGACCCACATATTTGCAGCCCTTATTGAAAATATTCATGACAATGTCCCAGTTAACAATCTATCCAGGCCCAGATTTCATCACAAGGCAGAAAAGGGCTCTGAGATACTTCCAGGTGTTTTGCTTAGTCAGGTCTGGAAACCATGGTTTGAATGAATACTGGGCTCCGGAATGCCAGTGACACAGGGCACAGATAAAATTACTCAGAGCCCTAGAGGCAGGAGTTGCCTGAAACATGCCATATGGCTGAGTTCAGGATCAAACTTCAAGAGCAGATTGTCAGAATGTGGCATCTGGAGACCACAGTGCTCAATTTCCCAGAGCCATTCTCAGGCCAGAGACCAGCACACACATCACATCACCCTCCAGCTCTTGAAGCCCTTGCCCATAGCACAGTCAGTGCCTCACTGTGGAATGTCATCTCACACTCTTCAGACCTCTACCAACAGGCAATTTCCACTTTTGATGTGGACTGGTTGCCTTCCTCTTCTGTTAACTGTAGACTTACAATGAGACATCCACATTTTAAATATGGTGCGGTGACATCAATAGTAATAATTATTGCATGCATCAAAGCTTTGGAGATTAGCCACAGATCAGGCACCTAAATGGCAAATGGTTATAATAGCTCCGTATGTGAAACATCAAAGTCTGAGGAAACATTGCCCTGCTATAAAAAATACATCAGAATGATCATTCCACTCCAAGCAAAGTGCAGAACTCTAGACGTGCATGGAACAAATGCAACACATTTCATACTCATTTGGGTGTTTCAAGTACAGGAAAAATTGATTCCACAGCTCCAATTACCAATTCACGTCAAGTGAAGACTGTATTGAAATTATGAGATTTTGCGCAATATTAGGCTTAAGTTGACTCCTCCTTGTGAAAATGTATTTGTAATTAGGGCCTAGGAAAGCAAGAAGCAGTATTTTAATTTTTTAATGCTCCCTGACAGAAAGAGAAGTGGCTGAGGTTGCATAAAATTCTTAAACCTATGATGTTTCAAGTATCCTTTTGCCGAATCAAAATGGCTCTCTCATAGATTAAAGGAACTGCACTGTTATTTTCTTTGCTAGGAGAAAAGTATTCCAAGCAGAGCGAAGCACAGGATCTTTCTGCTGAGTCTGGGGACAGCTACTGAAATAAAAAAATGCAGAATAGTCACTAGAACAACAGAACCTCTGAACTCAGCAACTGAAATTCCCAATTACAGACATGCTGCTGTTTCTCCTGCCTCGTCACAGCTGTTTTGCTTGATCACTCCCCCGGCCCCAGTGGGACAAGCAGTGTGAGGATGCAGTGTCATGTGTGCTCCCACAGCCAAATCAAAGGGCCAGCCAAGCCTGTGCCTCAGCCATGAATCTGGAGGAAATCAGAGATCCTCATTAAAGTTTCAGAAAAACCTAACTGGTATGAGGACAGCATTCAAAAATATATTTTGGGTAAAACAAATATTGTTTTAACTCTATTAATAATTGATGTGTTGCTAGCAGACATCCTTCTAGCATTAAGGGAATTGAAAATTAAAGGCACAAAGACACTACTTTATGAAAACATCTTGATAAATAATTAATATGGCATAGGCCTAGTGGAATCTGAAGAGTGTAGATTTTAGCTCATGTTGTCAAACCTATGCTTTCTAATACCACAGTTTCTTTCAGAATGAGAGGATGGTCATTTTTGGTTTATATCAGCAAAAGCTTGAGTTGTTTATGTTGCTCAGCTGGAATAATTCACTGACTTCTGTCAGTAGCTTGTGCTGAGCCCCTGGGATCCCAAGCAGCACATACCCAAAGAGAATGGCTTTCTTAAATGAAGATGAACAACATATTGCTCATTATTTAGAAAACAGAAGAGATTATGCCTGTTTCAGGGAAACTAATGTTTGTCAGGGTCAACCCAGATCAAAATAAGAAACCTTACTGGAAGAAGAAACTCTGGCAATACCTGTTTAGCAATACCATTTATAAATAGCTGAAAGAGATGCCTTGGGATGTGTAACCCCCAGGAACAGCTACTGCTTTAGTTTGTGTGTCTCTAGAGAGATGAATTTTCAATGGTGAGGCCAATCTTGGGGACTACACTGAAAGATCCCGTGGCTGGCACTTCCCCTATGCATTCTATGTGGTGGGGATCTTAAGGACATGAAATTGTGCAGCCCGGCATTCCATAGAATTTTTTACAAGCCTATTGGTATGACCAAAGAAAGGCTGGACACAAACTGTGCTAAGGGAAGGAAATATGGAATTTCTGCACTTCCTTCCAAAGCAGCAATAGCACTGCTGTGAGCAGAGCCTGTGGCAGCAGTGTTCAGGGACGGCTGATGCACAGAACCTGACAGGGAGAGACACTGGCATTGTAAAGCAGAATAGCGAGCACCGTGTTAACTAACAGAGCTGCTGCCACTTCTGAAAGCCTCTGTCTCGCTGAAGGGCCTGCAGGCTCTTTAAACTTTCAATTTATTCCTGTCCACTCCTATCCTTTAGGTTGTTATAATGAAGCATCTCGTAAGTCAGGCATAATTTCTGGCAGGCTTTCGAATTTAAGAAACTGCACAAGAGCATCCAGAGAACTATATATATCATTTAATTCCTTTAAATAAAGCAAAAGTGAATGCTGCTTCTTTAGTTCAGTACTTTAACGCAAAATGTGTGTTGAGATTGATGGAATTCATAAACACCCTTTATTTACTACAGCAAAGTTAATAATTAAGAAGAAGAGAGAATATACATGAATGCCATTGCAAAAATAATTCCTGCTTTAGTTCCAAGGAAAAAGCCCATGTAAATTGGTGATTGAGAACATAACAGTGTTCCACTAGAACTATAAAGGGAGTTTTTTCCATTCTTGAAAAGGTAAATGCGGTGGTGAGGCACTGAGGAGTGCAAACTACCCAGACTGCAGCCGAGTGTGTTCTGTCTTGGGTGGGTGTCCCTTTTGCCGTCCCTGGTGCACCAGTGGCACCCACAGCAGCCGCCCCATACCCAGCGGGAGCTCGCCTTCGTGCTCACTGCCATGGCTGCCAAGCAGCACTCAGGCCCTTGTTGAACTGGAGTGTAAAGCTTGTGGACTGGCAGTGCTCGGAAGGTTGGGCCTGACGTGCCTGAGGAATGGCTGTAGAAAATTGCCTCTTGCCCACAGTGATTCCCCTGAAGGAGAATCCCTTGGTGTAAGTGTGGTTAGTTGCTGTGACTACAGCTGGCAGGCAGGGTGGGTGTGAGTGCTGGGCAGGCACTGCTCCTGGGCAGCCCCAGGAGTCCCTCAGTGTGAGTGCCATGGGGGCCAGAGCTCCTGTCCCTCAGGGAATGGGCGCTTGCAAGGCTGCATCTACACGCAGCTGTCCTCCCATTCTACTGCTGCTGCTGCAGCCACTCCTCAGTTTTGTGACGAGTCCTTGCCCGTGGCTGTCTCTCTGCTGCCACAGCTGCCCTGCTCGGCCCTGCCTTCCTCCCACTGTCTCTGCCTTACCTGCTGCTTGCCCCACCTCCAGTCATTGCTTCTGCTTCGTCTTTCCTGATGTAGGGAGAGCATGTCCCATCCTGCTGCTGGCTGGCGGGATGAGTGTCCATGCCTGCCAGACAGCCCTATTGTTAGTTAAAGATGCTGACTCTGGGAACCCCATCCCCATCAGGCAAAGCTGAAAGTCTGTCTGATTTAACAAGGCAGGGAAACAAGCCAGTCAGAGTTATCTCAATATGAAGCATATTCTAGAAGTGATTAGCTGCCTAAACTTACTCTGTAATTATCTGTGCTGAGTGGTTTCTGCACATCATTGCCCATTTTTCTGAGTGTTTTTATTTAAGTTGATAATGGAAAATGAATAAAGCCTTATTTCCACTCTGATTTTGACACTTGTGCCAGAAAATATCTGAAGATGAATATTTTTGTGTTCACAATAGTTAGAGTAATATTTAATTTGTTGGCATCCAGTAAGCTGATTAGTTTTCCTCTGATATGGCTCCACTTTGTAATTACAGGAACCGGCTCCTCCTGGGGAGGAGGTTGGCTGGGGTAAGAAGCTCAGAAACCACCTCAACATCACTACGACCATGATTTCACCAGGCTGATGCACTGCAAGATTATTGCGATCTGAAATCTCTGCTCCTGGAAAGAGATACAGGTACATGGGACCTGCTCCGTATCTTCTGATTACAGGCAAGATCTGCCCTTGATTGCATGTAAACTTAAGTGAACAGAGTGGAAACAAAGTGCAGCCATATCAAGTCTCAAGGAAAGTGTGATCCTTGCCTGCACCTGCAGGCCAAGCCTTCCTTGATGGACACAGTCCACCTGGTGCTACAGATGTAGGGGACATACCACAGCACTGCAGAGGGACAGGCAGAACTAACCGAGACCCAGGGATCCTTGTGGCCAGGGATCCTCTGCTGAGCCTGGGGAGGGCCACTGGTGGGTGATGGCAGTGACAAGCCATGGAAGGACCCCCAGCACCACCATGGAAGCAATCCGAGAGAAAGCTTGGTGAGGCATGGGAGGCTAGCTGACTTGAGGCCTCTCTTTGGCTACAGCCATTAGCAGGTGCTCGTGAAAAGCCTGCAGCAGACAGGGTGAGGATTACTTAAGATCATGATGGCAGTCCTTCTGGAGCAGTGGTTGTGTCTGTCCACAGCACTGAACTGGCGAGTGGGGTTGTAGTCAAGGGGTGTCTCTGAAGCCTGTTGAAATCCCTGAGTACATCTGGGCTCCACAGCATTCTTGGTAAAGAGTCACATGCGATTCAGGGGTCACACTGCCCTTCTTCTGTCAGTTTGATAACTGATTTCCCTGGCACCTTGGGATTCCTATGCAATGAAAATGAGCTAGTGCACATCTGCTGTGTGCTGAGGATGCCTCTGGCTGCAGACAGTCCCGCTTTCCTGACTGTGTTGTTAGGCAAGTTGTCCACCCACATTTGGCTTGACCCTCTGAGGGTGGACAGGGGGGTCAGCCTACTCTTGGGGATGCAGAGGCAACAGGCAAACTCACATACTTTGTTTCAAGGACCACCTGATGCTTCCTTCACAAATGGGACTACCATCTGCAGCTCAGTCCTCCAAGAGATTGAGCCTTCCCTATTTGCTCAGAGAGCACCTGTGGCTCAGAATCAAATGCAGCCTTTGGAGTTAACCCATCTGTAAAGGCCAGTAAGTCTGGATTCCCCTGACCAGCCATGCACAGTAACATCTCATCTCAGTGCCATATTTATTTTGCACTGTCGGTTTTACCTAGCTCCTAAGCACTCAGGAACAGCAGTACTGTCAGGGTAGTGTTAATCATTTGTTTTCACCCACTTGAAGTATATATCGTTGTCATAATCTGGCACTTTGCACTGGAAACAAACTCCCTATGTGGACAGGGTTCAGGGCCATTTTTCAAATGCTGCTGACTGTTAATTTATACATTGTTAGAAGGGAAAAGATCTAGTTAGAGCTTCACTGTGAACATTACTTTGTCAGAGCATAGTAGGCAGTTTTCTGTGATAGCCAGGGAACAAATGGGTGCTGGTGACAGGGGTGCAGAGCGTAACCTCTATGGCAGCGTGTGCCCACCTCTGCATGCACAGTTCTCATTTGTGCACCCAAAGCTGATCAGGTGAATCTCATCCAAATCCACTTGTTCAGCAGCTGACTTTCTAATAGCTGCTGGCTGCTCAGCCTCCATCCCACATCACTGTTCTCCAGAACTGTGCCAAAACCTGATCACTGGGAAGTTGAGGTGTTTTATTTCACTGCAGTACACTCCTGGCTGGGTGAGAAAAGGGATGGCAGATACTGCAGAGCTCACACTTTAGCTACTAGCTCCCAAAAGCTGAGTGTCCTGTTTGCATCTAGACCAAAGCAGCAAGTGGAACAGCTGCTGTTGCGGACTGTCCTGAGCTGTGATGGGTACCTGGACTTCCTTCACAAAAGGCAGGAAAGTGAAAAGGAAAAATTAATCTCCCAGGGGCAAACAAATCAAACCAGTAACTTCTGCTACAGCTAGTGGCCACAAGTCTGGACTAGAACATTTGTTGCAGCCATTTAGTGACCCATGCTCTTCCCGGATTCACCTTATAAACTGGAAAAAATGATTTGTCTGTCCATGTGCCCTGAAGTACTGGTATTTGTTAAATACACTGCTTTGAAAGCCCTATATTTGAACTACTGGATATGCAGAGAGGAAAGCAAATAATGATGGCTGTGATATGTGCATTTCATCTGGGTAATATTCTGGTAAGGCCTGACTTATTATCTTTATGTCTTAAGGCCAGGATCAGTCATAAAGTATGAGGCAGGAGAAGGAGAGTTTGAGAAAGTAGAGGCAGAGATCCTCTTTGCCTGTGGAGGTCTCTTGAGTGCTTCCTTTCCAGGGTTTCTAGTTCAAACTGTGCTGTCTGGTCCACCATCTGTCTGGTACTTGCCCTGCCTCTCTGTCTTGGTGCCAGGCTCCTGCCCACTGCCCTCAGCATGGCTGGAGGAGCCCTGCTGCCTTCACTTAAGGGTGCCAGTGTCGTGCCAACAGCTGCTTGGGGTGCCCACAGCACTCGCCCTTGTGCTCTCTTCTTTGCAGAATCTGAGCTTCCTCATCTGAAAAACGATGACAGTAAGAAAGTGCAGGCTGAAACTAAGTTATTGATGACATGAGCAGTGCAAGTATCATCAGGGGTTAATAGTAAAAGAAGACAAACACAAGGAACACAGAAGGAATTTAAAACCACAATACCTTGGGATATTTCTAAAAGAAAAAAAAATCACAATGAAATTGGAAAATTACACATCTCAGTTTGTTAATTATGCCCAAACTAGCAGTACCTAAAGAACTGTAACATTATTTGCCAGCTTCAGGGAGTCTGGCAGGTGAGCATAGCAGCAGAGCTGTGGTATCCTCAGTCAGGGTGGGACGGCGGGTGGGGAGGGGGCCCTGCACTTCTGTTCGGTGCCCTCCGCTGAGCCCACTGTGCCGGGCAGGCATAGGAGCTTCCAGCACAGTTGTGTGGGTCAGCAGCTGTCCTGTCACATTATTCCTTCATGTTCTGAAGTAGGGGGAGAAACTGGAGCACATGAGGATCAAAATCTTTGTGGTGTCCAGCACCTTTCATGGGGAACTTGGAATGAGATCACAGAAGTCTTCCAGAAGATTAGTTCATTTTTAATGATCCAGGTTTATATTTTGTCTGTTTAATTCAACCTGAGTGACATAATAGCTTTCATTTGGACTTATTCCCAGCAGAGCAGTCATTCAGTTGGAAGCAGACCTAGGGCAGGGCATTTTGTCATTATTTTAAATTTTCTCTACCTGACAAAATTGAAGGTCTTGAAAAGACTGGAGCCATTGTAAAGGATAGAGCATCAGAGAACAGGTCACACAGTGTGTTAAAGAATGAAAATTGATTCATTCTTTCCTCTGTTGAATAAGCAGCTGTACTTTGGTCCCTGTGATCCATGAAATAAGCTGTCAGAGAAACAGGAAATGTGCCACATTTGAACTTCACTCATTGATTCCGTTCTGATCGGAGATGCAATATTAAAATGCATTATGGTGGGTGCAGAATCTGCAGCAGTGACAGCATCTAGGCCCAGCTTGCTCACCAGTTGTCTGGGCTATTTGTAATTAAATTAATCAGCGCTTTACAATGTTGGGACTCATTTACTTAGGTCATGTGGTCAGAGCCAGCTGACAGGAGGAATTTCACAAAAGCAACGTTTGTTAGTTTTAAAAAAAATCAAAGGCTGCAGAGGAGGTTTTATCATGGTTTTATAATTTTCTTCCCTTTAATCTGGCGAAACAATTTGCAGGCAATCAGAAATTCTGACAGCAATCAATTAAAGAATGGGTAGCAGAAAATTCTACAATTTGGAATTACTAGCTGAGGCATATTAAGCCAATTAATGCCAGAAACTCTTGTAGATGGCCTAGCTGCAAAATTAAATGGAAGACATTCCCACTGTTCCATAAAAACAGTTAATTTGCACACCTGGTTTCATTTTTATAACAGAACACACCCTCCTTTGTACACCTGTTCCCCAGTTAAAAAATAATCTTGTTGTGCTGTCTTTAAGCTGCATCCAGAGAACTGCCTGCAACTATGATTTGCTCTGTTAAGTCAGTTTTATTCATGCTGAAGTGTCGTCTGCTTCTTTGGTGAGTTCTTAAAAGTTTTATTAACTAAAACATCATTTTTGCTGCCTTTGCTTTATTTGCCTCAAAATTGTGATTCATAAAGATGGATTTTTATAATTAAGGTAGAAATGAGAAATAACCTCCTATATATAATTTAGAAATGTTGAAATTACAGACACTATCTAACTTCTGCTTTAAATCACAGGAACAAACTGTTCTCCATTAGCAGCCCTAATTAAATCCATTTTTCTGTGAGTCTTTGGCAAATTCCATTTTAGTAAAGCTGTATTAAACTCTCTTTTATTTCCTCTTGCTTTGCAGAATTCTCTGTTTGAGATGAATAATGAGTTGAATATGGTATGTGATGGCTCTGTAGACTCCAAAGATATAACATGAACAAATATATTGTTCTTGAGAGCTGGCATGAGAATGCTGCTGAGGATTTAGACACATTCCAACTACTGGACAGGCAGGAGCAGGACCATCCTGGCCTGGGGAATTTATATGTGGTGCAAGAATGGGTAAACACTGTGTAGCACAGAGGCTGTGGAAAGGTGGAGGAGGCTTGGAGAAGGGAAGGAGAGAGAGCATGTTAAAGCAGGGAGCGTGCTGTTCACTGTCGGCATCGCACATTAGGGCATTGCACTCCTGAGCTCTGAGGTACCACCAGCTGTGCCCTGCTGGTGTTGTCCTAGGCCTTGGGTGAGGAATGAGCAGTTGCAGAGGAGTGGAGAGAACTTCTAGAGGTTAGCCAGCTCTGCTTTTCCTCAGCGCATGCTGTCACATGGAGATGTGCTTTCTGCAAGACTGTACATGTGGCCTGTAGCATCTATCTGGATTGTTGTTTTGAACCTGTCTAGCAGGATCCATGCACCTGCTGAACTCAGACCTTTTTCTGCACATAGATCAAAACCTGGCCTGGGTCACTGCTCCTGTGCTCCCTGCTGACATGACTGAGGAAGCAGTGCACAGACCAGAGAACCCACCTGAAACAGCCACTCATTCTGCAGTCCCTGTGCATGAAGATTACCATACTCCCAAAAACCTGCCACAGTCCCAGAGCAA
Source organism: Sclerurus mexicanus (assembly GCA_013396755.1). Classification (NCBI taxonomy): domain Eukaryota; kingdom Metazoa; phylum Chordata; class Aves; order Passeriformes; family Furnariidae; genus Sclerurus; species Sclerurus mexicanus. Next base: position 322,994 of record VWZF01001767.1, on the reverse strand, counting down.
CGGGCTCTGTCCTATCCTCCAGCATCTCCATCACTCATTGACTGCAACAATTGGCTTCAGCTTTCGATTTCCTCTCTGGAGCATATTGGAAAGAGAGAGGCTGAGCCTGAACATTAATAACAATGAATAATAACAGTGCAAGTTCCACAAGCTTTAACAATCAAATGAATCAACAATCAGGGGGGTTTCATTAATAAATACTTGCTGGAGTGAGATGACAAGGGAGCTAGTGCCAGAGTTGTGTATATCAGTTAAAGGCATTTATTGTGTGTGATCCACTTCTCAGCCTCTTTGCTTACTTGGTTCTCCTCCTGTGTTCTCCTCCATGACCTGCTGTGGAGGGGGCAGGGGCCAGCAGGAGCAGAGGAGTAGGCAGAGTGGACTGTTTTGTTCTGTAGGTATCTGTGTTGGGTGTTAAATGGAAAGGCTTTGGCAGTGGGGGGACAGTGAGAGTGGCATCTGTGAGAAGATGCCAGAAGCTGTCCCCATGTTGGACAGAGACAGTTCTGATATTATACTTATAGATAGGAGTAGATTCTTCGTGACTCAGGTTAAAAATATGCTCCTTCCAAAGCCACCAAAGTAAAAGCTGGGAAAGACCTCTTAGGTTACAGTATATTCCTCTCAGGACCGAGTGACAGTTGTGGGGTAGGGCTGTCTGGCTTGTCTTACGCAGCTTTCTCACTGGGTGAGCTGAACCTGGGCTGTTTTATAACCTTTTATGCAGAGCAAATTCCTGTGCCAAGAGGAGCAACCCTTTGTCATCAGGCTTTTACTACAGCAACACCAAAAGGAAACACAGGCTTCGTTCAGTCTGGTTTGAAGTCCAGTATAGAGCAATTTTAATTCAGCTAAGGAGGGTTTGAGGGCCGCCTACCAATGTGTTCATTCATTTCAGGAAAAGAGATGGGCAACTGCTGTAATTATGATTAAAGGAGCTATTAAAATCTCCTTCAGGTTTTCCCGTTACCATAAAAGAAAGGGATGTAGTTTTCTCTCTTAGGCATTTACAGCAAATACGTAATCTCCTATGTTGTCTGTGCTGCTTGAAGTCAGTTTTGTGAACCTCCATATTTTCAATAAAAAAATTTCTGCACATGATGGTAATGGAAAGGACAGTTGGTTTCAAGAGAAATTACAGCGTGCAAGGGTAAAACAGAACTCACTACAGTTACAAGGAGTAAAACTGGGAGCTGTTGTGCTGAGATCTGTGCAAAAATTAGGCTATCTGCCAGGAAAAAACACTTGTCTTATAAAGGCATGGGGTTTCACCTCAAAGACAGGGACTGTGGAGCTTGTTCCAGTCCATTGTCTCATTGTTTCCTGCTGCTTTTATGCATTCAGGTGCCTCTGCTCAAGTCTCTGAACCTGCTCCATGCTGCCATGTCTGGCATGGAGTTTTCATCACGTTCAGCAGCACAGGCTAATTGCACAGCACACTGCAGGTGCTTGTGCTGGTGCATGGCTGGTTTGGCCAGGGCAAGTGTGTTACACTGCTGGGATACCCCATGTGAGTGTGGAGGATATTCCACAGTCCCAGTAACAGACCTAAGCCCTTTGCATGCCTGTTTCCATGATGAATTGTGAGCACATCTGGCACTTGCATGGCAGTAATGGAAGTGATGCTGGCTCAGATGAATCTTCACAGTACAGAAAGAGTGCAGATTTGCACTTGATTTCTGACAGACTATTTTCTCTTAGTGGTTGTTGCCTTTTGTCTTGAATCTGTGTTTTGGTATTCTTTTTGCCAAATTCCACTGAATATTCTACTTGACATAAGGAATCTCTTTGTCAAGAGGACAGGGTGCTCAGCAGCATCAGAGCTCTCCATCTTGTTCCTCTGTAACCATTGAGTCTCTTTGCCTTTCCAGGTTGCAGAGATTAGGAAGAGGTGCTGAAGTAAAACTTGTAAAATCCTATGTGATGGTTTGTCTTTATAGAAGTGCTATTCCTGAGGTGCAAAGAACACCCAGTTCTCTCATTTTTGTCCTTGCTCATACATGGGTGTCCTTATTTCTTGAGGACCACTGAGACCCCTTTGAATTGCTCCTTCAAGTCAAGTCCACCTGACAGTTGATATTCAAAAGGCTCATACAAGATGAGAGTGCTTCTCCTTGTGTGGTAAAGCACTGGCTATTGCCATTTGAGTGCCATGGTGGCGTGTGGTCTCAGCATGTGCCCAAACACTGGCAGCTTGGGCTTCATTGTGTTAACTCTGCAGTTGCTCTGACCTCACAGGCTGGACAGTTGGGTGCACTTACTGAGGTGGATCTGTGATCAGAAAACCTATAAGCAGTCCAGGTGTGTGCCCTTCAGCAGCAGAAGCTCCAGGCTCTGGATGAAGCTGATTTGCAGAGTGCTGACCAGTCACTGCCATTAGGCCTCCTCAGTCAACTTCCTGGACAGGTCAGGCTAGGAGGTGCATGTGCAGGCTGTGTGCCACAATGGTCATTTGCATTGTGTCTGAGGCCCTGCTGCAGGTTGGATGGAGACGATATCCCTGTTCTGTGCCTCCCTCATCAAGCTGCTGCATACAGCTGTTTCTTCCTGTTTCAGATGCAAGTGACATGATCCCACACCAAGAGTAGTGCTGTAAAGGTCATCAGACTGCCAAAAATGTTTTGTAAATTAAATTATAGTAATAATTTATGAACTCAGCCAGAATACAGCCTGTTCAGTCTTTTCTGGAACTTGCCTTTTCTCTTCTGCTGTGACAAGGGGGTACCAGGATTACCATTACCACTGGCCCTTGTGTTGTGCCATGATGGATGGTTCTAAGGGCTCTAAGGACAAGTCAAGCCATGCTGCTCTAGCACAGCACAGGCTGTGTTCCTGACATGTCTGGGTGCTTATTGCTGAATTGTATTGATGGGTCTATTACATCTTGCTCTAGCAGCAGTCTGTTGTGTTTCACTTTTCACCTACAGTCTATTTTGTAATGATCTCAAGATCACTGTAAGGACATCTTCACCCTTTTTCTAGGTTCTATTTGGAGTCTGGAGAGATGTGGTCCCTGTATGTTGGTAATGCAACAGGAGATCACTGGGAAAGGCCAAAGCTGTTCCTGGTTCACAAGACTGTTGGAGTCATGAAGCAGCCCTGGAATGTGTAATATCAGTTAAAAGTGACCAATGCAGATATGAATTATTAAATCTATTAGCATGGGGCTGCCATAATGAAGTGTCAGATTCTTCACAGAATGAATTCCTATTAAAAAAACTAAGATTAAAAGGAGAGTAGATTCTAAAATGATGGGAACTGAGAGAAATGAGTATTGATCATCCACACCAATCATGTCTATTTCTATTTAGAAATATAAAAAAACAGATGAATGAATTAATGATTCAGTGTCAAAAAAAGGGCTCAGAGGGAGCTATATAAGTCATGTGACTGTTAAAAGCCTCAGAACCACTAGGCACTGGTGAGAAAATGGCAGCAGGAGAGGGGCAAGAAGATGCGAGTGGGAGAGTGGCTACAAAACCACAGCACAGACAGGACAAGGAAGGAATGGATCAGGTTTTAGTTCATTCATTATTCAACCAGGCACATGCAGATATAATTCTGGCAGTAGCTTTTCCTGGAATTGTTGCCTAGGGGCATGTGCTTCAAAGCAGGGAGCTTGGGTTTGATTCCTGATGCTTATTGAATGCATGACCTTGGGAAAGTTATTTGACCTCTTTGTGGATCATTTTATCAAAACCCAGAATGGGCACAGGAAAGATTGTCCATACCCACTAGAAATCTAAATTGAAGTAGAAAGGCAGTCAAGAGATTCTGAGAGGAAATGTAGAAAATATTTGAAAATTCCGTATCTAAGCCACTGGGGGCATTTGGAAAAATCTTGTTGAAAATCTCCCATATGGCATAGAACTACAGGATGTTTGCTACTGGCATTAATGTGTCAGGTGTATAAGAGGACATTCTCTATTACCTGTGCATATTGCTGTCACCTGACTACTGGTCCAGGCTCCATGTTGCCTATGTCGTGGGGTGATAAAACCATCTCATAGGTTCTACTTGATTTAGTGTGATAATGCTTTGTTTTGTGTGTGCACACACACAGTGCTCTAATTGCTGCTCAGTCTTGTACATAAAGCTCCTTGAAATATTTTCAGTGACATGAAGTAACTTGTAAAGGCATGATTTAATCAAGCAGGATACTTGTCTACGTGTAGATGTTCACTTTCCAGCTTCTGCTAGGCTGGTGTAATCTGTGTAAACTGTTCTGCACCCACAGCCTCTTGCTTGTGCCTGAGCTCATGGCTCTGCTGTTCACACCTCCCCATGCCTGTGTAACACCTTCCCACACATAAAATTAAAAGGCAAAATTTAAATTTGCAGAAATTAATATGTTAGCACACTGGTTTTTAAAACACTCCAAAGAATGTTCTGTCAGCTTGACAGATGAAGGTTATGCTCCAAAATGAATTTTGTTGACAAAATAATTTCAGGGTGTTGATAAAATGTGTTTTGCCTTCAGAGTGAAAAATACTGGACTGACAAATACTGTTGTCCTTTTTTTCATCTGTCAGTCAGTTATTCCCTTTCTGAGTCAACCAATGATAGTTCTTCATATGTGAAAAAGCTTTCATAAAAGACAGCATAAAGCTCTGAAGGACAAAATAATTAAACTTTGATTTCTTGCATTCAAACTGAAAACAGCTTTGTTACTTGGATGAGCAAGGATTGGTTCCTGAGAAGCGCAAACAGGTGAAAAGTGTATGGTGAGGGATTGATGCACTGTGGAGCAGAGAGGGTGGGGTGGGAGTGGGCTTCTGGAAACAGCTGTTTGTTTGAACACATATCATTAAACTACTTGGATGCATTGCAAGCTTTTTAATGTGTTTCCTGCCTATTTCAGGAGCCATTTGCATGCACTAAGAAATCTTGTTTTTTCCTTCCATGATGTTACACTTCTTGAGCAGGAGAGAAGGGATGTGTGGCACTTTCTGTGGGGTGGCAGGGGCAGCCAGTGGGGGCCCTCCAGGTGGGCAGGGGCTGGCATGGCTCAGGGCCTGGGGCTCTGCTGCCCCTGTGCCTCCCTGCTGCTGCGGGGCCAGAGCCCAGGGGCTTGCCTGGCCCAGGAGCAATCCCACTCCAGGGCTGGCAGCAGCAGGTGCCTGCCAAGGGCTGTGGGTTGGAGGCCCGCAGCAGCAGGTGGGTGGTGGCTGGTGGCCCTCGGCACAGGGCCCCGCTCCTGGGTGGTCCCACACCTTCCCGGTGGCTCTGCTCCCTTCACCAGGGGCTTCCCGTGGATGCTGCCTGTGGGGCTGGGCCACCTTACCCCCATTGAGTACCCCAGTACTCACTGAGGTACTGCTGGCCTCTTGATTGCTGTGGTACATGGCTGACTCTTCCCACTGCAGCCAGAGGACCCTGGGCTTTCATCTCACCCCTTTTTAGGACAGAGCAGCCCTGAGGCCACTGGCCCTATGCAGAGCAGGGCAGGATGGGCAGACACTTCTAGTTCTCTGCTGCCTGAGGTGCTACAGCAAGGCAAAGGCTGAGGAGTAGAGAGAGCTGTGGAGCTGCAGCTGCACCATCTGCAGATGTCGAGACATTGCATCTGTATTTCCTAGGGTGAGCTGGTGACATCAACAACAATGTGCTCCTGGAGCACAGGCATCTGGCATGGCTTGCAGACTCTGACACCATCAGCAGGCTTCTCATTCAGCCTTAAAAATATGTATGTAGAAAAAAAATCTGTGTCCTTCCAACAGCTCCCAGGAACACTGGCCCCTTATGATGCCATCTGTATCAGGACAAGTTCAGAAAACCAGTATTGAATCTGATGAGGTTTTATTTTTTCAGTTCCTAGACCAAAGTCCAGCCTAGTGCAGCCCAAAGAGAAGTTATCTAAGTTATAGTCAGGGCTGCTGAAGTCAGTATAATTTCAGTTACTGAATGCATAGAGCTGTTTCTCCTAGATGCTGTTTTGTTTCAGGATCTCTTGGTATCTCCAGCCATTCTGCTACTTCCCAGGAAGATGGAATGCCAACTTATTTTTCTGAAACCTTGTAGTTTCTTATTGGGTTCTGGGGTTCAATAGACATATCCCCTTTTGCCCTGCATCACAGAAAAGGAAGGAAAAAAATCTTGTGTTATGTATGAACTGGACTCTTCTGGGATTTTTGAGGAAGCTTGAATTCAAGGAGATAGTCTTGTGATGAGGTAATGATGCTTCATTGCCAGGTGGTATTTCTTTTTCATCTTTATCAATACTGGCATAACTAATTACATTAAAGCAGAAGTGACCTTGTTGGAACAGCTAATCTTACTAATTTGTATGTGCCACTCCCACAAGTCACTGAAATGACACTTAGCATAATAGGTCCTTAATATATGGAACATCTGTTCTTCAGTTTTGCAATCACCAACGACTCTTCCTCATTACCTTCACTTACCCATGCCAATGTGAACCAGGCATCCGCGGCAGAACATTTAAACTATTTCACATCTGGCTGGCTGGGATTTTTTAACAGCTGACAAGAAAAAAAGCAATCAAATCTAGAAATCATCTGAAATCTCAGTTAGAATCGATGTGTGAGAATTAATTAGTGGTAGTTAATGGCACTGGCTAATGAATTAAAAAAAATACACTTTTTCCTTTGGAATTAGAGGAGCAGGGGTGCTACTATCATCAATTATGCCTTCAGTTTTGTTTTTAGGGGGGATTGTCTTTTGCTTTACAGTTGGATCGAAACCCCTCCAAGCTGCACACAGTGAAATCTTTTAAAACATGCTGATAGATAGGAGAGGCCTCAGTGACTGTCCTGTGAAGCCGTCCATGAGCAAAGCTTGCTGTTTGCAAGAGCAGCTGCTCATTGTGCAGCCCATGGGCTCCTTGGACACTGTTTTATGAGAGCCAGCAGCAGGCATGGCCTTCCTGAGGTCACAGAGGGCCACAAACTCTGTGTCCTACTGAAGGGCAGCCCCAGCACTGTTTGCCTGGGCACTTCTGCAACTTGTGCCAGGCACATTTTCATGGGCAGAATGTGCTTTGGGTGACAGAAGAGCCACATTTGGCTCCTTAGGCTCAAACCAATCTCTCCAGCTTGGTATAGGATGACAGGGAAATATGATATGGCCGATCCCCAGGAGAGCTGGGATGTCTGAATATAATTTGTTGATTGAACTTCAGTAGAGCTGTTCTTTACTCTTCCATGCTGTCTGCTTTCACAGGCAGATACCAGTCTGGCTTCTCCCTGCTGGGTGTGGAAGACAGGGCGGGTCAGTGCTTACTGATCTGCCCTCAGATCACATCTGCCTTTTAGGCTGCTTGATCCTGCGGTACAGTCACAACAATGCTAGAATAACCTTAAATCCAATCACTTTTATGGGAACACATGTAGTATAAAAGGTCTTGCTGTCTGTGCACACCTACACTGTCAGTGGCTATTACTCAATAAAGCTGTCAAACATCACAGCACATCCTTGAACTGTATCTCCTCAAGTTTAAACAGAAAAAAGCTCCTTATAATCAATTTCTCATAAAAATAGCAAAAAAAGGAAAAACACAAGTTTAATGAGTGAATCAGGGTTGCTTCCTATGGACAAGGAGAGGAACAGGTTTTGTGGCCACAGGTTCTGGCTCTGGGAGGGCAGTCACTGGCTGCTCATGTCATTTCAGCAGACCTGGTGAGAGCCCTCAGCTGCTAAATGGTAGTGCTGACACATCCATTGCCTTCTCCCAGAATTTGACTTTATTCTGGAGAAGAGCAAGAGCCCAGGGTCCTTTCTGAATGCTGACAGGCCAGGGACTGCCAGATATCCCTGTTCTCTGATGCCTGCACAGTGAGAACAGTGTTGGCACAGTGACAAGCCTGGAATACTGAGCAGGGTGTGCTGTGCTGTGCTGGTGTTCTCCTGTCTGTAATGGCTGTCAGCACCTTCCTCCACTCAGCACAGAGGCACCCAGAAATTCTAGGCTTCATCATTTTCACAGCAGTTCTTGGCCCCAAAAGGAGCTGTAGAAAGTGCTTTAATTTCTCTATAGTGATTAGGAACCCAGTGCTTCCATCATGACATACTTTCTTCATGTGCTTCCGAGGGTCTTGCCCACTGAGCCCTTTGGATTTCTCTCCTCGTGGTGTGAGTCCCAAGATGCTCCATTTAATGGATGTTATTTGGGTTGAAAGCTAAGCAGCTTAAATGTTTTGCCTTCTAGCATCCATGTCCTGTTAGAGCCATCTCTCACTCACTCTCAGTTGCACATTTTGTTACATGAACATGTTTAGATAGAACAAGGGTCTTTCTCTCCTTCAAATATTTATAGTGATGACTTGTGATAGGGATAGCAGAATCTCACCCTGCACCATCACATCTTTATTCTTCGGAATGCTGTTTGCAGCAGTGTTATAGCTAGGGACTAGCAAGATAAAGCTGAACTAAAACAACTTGCACATTATCTGCTTCCATTCTGTTGCTGCGGTTGAAAAAGCGAACAAATGAAATTCTATCAAAGAGGAGCTCTTCTCCTTCCACCCAGTGGAGGAGTGGTGGCCTCTGAGGCACACTGAGAGCAGTTCCACAGAAGCAGTGTTGAGACACATGCATGGTCCCCTTCCCTCACCCACAGTGCTCCATGCCAGGCTTCCACGTCCACATCCATCTCACCTCCATGCTAGATCCCAAGCACGTCTTTCCCAATCCCTCTTCATTCTTGGCTTGATCAGCTCCTGGGACATTCCAGCTTTCTGCCATCACCACAGGCTGTGCAGCAGCATGGACTGAGTTCTTCTGCTCCTGCAGCAAGCCCAAGAAGGGGCAGCCATAGCTCATACGCACTGTTGCCCATTTCCTTATCTCCTTCTTCATGGAGAGACACTTTCAGGGAACTGGGTTCATAAGAGAGTTTTTTTCTCCCTGTCACAGCCAGCTGTGAGCCAGTTTTCATGGGTCCAAGGAATGCTGGTATCCCATGCAGTCCCAGCAGGAGATGCTGACAGGATCCATTTCTGGTCTGTCTGAATGCTGGCTGTCTGCTCCACCAGGCCTGTATCAAGTGTTTGGTGCTGCAGGCCTGCTGGGATCCTGCCATTTGCCAGCAAATACTGGATTTTTTGTAAGAATCAGGAAAGCAGGCAGCATTTGAGCAAAGTGCTGTTCAATATGGATATGTGTACGCTGAACTAAGAGATAATAGGACCTCTTCATGTAGTAAGGTATGAAATGTATCCTCTTCAGAAAGCCACGTGCTCCTGTCATTGATGAGCAGTGAGAGCATTTAGACAGAGCTGCCCAACTAGGGGGCTCAGCACAAAATCTTTGGGCAGTGTATAATAATATCTATACATGGTTCCTTTGTGCTGTGGAAGTATCTGACACTGTCTCAGTCACAGCAGGATGTTCTTTTGGGCATAGAAACTGCATTAAAGAACAATATGCTTTGGATAAATCTGCCAGGAATTGCTGTTTCTTGCTTTTTGCTGAAAGGTGGCTTCACTTTTTTGTGTTATATAAGGTAGGTATATTCAAGTTCACTTGACAGGAAGCCTCGACTTCAGCAAGAAGGCATTGCAGGTAACTGGCTTTAGATGCCAAAGAGCTTAACAGTTTTGTTGCTGCTCCTGTGAAAGAGAAGAAAAGGATTTCTCAAAAATAAATCACATTTGACCTGTAAGTGGAGAGCATAGCTTGGCAGATGGCAAGGGAGGAAATGAGGGATCAGTACTGGGAAAGATATAGGCAAAATACCACCTGATTTCTGTTTACTTAAAAGGCAGCTCTTTGCTAGGACTCTGCCTCTGCACAGCTCCTGCCTCAGTCTGTGAGTGCTGAACTGGGGCCTCCTCCAGTCTGAGATTGCGTGAGCTGTGACTGCTCTTGCACAAGGAATGGTGGCTGTTCTGAACTAACTGTCATGCCCCTGGAAGGCTTTTTAGGATCAAAGATATTTAAGATATCCATTAGCAAAGAATAATAGAATTTCAAACACACTAGGAAATAAAATTCTGCAGATTTTGAAGATACCAAAAGAGATGGATCATTATTACCTGGCATTAGGAATTATTTTTCCCATTTCTGTGTAGAAAAGTCAGGCGCATGCTGGTAGGTAGAAGGAGCTGCAGTCCTGCCTTAGAGCCTTGGTTCAGAATATTTTGGGCATAGTGGAATTAGGGAAGACTCTTCCTCCTTTTTTAGGGACACAGGGATGATCCCCAAGCCCACCATACCTGAAATGCCTTTTAATTGCTGAAGGGTCAGTCTGTCTGGGGCAAGTCACTTAGCAGTGTCCTCCTGGGCAGGGGACTGGACTGTGGTGAGATCTGCCAGCACGTAGGCCCTGAACAGTCCCAGGCTTGACCTGGGACAGAGGTCCACAGCAGTGAAGCCAGCTGTACACCCCTCTCCTAGCCTCCTTCAGAAGCACACAGAACCTCGGGAAAGGAAGGAGCTACTAGCCCCCTCATTGATGTACCTGCAGTACTATTCCATTCTAGTAAGGTTGCTGGGAATGAATGTAGGGCTTGAAAGTGCTAGTCAGGGCCCAAATAATAAAGAAATGATGTCATAAATGCAGCAGCAAAGCAGATGCGGTTCCTGCTAAACACCACAGCTGTATACTCCCCTTTCATAGAGCTCTGAGGAGGCACTGCAGATTCCCTCCCCCATCCCAGTCAAAGGAGCCTGATCTGCTTTGAAAGCCTGCATTTTTTTTCTGAATATCAAAGGTTTGGTTCCTTCGGGCCTGACTGCAAATCCAGGAGCCTTTGCATGTATTCCACAGGGCTCTATCCCTGCAAACAGACTCCTTTGGTTTGCAAGTGAGTCAGGCCCAGGACTTGCTCTGTGTTCTCTCCCTTTTTGTTTGTATCACTGTTCTAGGGTGCTGGAGATGAAAAGAAGCTTGAAAGTCTGCTTCTATTAAAGTGTGAATTTATTTTTAAACCTCTTACATTATTTACTTTTCTTCTTTTTAATGACAGATGAATATGTTTATGACTTACTCTTTTTCCCAAGGTATCACTTGGTATGAAGGGAATTAATTACTTGTAAACGCAGTTGATGTTCATTTTCAAGTAAAGTTTCAGCTTTGCTGAAATTTCAGAAAGGAAGTAGTGTTTTATAAATTGAACCCTGCTTTGTGTGTTTTCTTTTTAAAGAAGTCTTGGCATTTGGAAAGACAGCAGGAACAGAAAACAAACATACTAGATGAGGGAAACTTGTCTTTGAGGATATACTCTGTTAGCTATCAGTACACGGCTGTGAGAGATCTGTGTGGCAGCCCATCAACTGTATATGGAGTGAAACAGGCTCCAGCAGCACCCCAACACCTTTGGCAGGAATTGGTTTCAGTGGCAAATTGCTGGTCTGTAGCAGAAGCTGCTGCTTTGAACTGACAGGGTGATTAAACTGGTTGCTCCTCTCTGTGAGAGCACATGCCCTGTGCTCTACCAGGAAAACATCATTCTGCTTCAGAATGGTGCAGATTCTGATCCCATTAGAGCTGAACTGAAAGGATCCTGTGCTGCTGGGCACTGCCAGCAGGACAGGCGAGCTCTAGTTTCCCTTTGCTGTTCCATCTGAGGTTATAGTGAGCTTTTCAGATCCTCCTCCAGAAGGTTGGGATGGTCTTAGATTAACTCCTGTAGTATGAGATGTCTCAGGAGCACAGGTCTGAGCTGGGTAGGTGCAGTATGCTGGGGCAATGGTGCTGGGTTTGGGCAGGACATGCCCTGCAGCATCCCAGCAGACAGGCTTGGTGTGAGAGTGGTGACTCTGGCAGCTGCTTGCCAGCCCCCAGGCAGCTGATGTGGAAAGGGTCATCATTAATTTAACTCTGCATACATCAAGCACAGTTTCTGTCCCTGGAATGACAATTCATACATGATGCTTTAGAAGAGAGCAGTTCTGGCCAGCCTCCAGTGCTGCAGACAGGCAGTGGTGCCCCTTGCAGCTTAGCAGAGAGCATATCTGTTTTAAACGTGTTCTTCTGACTTTTTTTGGATCGTAGTATTTACTGTCCACGTTCTTAGGTCCCAGATTCCCAGATGTTGTGTTTAAATCTGATGGAGATGACCCTGGGAACAGGGGAAAAAGCTCTGCTGGGATGGAACTGCTTTGGCTGGTCACTGTCAGTGAAACACTCTGAGTTGACTGGGTCAATTGCAGTGGAATCCATGTCTCATCTGCATTGTTTTGTCCTCATTGAACAAGCAGACAGTAGTGTGTCTGAGTGAATGGATTTCTCTGAGTCTTGTTCTGAGGAGCAATGACCACTGGGTGCCCCATTATTTTTTAGCTCATGTATGTATGAAACAAACAGTCATCTCATATTTCCTATAGCTTATAGCCCATATCTGATAGTGGAATGTAAAATTAGTCAATGATTTAGAAACAGAAAAGGTTAACTTCAAATAATAATAAAAAGTTAAAATACAGGATAGAAATATTGCTGTAATTATGGGTTATACATAATTTTGGCTCCTTCCCTGAAGGATTTAGGATAGCTCAATGAGGACGTTGCATTCAAATCTTGTGGGCTGCTCTGCGATGACTGAACTGAAATCAGGGGGAGATGTACAAAGTAATTTTACAGAAACTGTTTGGAGGGATGACTGGAGGGGGAGGCCATTGGTGCTGGGGCTGTGCTGTCTCTTGAACAGGACAGAGATGGGAGGGAGCAGGAAGGACACAGATACGTGCTCTCAAGGCCACAGTGCTGCACTGACGGTCCTGGGGTCCTGAGTGAGCAGTGGCCTCTGCCTGCTGTCCCTGCCCTGGGATGCTTGCTGAGAGCATCTGGGAGGGAGCAGCAGCTCAGGCAGCTTCTTGCTCAGAACGTGAGTCTCATTTTAAGTGTGTTGTTGGTTTGTTGATGGCAACATTACTTGTCCAGGCTTCTCAGCTTCCAGTACTGTGGTCTGAGACCTCCTAGTGAGGCACTTTGACATCTAGCCCAGAGCCATGGGCATTGTTTCTGTCCTCCTCCTTAGCCTTGCTTGGGGTGTTTGCTGAGCTCCAGAACTTCTCAGAGCTTACACAAGTACATTTACAACCAAGTTGTGGTTTTGCTTGTCCCACACATGGTTCAGAACACCATAGAAGGCTGCTCCTGTACAAAGGAATGGTGCTCTATCGCCTCCTCCTGCAGCACACAGCTGGAAAAAAGTCTTCCTGAAACCTGGGACAGTCTTAGCACCTGCTTCTTTGGGAACAGAGAGATTAAAGCGACAGTGTAACTGTCTCTGCCCATGCAGGGCCCTTGGGAAGGGCTTCCAGGTGAGAAGGACCGCTGGGGCACTGAGCACAAGCGGTGCTTGCAGCGTGTGCAGCAGAGCACAGGAGTCAGCGCGGCTTGTCTAGTGCTGCAGCAGGAGGTCTTGAGGCTGCGAGCACCAAAGGACCAGGATTGTTAGTGCTGACACTCCAGACATGACTAAGCCATTTTGATGAAAGAGACGGACTCTGACAGTTTTACTATTTGATTGTTTCTCATAGGTTTCAAATAAAAAATAAATTGGCTTCTTTTAAAATAACAAACTGTGGAAAAGCTTTGGTGAACCAGTGTGTGGCCTTTGAAGCATGGCCGGCATCTTCATGTTCACAGCCAGCTAACAAGCCTTCAAGGCGCAGTGCAGAGGATGCTGAACTGAAAAGCAAATGCCTCCACAGCTCTAGTTTTGCCTTGAGGTTTTGGGATCTAAGCACATGACAGCACTGAGCTGGGCTGCTCTGGTGCAAGTGTTGGCTGGAACAGGACTGTGGCATCTTTGGCTGAGCTCTTAGATCCTGGGGCTTTCCTCAGCGCCTTTGTTCAGGTGGAGGCTGCAGAGTCTGGCCGTTCTTCTCAGACTCTTTGTACCCTTAACTTTGCGCCTAAAGGCTGATATGTGCTTGGCTATCTGTAACAGCTGCAGTTTGCCAGTGAAGGTATTCTTGAGAGGACTTTATTTGCAAAGACCCTGGGATCCATCAGCAAATGGCTATAAGGAAAATGCCTTTCATCATTCAAGATAAAGAATATCACAAAGCCTTGGAGACATCACTTCACTCTGGAATTAAATTGCAGGAGTCATCTGGTGTCAAATAAGTTTCATTTAATAGGTTACTCAAATAAAGTTTCTGTAGAAATCAATATCACTTTCTCCTGCAATTGACACCTCAAGACACTGAAAATGGCATTTTTCACATAACGTTTATTTCATTTTAGGAGGAATAATCTCTCCCATACCTTCTGTTTGGCCTAGACAGCTCTGTTACAAGGTTAGGAGCCTGTCGAGGTTGAAACCTGCCCTGTCCTTACCCAGGGGGACAACGTGAGGTCACTTTAGCACAGACTTGCCAGTCTCAGGTGCAGTGATGATGCTGTTGTCACAGGGCTGTATCGAAAGTGTGTCCACAGCTCACTGAAGCAAACAGGGACAAGTCACTGTGTTCCCTCTTACACTGTGTTCCTGTCCCATCTTGGGGGGACAAAATGCCTCATTATATGTCTTAGCAGAACTGGGGTTTCTCTAGAGGCAGGAGTCTGTGCGCTGTGAAGACTGGAGATTACAACAGGGGTGCTTCTGGGTCCAGGGTAGGTGAATCCTGCGATTTCCACCTCCCTTAAGAACATGGAATACCTTTGCTCTGTGCTTTTTATTTCAGTCTGATGATATCCCATGCGGAAGGGAGGGGACTCTAGCAACATTCTGCACCATCTCTCTGGAGAACTGTGTGTAGGACATGAGAGCTGTTATTATTTCTACTGTAGGGGAATAATTGTTTCTGAACACTTGCTATTTCTGAACACTTGCTTTTCAGTCTTAAGTAATTTCTGAGGTTGGCATGCCATCTCCAGTCACATTTGTCTTGTTGTGTGGCATGACTGATGCAATTACAGTTGACATTGTGACAGCATTTTGCACAAATGCCTTTAATTGCAGGCTAGCAGATGACCTCTGAAATAAGCAGCAGAAGACATCAATGCCCTAAACTTCCTTCACAGGAGTTGCTGGCCCTTGGGGTAGCATGTGGTCAGTGTCAAGTTTTTAAAGCTAATGTTTTCTTGCTGGTTGTGTGCAAGAAGCAGTGTTACTCTGTCACTCTGGCACAACCTGCATATGGGTTTCCCTGTCGGTGTGTCTGGCCATGAGACTCCACCTGCAACTGAGAGTAACTGCGCTGGCAGTGGCATCAGTTTGAGATGCCCTAGGGGTGCATGAAATACTTTGCCCCCTCTCAGCCCCTTGATACAAGTGCAGCCACTATGAGGGCAGGGGATGAGAAAGGAGGGACTGGCTCCAGAGCCAGAGCCAGGCTCTGCAGAGGTGCATGTCCTCGTGGAGAATGAAAACTGCCACTCCCTGGCAATTTGCTGCAGGAGAGTGGCAGGGTATCAGGGCTCTTGCAAATGCATCTTCAGGAAGACAGATGACAGCACCATCTCTCTTCATGGGTGGGTGAGTGTTGGGCAAGGAGAGGAGACCCCTTGAAGGTGGGTTAAGCAGTGGGAAGAGCAGTAGAAGTGCTGGGGATTCCTGTGCTTGCACAGGCACATGGAACATTGACTGGGCCTGAAATGGGGAACAAGAGTGGAAATTGCTTCTCCTTGGAGCGTACAGCTCCAGGAGACAAGTGCCCAGGGACAGCAGATGTGGGTGGTGTTGCTGGGCAGTGGGCAGTAGCTAGCTGGGATGCTCAGCTGGGCACCAACCCTGGAGCTGCTGGCAGGGGCTTTTGGGGGATTGGTGCTGAGCATGCCATGCTCCCCCATGTGGTGATGGCTACTGAAATGTCAGGGGCAGTTCCTGCTTTCTGACAGCTCTTTGCTGTGGATGGGAGAGGCTGGTCGCACTGTGGGAGGGCCCGGAGTAGCTCTGCACCCCTGTACATGCTGGCTGTGCTCACTCTCAAAGCTCTGAGGGTATGGGAAAGCCCTTTCAGGACATTGTTGGAGCAACTCACAACAGCTAATCCAGAGCTGATGGCAGTTCCCTGCTCCACCTGCCTGACAGAATCAGGTGCTGTGTAAAACCACCTGAGCTTTTAATGACCTCTTTCAGATACAAACTGACCATCTAACTTTGCACAATTCACTGAGATTCCATTTTACTCAAGGAAATAAAAATAATAGTTTAAACCATTTCAAATATAGCTGTAAATCCCTAACAACATTAACCTTTTCTAAAGCATTAAACTGATCCCTGGTGGATTCTCAAAATTGCTATTAGGAGGAGGCATGAGATACTCTCCTGGACTTTATGTTCCCAAGGTAAATAACAAGCCATGCTGAGTGGGGTTTATTAGCTTTCTGCCTGTGCCTGCCTATCCCTTCCCTCTGTTCTGAGTCATCAAACATAGGCGCTTGTACTTGGTGAAGGCAAAAGTTCGTGGACAGCATCACAGATGTGGGGAGGGGGCTGAAGGGATTCCGGGGTCCAGCGGGGGTGCAGCGGCTGCTGAGGGCATGTGAGAAGCACAGGGCTGTCTGACAAGCAGCTCCCTTTGAAGGGATCTTAACTTCTGGTGTTCAGTTGTCAGGAGGGCTTGGCTGGAGACAGCAATAGTGGGAAGGGTTTTATGAGGCTTCTGGCTTCATTATACAAGACCAGATATGCCAGTTTGGTACACTGGCTGAGGGAAGGGGATGCCTCTCGGACTCCAGGAGAAGGAGCTTCTTTTCTCAGGCTTCCTTTGGTCACATTGGCACCTGCCCTGCTGCCACACCACCCTCTGAAGCACTGATTCTGCTCTTCACATCTGTTCATAGCACTGGCAGAGCCTCTGCTATTGCGCAGCTATTGTAATCTGCAAGGGCAGATTACTGCTAGGCTGCTCAAATGCCATGAAGAGACATCTAGCTCTAAGAAAGGACAAATTCACATTCTATCTAAAAGGCTATAATGCTTGTAATTCTTACAAGCAGTAATATTGATTCTTGGGGCTGTGCTGACTCTAGCACAAATGGACAGCAACTGGTAGGAGGAATTTTCCAGCCTTGTGATGCTGAGTGATTTGTATGTTCCCAGCAGCTTCAACCCAGTAATGACAGAGGCTTGTGACCTGCATGTGATCAGGTATGTCCCAGCTGCAGGTTCTGTGGCAGAAGCTGGGCAGGTAAGCAACTTTGTACCATCAATGCTCTCCAATGTTCTCCAGTTTCCTGCTGTTGTAGTCCTATGCTGGGGACCCTTGGGCTATAAGAAGGCTTCATATTTCCCATCTTTTCATAGCTACAGATCTTTCAATAGTATAAAGTTGATTTTTTTATTTGAACATATTTGTGATATTAACCTAAACCATGGGCCTGCACTGCAGTTTGCCCCTCTGGTAAACAAGGATGAACATAACCAGTACTAGCTGAGAAAGGAGATCTGACAGTAAACAGAGTGTTATTGAATAATATTATTTTCAGAGATGGAGCTGCTTGTCTCTGATAAATTTAAAAGGAAAACATCTGCAAGGCACACTGGGGGGAAAATACTTCAGGAGAGGTTTTATCAGGAGTCACAGGTAATAGTCCTGTAGAGACAGTCTTCTGTGTTCTGCAAAGTGTTATGATGCTAGATGATACTGTTCAGAGAACCAAAGTAGGCATTTGTATGCATTGTGCAAGGAATGGTGTGTTCTTTAACAATGGTGTGTTATCTAAGAGTCTGTATTCTCTAATTCTCAGTCAGTCAATATGTAGAGTTTCTTCCAAATGAGGAGGGAATTCAGCATTCAGTGCTTCTGGTAGAAGAGAGGCTATATGGACCATTTCCCTGTGCCTTCTCCAGGCTGAAACCACCCCCTCTCACTCTGTGGTTTTATGTGAACATTTTAATAATGGGGCAAAGACAAACACAGAAAAGCTCCTACCAAACAGCACACCCAATGCTTTTGGTCCCTTTAACACACCTAGGAAACACCTCCTGGGCTTTCTGCCCTGAACAGAATCAGCTGATGTTGGGGAACAGGTGACTGCAAAGGAGGGACTCTTGTCTCCTGCTGTCAGGAATGTAGTGGACAGACATCTGTTACTGAAAGGAGTATTCATGCTTTGTAATTCAGATGTATCTCTCCTGGAGATGATCTGTAATGCATCAGAGAACACACTTGTGGAGGTGTGGAAGAGGTGCAGTAATCCTGCCACCTCACACCTTTCCTTAACAAGATGAGCTTCAGAGATTTACAGTCAAACAAAAGGTAAATATGAACCTTTTCTAAATGGTAGCACTTAAAATTCCTGCTGCTTTGAAGCTGCAGGCCGAGCAGATGCTGCATGCACAGTCACTGCCCTCCTGAGATGGGGATTTTAATTCACTTGTTTCTGTCATCTGTTCCCCGTGCGCTTGTGTGACACTGTAAAATGTGCTCATCTCCCAAGATGCCTGTGGACAAAATGAGCCTCTGTTCCACCTTGTGCTGCTCAGGTCTCTCTCATTCTGTCACAGGATGTTGGAGAGCACCAGCTGCAGCCAGGCTGAGTCAGACATTCCAAATGAGCCCCACAAAATTGTCATCTGAGGAAACTCATGGTCGTCTTGGTTCTTACACTTCCTGCAGCATATGGTGTGGGGGTCATTGGGGAAATTATCAACAAGTTTTCAGAGAAAAGGAGGATTTCTGGGGGGCTCAGCCTACCTTCCTGTGTAAGGGGAGCACTGACTGCAGTGATGCCTCTTCATGGAAACCCACTTGCATAGGGAGCAGATGGCATGCTTTGAGGACTTTGGTGTGCCTGTGCTGGAGCTGACATTGGGGGTGATCCATGTTGGTCCTTATGTCAAGTCAGGCTTGAGTCTGTCACTTTGCTGAGTGCCAGCCAGCTTCTCGGACAGAGAAGGAAAATCATGGGGAAAACCAGGCAGGAAGGCAAGCTCCCTGATCGCCCTTGCAGAGTTCTTGTCATCTGAAGACCAGAGCAGTGTGCTGCAGAAATAAGTTGTCCAACTCTAGAGTAAATGTTAAGCCTGGAAACAGATGTTGTTGTGGGTACTCAAGGAGCTTCTCCTCCAGAACTGCATTAAGTATCTGCTGTGGGACTCCAAAGAGCCTGCAGAGGGGAGCTGGAGTGCCTCATGGACTCACTATAGCTAATTCTTGGCATGATTTGTAATTACTGTTGTAATTGTGTTGTAATTATAGGGCTCTTGAATCTTCTTATTGCCCCAGGGGAGTGTCTTGCACCTCTTGCTTTGGAAGACTATTGCTCATGAGCACAGGGCTCCATCTACAGTACTAGGCTTAAAGGTTCTGAGCAAAAGAAAGCCATATGCTCTCACTTGTGTACTTGTGGTGAACAGAGAAAGACTATTTTGTAGAATTAATTCCAGTAGCATTTGGATGCATTCTTCAGTGTCCATGACTCATTCAAAGAGCCAGTGAAAGGACAGCACAAGCCCATATTCCAGGGAAATGCTGCCAGGTGTCTCAGGCTGGCTGGGCTACATCTCTGACCCTTGTCTGCAGGACCTCAGTCCTCTACATTAGTTATGTTTCCCTAGACAAAAACAGGAAGATGTAGATGAACCTGAGATAGATATGGTTTCTATAGTCCTTGGCACTTATTTAGCAGAAGGAAGTTAACCAATGTAGTTTATTAAATGTCTTACAGCTCTTTTTCAGTCATGTTTATCCATAGGTGACCATCTATTTCCAACATAATTATACTGGAGAGAAGTGGCAGAGTTTGCTGCAGCAAATTCCTTTGGATGCCAAAGCCAGGTCTAGGACTTGGTGCTTAACATGCTTCTGCAGTACAGATACATCCTTTAAGCATCAAGAAAGAGACGTGGATTGGCTTTTTTTTTCTTCAAAAAATGACATTTTGAAGTAGGTTAAATCTACCACTTTTCCACATTTTCTCAGAGAGAGATTTTGTCTGGCTGGTGTACGTGCTTTCCATGAGAAATTATTTATGAGCTCCTCCATCCCTCATCTACTCTTCTTGATGTAACAATAGTAGATCTGGAGGAATGACCAAGGTTAGTTTTATAGTCTCGTTTCAGATGTAGTGCCAAGTTATTCAGTGCTCCGTTTTGTTAGTGCCTGAACCAAAGGGCAATTTATCTCAGCAGTGTCCTTCAGATTATACCTATATACCATTTTACCAATAAGGCATGCACCTGCTGCTCCAGTCCCAAAAGAAATCAATGTTTCATTTCAGAGATGGCAGTTTTTTGCTCTCTCTCCTTTTGCCACTCTTATGAAGACAAACTTTTTTAGGGGGCATAGGAAGAAATACAGAAGGATTGTGGTAAAACATCCCTACTTTGACTACCACATCCGAATTACGAATCATATTGAAGTTTGCTGAGGGCAAGGTCATCAGGGCTTAAGTGGTGAATATACATGAAGAGGATGGGACATAGCCTTTGTTGGGGTTTGTATGGATGGGATGGGGCACACCGTTCCTTGGGGTCCCCTCAAGATGAAGGGCTCAGACTGCTGCAGTCCTGGAAGGAAGTGCACGGTGTGACGATGGCATTGCTGTCTTTGCTGAGCTAATGCAAAACGGTAGCTCAGTTCCTTGCTGACAGCCAGTTATCTGCCCTGGCACTAGTGTAATTATAATATATACTTTATTGCTTGTCAATATTTTGACCTTTCTGGCACATTATCCCCTAGGGCAACCAAGCAGCCTTCATAAAATAGCTGATAATTATTGTCCTGGTGAATAAAGTTATCACTAGGGTCCTGTATAAATCACATGGAAAAGATGATAGATTTCACTGGGTGATCATCACAGAAATGGAAAGAAGTGACAGCTTAATGGGGAAGGTAATAAAACCAACAATAAAGTAATTTATAATATAGGCAGTTATTCTCAGGCTTTTCTATTTGTTTTCATGCTAATACAAGATAAATGTCATATAAGGAATAAGACCTGAAATTTTTATTAAAAATATGTGGAAAATGTCATTAAATATCAGTAATTCTTAGCTCAAGAAATGGCAGCATGGGTCTTAATTACCTGTCTTAATTACCTGTATGAGTCCCTTGGAACCAAAGTGGGGAATAATAGTATTTCTTTGCTTTCTTGGGGTGCTGCAAGGGGTGATGGTTTCTAAATGCTGAGGGCATCAGGACCTGGCCCTGTCCTTGTGGTCAGCAACTGCCCCTCACTTCTGTAAGGAAGGAGATGTTGTGTGGTAGCTCAGTGGGAGGAAGGCTCCCAGCTGCTGGTGGAAAGCAGGACAGCAGTCCTGGCAGGGATCCTGAATTGGGTAGGTCACGGCTATTTTGGTAGGCTGCAGATTTTACAAGAAATCCAAGCTGTCATAAACAAAGAACAAGACTTCAGCACAGGTGTGAGAAAGCCCTGCAGCAGAACTGGAGTGGTAAGAAAGGCAGGGTGTGTTACATAGGGGACGAAGGTCTAAGACACATTCACTAGAAATACAGGAAGGACTGGTGTTTGCACCTGTAAGTTACCTGTTAGTATTGTTGGTTGGTCCTCTGGTCTGTGTGCTATGAAAGTGCATGTGTACAGCCTTCAACATTTATACTCCACACTAACAAAAAGTTTGGGAGCATGAATGAGCTGTGGTGGGACTGCAGAGTGACCAGGAGTGTCCTGGGGAAGTGCCACAGCTCCCTGGGTGAGACCAACGTAACAATCAGCTGAGAGAGCAGCAGAGTGGGAGGCTGCCAGCCCACCTCTTGTCAGGAGCGTGGGTGATCTGGGGAAGGTCCAGTGCTGGGGCTGAAGGTGCTGTGGGCACTGCCCTGTGTTGAGCGGGTGCTGGGGCTGAGCAGGTGAAAGCTGACGTGGTGCTCCCCAGCAAAGTGTGGGTGCTGCCCAGGCATCAGTCTGTGCACCACAGAACTGTGGAGCCATTGCTGCCATGGCTGTGAGAGCAGGAACAGCTCTTCCCAGTGAGCAGCCTGGCTTGGGCTGGCCTGGCTCCAGCTAGTCTCCTCAGCAGTGATTAATGTGAGGATGTCTCTGGGATGCAGGCTCAGGAAGGGGCGGGGAAGGGAGAGCAGTGGAAAATATAATGTTAAGCCTGTGCTTAACATTCATACAGCATTCTCTCACATTTCTTGTAAACAAGCACTATGAGGTCTGAGGTCCAGTACCTCTAATCTAGTGAGGGCCTTATTGATCAAGTCTTGCCATTTGGTCCCCTGAGCTGCCTCGTGTTGCACAAAAGGGATAAATTGCTCCTTATACTTTCAAGAGTCAGAATGTTTTTAGTACATGTAGACCTGTATGATAAATACAGAGGCATAGCTGGGATGAGAATTGCGAAAAGCAGAGGAATAATTAACAACTGGAACAGCACAAACCAGTTCCCAAGCCCAAGCCCTAAAGCAACACAATACATTCATCATGCTGCTCTCTGTGCTGATACTACAGCTCTGGGGTGCAAGGTATTGAATTACAGTCTCTAGAAAATATTGTTTGGGGAATGCTGAGGAGAGCTGGTAAACAGTGTGCTGGAAGGTGACAGATACGTTTGCAGCTTCATATAGGGCTTTCACAATAAAAAGAGTCATGCGGGGTTTTCCCCTCTGTCTGCCTGTCAGAGCTGGCAGCAGGCAGGCTGCCAGGCTTTGCTGGGGGACAGCAGGGCCAGCAACTAGTAGGCTTGCTTCCTTCTGATGACTATTTTCTTTAAAATATTATCTTATTACTGTGTGAAGCACTAACAATGGCTGATGAATCTCAAGCTTAATGAAGCACCATTCCCAACTCAGCTGCTGTAGAAAACAACATACAGAAGGCTCTTAACACTGGATTTGGACCCAGTCTAGCCTGGACACCCCTTCTGAGCTCTTCTGTCTTCAGTGTGGTGTGACAGAGGATCGCACAGAGGCTCTCAGCTCAGACCTGCTGCCCACATGATCTGGGCACAGCCAGTGATCAGGAGCTGCACCTCAGCCACACAGAGGTGTGGAAGGTGAAGGCAGCCAGGATCTGCTTTGTAAGTTGTTTTTCTTTCTATCCCCTTCTTCACAGGAAATTATTCACAAGACTTCAATCTAGGATGAGACTTCACTCCTACAAACCTGCCGATGAGTGATGGCAGTGTCCCCCTGAGTCAAGCTCACGGTGTGCTCAGGTGCTGCCTGCCTTTGGAGCATCCTGTGTCACCTCCCCAGGGGCCCTGAGTGCGAGGCGTACCTGTGAACCAGCAGTAAAGCACACACCAAGGTAAGGGAGAGGGAATACTGTGTTCTCGCTCAAATGCAACATCCTTCTGGCAGCACAAACTAGGTACTTTCTTGCTTCATTGATTAAATGGGGGACTCCCACAGCCATGGTAACCAGTGGTGTCTGTGCACAGGGGGTGAAGAGGGGATGAACGGTCAGGTTATCTCTGTGTCATGATGAAAGGGGAAGTTTTAAGGTGGTTTGCTATCTGTTAAAAGATGCCATGAGAATCTTGAAGAGAGAAAAAGACACACCAGAGCTGATTACATGGGAAAATCTGCAACAGTATGTTGCTTCTAGACGGATTTTCCTGCACATGGTGCTCACCTAGATTTCTGGTAAGGATGCATCAGATGCTTTCTGTGGAAGATGTGGGATTTAAGGTTATTCCATCCTTGCTTATTTATGCGCCACCCCCAAGGGGCATGGGTGGTAACTTGTATGGCATTAGAAATACTGCTTAAGAAATCCTGACTGCATGGGAGGTCCCGAGCCAGAGCGCTCTGAGTCACCTGCTCTGTGAGCTTCTGCTCAGCTTACAGCTCCTGGGTCCTCATGGCATCAGAATGTCAGAGTGTGGGTCCACCTGCCCAGGCTGGGCAGCTGCCAGAGGAGAGCTGTTGTGGTGGAGAGTTGGGAACCCAGACACCTGCGGTACCCCAGCAGTGGCTAACCAGGGTCGTTCTGGGGGACTGTGGTGGAGCAGCTTCTTCCCCTTCAGCTGACTAAGGCAGCAGCTGTTATGGGCTCTGCTCCTGCTCCAGAGCAATGCTGTGATTACAGGACAAACATAAAGTCACAGAATCACCATCAAAACCTAAAAGAAAGAATTTGGCTCATAAAAACTGTGTCACCTGAACAAACAGAAGAGTTACAGCTTTTCATTCTCCCTCTCGCAGCCAATGGGAGAGTGTGCCACTATAGCAGAAGCCTAAAGAGCCAGCAGTGGCCAAAGGAGAGGATTTCACTGCCCCTCGAGAAGCTCTTTCACATTTATTAGTCATATGTTTGTATTTAATGCACTGATTAGGGCTAGGACTTGTAGACAGCCACTGACTATGCATGTGAATTGGCGTAAGCGTTACTGCGTGTGACCATCATCTCCTCTGCTCCCCAGGATGATTGGTACACAGAATGAGTCTTCTCAAGCTGCTTCTGAAAAGATTCATGACACTGCAGTGAAAGTTGCTTCCAATGGCAACCTCTGTATACTGATGTCAGCATATATTTTATTCCCCTTTACTACAAGGGCTGGTTAGGTTATGAGCCTCCCACTGAAATGGACCGCATACAATTGCCAGATAATTGGTTCTTTTCCTTGTAGGCTCATGAAGTTATGGTTCACCTCTGACTCCCCCAAGAGCAGCAGGCACAGCACTATGGATTGCTTATCTCTCATCGAGGTGCTCAGTCTTGCTTTCCTTCCACCTGGCATGGCCAGAGGGAAATCCCCAAGAGCACAGGGCAGGGAGCAGCTGATGAGCATGGGTTTGACTCTGGGCTTGGCTGAGCAGGCAGCAGGGCTGCCAGACTGCAGAGGTTCATATGGTGCTGGTCCAGGCAGGCTGGGGGTGGATTCAGCTGCAGAGTGAAATCCGGCCACAGTGAGCATTGGTCCTTGACAGGTGCTGCAACCCAGCTGTCTGGCCTTTGTCCCTGGGACCATGTACTCATCTTCGGCTGTGGCGTGTCACAGCTGCTGCTGCTGCTGCTGCTGTTGCTGCTGCTGCTGGTGCCGTGGCAGAGGACATGTGGAACCCTTCAAATCTTGTGCTGATTGTATCTGGCTGCAATTGAAGGCTCAGGAGACCCTGGGAAAGAGTGTGTCTCTTTGCCCCTTGCTTGCCTCCCTGTCTGATTTGATCTGACCAAAGGGCTGTGACTGATCTTGAAAATCTCCCTGCTCCCAACTGAGCAGTCACAGAGAAGCACTGGATGTTCATCTTCCCCCTTTGTTCTTGTCCTCCTTTGGATACTGACCCTCTCTCTCAACGCAGCTCCTCTCTCTTCTGCTGGATCTTCTTGGTGTGCAAACACATGGCTCCTCTGTCCTGGCATTTTAGAGTGGGACTGAGCAGTGTTGGTGCTTGGAGCCTCCTTGCTGCTTGCTCCTCCTCTCCTCCTTGCAGGTTTGTACAAACATCTTCACTCAGTGCAAGAAGAATCTAGGGGTGAAGTGGTGTAGGGTGGTAGAAATGCTGCCACTGAGAAGGCCGTACATGCCAGAAATAGCTTTCCATCAGAAAGATTCTAAAAGATCCAAGTCCGCCAATCAAACACTCTTCAAAGAAGGATTAATGTGCACCCCTCATGCTAAGCCACAGCTCTCTGTTTATTGCATTTTAACATTGTCAACAGCACTTGCCGAGGTGCTCGCCATGTTGTGCTGACCTCCACTATTTGGGATGGCATATGAATTGATTGTGGTTGCAAGAACTTTACTGGAAGAAAATGAGCTTCTCAATTACTGCCACACAAATAAATCTCTGTGTTCCAGTAATCCCCCTCAGGGAATACTTCCAAAACCTTGAGTTCTTTTAAGATCTTTATGATGGAAAATTCTTCTTATTTCTGTAGTTTGGCTTTTGGGATGGCTCATCTACTTTCCTGGGCACTCTGTGGCAGCAGGGCTGTCCAGGTCTGCTGGCACTTTCCAGAGACATGTCCGCAAAAGGTGTCAGGCACCTAAAGGCTGAGTGTGCTTGGGACTATCCCTGCTAAGGCTTCTTCCGTGTTCTGCCAGTTGCAGTGATCTGGAATATAAAACATGGAAATAATTAAGTAGATTAATTAGCTAATGTTTGCACAGGACCTGGAAAATATAAAGACGTATATAATTTCTAGGTACAGTAGATTAATTAGTGTTTACCCACTGCTTTGTAAATGTAAAGGCAGCATGGCAGTGCTAAGTATTATAATGAATTAAGTTTTCACTATTTGTAAGATTTGTTTTGGGCAGCAACAACACCAAGCGTTCAGTTTTCCAGTTTGGATCCACAGGAGGGAATTACAGGGGATGTGATGTGACCTCCTGGGATGCCACTGAAGGTTGCAGAGTGTGAATGACATGGTCACAGCCACAGAGCAGCTCAGCAGTGGGGCTGGCAAAAGAGCGGGGGTCTGGCCTTGCTTTCTGCTGCCAGCAAGGTGGCTGAGAGCCAGTCCTGTGCCAGTAGGAGCAAACTACAGCAAACTGGTGATCTGTGTGGGAGATCCCTGAGCAATCTTACCTGGAAATTCCAGGGGCACAAAAGTCTTTGCATTGTGTTAATGCCTGTTACTGCTTCTGTGTTTCCTCCAAACTCCTCTGGACACCGTGGGGGCTGGTTCTCAGCACAGCGATGCACTGGGTGACTGTGTCCTGCTGCAGATACTCAGAGGGGGCACATGAGGGCTGGGGGGCACAGGGCAGGGGATGGGGTGTAGCAAACTCTTTGTCTTGCTGCACAGCAGTCCCATTGCTGCTCCCATGCTTATTGCCTGGATGAGCATGTGAGCGCTTCCCTTGGGGCTACAGGAAACTGCATTTGGCACGCGTCCAAGCGTGGCTTCTGTGTGCAGTGTGGCTGTTTGGGCATGGGAGAATGAGGATTATTGCCTGCTGCAGTCAGCTGTATGTAAAAACACATTGTGCTGTCAGAGGGCCCTACATAAGAACAGCAGTTGCATCTCATTTGTCTCTTTTAGCTGTCTGTGGCAGCTGCTGAGGGCACGTGTGGGTTCCACACTTGAGTGCCACTGAGATGCAGTTGTTCCTGTGCAGATCTGCAGTACCTGAAACCCTTGAGTGCCAGCATTTCCTGGGGACCAATATGAATAGCTGGAAAAGGCTGAAGGAACTCCTAGGAACTCTGGTGACCTCTATGTACATGCAAGTCAAAGCGATAAGAAATACTACCACCTGCCACTAAAAAATGCTGCAAAGAATTAGTAACTGCCTTTCATATTTCTAATTTTCTTTACCCTGTTTTGTCTGTGAAGCTCAGAACCAGTTCAGCAATTCCTGTATTGTTCTTAGAACAACAGGGCTGCATCACACCACCGACTGCCATGTCAGTGCAGAAGCACAAAGAAAAGGAAGAAGAATCTGGTCCTAAATGAACAAGAAATCTGGAGCTTCCCAAGGTTCACTGCCCACCCTGCTCCATTCCCAGTTTGCTCTGATCGTCTCTTGCTTTTCTTGCTAGGCACTATGCTGGTCCTCATGTGTAGAACTGAAGCTCTCTGCAAAGCAGGGCATACAAAGCTTCTGGGATGCCCTGCTTGGTTCTGGGGTAGGACTGTGGTCGTCTGTCCACTGGCAGCTGTGTGCTGCTGTCACTTTGGTTGCTCCCTCACAGTGCTGCATGCCCAGACATCAGGCTCTATGTGGAGGTGTACCAAAAGCCATGCTTGGCGTTGAGTCACTGATGCTCTAGGTGATAAATGGCAGAGGGAATAACATTACTTTGCCGAGCATGTGAGGAACATTTCACACCCAGATAATACTAAGCAAATCTGTGCTGCAGGGCCATGGTCTGACCCTGCACTACTGCATCTTTCCCGAGGGGTTCAGGAGCTGCCTCGCGGGCTGTGCCAGTGCCTGTGCCTGCAGCTTTGTGGGAGAAGGCTCAAGGATGTGCTGTGTCCCCAGAAAATCAAGTCTATTGGGTTCTGGCAGCCAGGGAGGCTGGTGCAATGGCTTTGCCTTTAACACATTCTTCATCTGCCATAGAGCAGGCCTCTGCCATCTGCTGTCACTTCACACTTGGAGATGGGCTTCCCAGTGCCTTCCCCCACTTCTGTTCATCTCTCTTTTTGCATTTTGGTCTTTCCAGAGAGAAGAAATGTGTGAAGAGCGGGAAGCAGACAGCACTTCACAGCTGGCACTGGGGGACTGTTGTCTGCAACCTAGGCCCTGCCTGCACAGAGAGCTGTGCTGACCTCTCTGCAGGCTCAAAACTGACAGGGTGCAGGGGAGAGAGCTGAGAGGAGCTCACTCTGCTGAGAAAATAGGTCTTTCTTCAGCTGCTCATGCAGGTGCTTGGAGGACTGCCACTGGTTCTGAGTTTGGGCAGCTGTCCCTGCCACATGCTAGGCTGTGCTTTTTCATGGACTCTGCACTTGCAGGACCATGAAGTTTTCTGTCATCAACACCTTGGTGAAAACAGGCTTTGTGAAATAGCCAGAAGGTGAAAGCACAGAACTTGCCTCTTAGTTATTGTCTTGCATTTATTCCATCAGTTTCTTTCTCAGGTTCAGAGCCATGGAGCATGCAGGCAGTCCCAGTCCTGCTGCACTGGGAATGCTCTGTAACGCCTGCATGCCAGGCAAGAGGGAATTACTTCAAAGAACATGTTTATTAGGGTTAACTGCTTAGCATCAAAGAAATGTCAGGGCTGCTTTATGCTGAGTCCCTGCCTACAGCACTAAACCAGCTGTCATTCAGCAGTCTGAGTGCAAACCACAATCACTGGCAGAGTCCTGGAAAAATTTATTTTTCCACATCTAATTGCCCTTTTTGCTTTGTAAACATAAAGGTTGAAGCTTAAAGTCTGACAGGTCCAGTAGCTTTTTTCTTATCTCCTTAAAAAAAAAAATGACATGCAACTTGTTAGACTTTTCTTTTACTGCAGCCTGAAATCTCACAAAATCTGCAGAACTCTTTTTTAAAGATCATTGAAGCATTTCAGTACTCACTTTGGGAAAAACCCTTCAGCTCACAGAAAGACAAAAGCTGATGCCTGAAGAGCCAAGATCTTTCCCCATAGTAATACAGGATAAAAACGCTTGTCCAAAAGAGGCAGAGCAAGCAATCAGCATTCCACCTTTCGCTGGGAGCAGATTAAAGCATGCTTTTCTGCTCTGGTTATTGTTCCAGAAAGAAATGAAATACCAAAGAAGGAGAAAAAGAAAAGTGAATGTTAAAAAGAAAAACTGGATGTACCATAGTAGTCTGGAAACTTCCTGAGTTCAGTTTCTTCAGTGAGGTGGGCTCCCTGCCCTGGAGGAGACTCTCCCAAGGTGGAGGACTGCACTGCTTCCCAGACTGTGCTCTGCCTCCTCTGAGAGCATTGTGCCTGTAGGAGCCTCCTCTGGATCAGGCATTGAGCTGCTCCTGCTGCAGCCATTCACCATTAGAGATGCAGATTCTGGATCGCTTCAATCACAGAGAAGTGGTTTTGGAGCTACAGCTCTTGAAGAACGTGCCTCTGTTTTGGGGAGATGCTGCCTGTTCCCTCCATCTGACATGAAAACAGGGCTGTTACATCATCACTGCCATCTCTGCCTAGACCCTCCTGACCTGGGCTCAGCTTCGATAGGCCCACAGGAGGTGGGGACCAGAGACTGGCCCTGCTCCCAGCCCCCAGAGCACAGCCCTGCTGCCTGCATGGCATAGACGTTGTCGCCATCCCCATCCCTGCAACCAGCCTGGCCTGTGCCCAGCTACACCCGGCTTACAGAGCTGTGTCCATTAACAAGTGCTAGGGTGGTCAGCATTGTCCCAAGTGTCAGACCGTCCTTCAGCACACACAGTCTGCTGGAGCGGTGGGTCTAATGAGCTACAGGGCTGGGCTCGGGAAAGAGGGATTTTTCCTTCCTGTCCTCCCTCATACTCTCTCCCTTTTGCTGTGATCCATGAGGGTGTTCTGTCATCCTGGAGTTGGCACTTCGTCTTACTCCAATGCAACCTGCTTTCTGTTTCCGTAAGTACTGGCTGTGTTAACTGTGTCTTGGGACAAGATCAGCACAGGAGACTCATGTTTGCTGCTGGGAGTCTGTAGGTAGGATCCAGCACTGGTTATTTTATGGTGCCTGTGCTGCTGCACTTCCCTGAGTGCTGAAGCTGGCTGAAGCAAGGCTGTTTCAGAAACAACTAAAGCTTCTTATATACAGGACAGAAGTGCAGAAAAATCCTCGAAACACCTTTTGAGCAAATCCTTTGATTCAAACTGCAAGCTTGAAAGGACAAATGGAAGAGAAGTTTCAGGACAATCTATGTCTATTACAGATCCTTCATCTCCCCCTTGTCATCAGCAAGGAAACAACAATGACCAGCAAACTCTTATTACTATTTCCTGTGCAGAGCTGAGCACAGGCAAGGCTGTGCTCTGTGTGCTCAAGGAATAGCTGTCACTATAGCAAATATGTGTCTGTTAAGTTTTTCACCTTTTTTATCTTCTAATTTGTCCAAAATTAAATTTGATGTTATTTAGGTGGGGTTTTCAACAAGGTGTTGAAAGAAGCCAGTTCTGTAGCAGGCCAGGTCTAGAGAATGGAGCTAGGGAAGGGACTAGAGCACAGATCTGATGAGGAGCAACTGAGGGGGCTGGGGAGGCTCAGCCTGGAGAAGAGGAGGGTCAGGGGAGACCTTCTCGCTCTCGACAACTCCCTGACAGGAGCGGGGAGCCGGGGAGGGGACTGGGCTCTGCTCCCAGGGAACAAGGGACAGGACAAGAGGAAACGGCCTCAAGTTGCACCAGGGGAGGGTTTAGAGCAGAGTAGGAAATTAGGAAAAATTTCTTCATGGAAAGTGTTGTTCAGCCCTGGCACAGACTGCCCAGGGCAGTGGTGCAGTTACTGTTCCTGGAAGGATATAAAAGATGTGTGGATGTGGTACTTGGGTTCAGGGGTTAGTGGTGGTCTGGGCAGCGCTGGGGGAATGGTTTGACTCGATGGTCTTAGAGGGCTTTTCCAACCTCAGTCATTCTGTGATTCTGTGACCCCAAGAGGGATGTCACAGTAAGCAGCAGAAATGTGTTGTTCCTTGGCATTCACTGTTCAGCCCAATAACAAAATGACAAATTAATCTTTGCACAGAGAACTGTCCAGGGGTCAGTTCCCCAGTACATCTGGAGCATCTACATCACTAATGGCTGTGGGTGATCAGATGCTCCTGGGATAACAGGGTTCGGAAAGGAGATAAACACAGCAGTTTGAACAGAGTTTGAACAGGAACTGGTGTCATGGCTTAGTCCCAGCCGACAACTCAGTCCCACACAGCTATTTGCTCACTTCCCCCACCTCAGTGGGACAGGGAGGAGAATCAGAAAATGGTAATTTTCTCTGTGGGTTGAAATAAGAACAGTTTAATAACTAAAATACAGTAAAATATACTTCTACTACCCTGAAGTTCAGTAGAGCAGACTTTAGCCCCTTCAGGGATTGGCTGTCGCTGTCCTTTCCACAGAACAACTTTTGTACTTTCCCAGAGATTAAGCTTTTCTATCCAGTGCATGTTTTAGTTCCTGCACTCCAGAGCTCACACATAGCACTCAGTTCCCATCTCTGCTGGAGGCTTTAGTTTTGTTCCTGCAAATGTATTTGACTGCTTCCTGGCCTACACATTTTCCTTGTGGTTTGATAGTGGATGTGAATTTAATCAGATGTGTATAGGTGCAAGTGGAGGAACCTTGTATAGGTGCTCCCTAGTTTTCACTGGACCACAACACTTGCCTCTTTTGTTAGCCTTGTTTTAGCTGCCCGCTCTTGTTGCGCTTCTCCCTCAGTGCATCAAACACTTTGTTTCTCTCTTGCAGTGCTCAGCTGATAAGCATTTTCACTCTTCACCAGACAGCGTGTGTGCTTGTCAACTGCCATCCAGCTGATCATTATGAGATTGTAGTTGTAAGAGTGGCTTCCTGTCTTTCAGGCCTGAACAGATGGTGTGCTGCTCCCAGCACAAGCTTTGACTTTCACAGTGCTTCATGGCTTGGCCAAATAGCAGTTGTGGAATCTGCCCATGTGAAGCTTCTCAAGGGGACCCTTGCAAGGGAAAGGTGCAGTTGTGTCCTCTGAGGACCCTGAAGAGTTGTACTCACTTCAGAGGAGTGCTGGGATGCTTTTGTTTGTTGAATGCAGTCCTCCAAACTACACTTCTCGTCCCCAGTTCATAAGTCTGTTGCTGATATACCCTCAGTATCATATTTAGGCTTGGTATTTTAGAGAACAACTACTGTTCTGTCTGGTAAGATATGCTACTTTGGAATTTTATGTTATAGGATCAATAAGGGGCAAAAGTGTGGGGCCTACAGAGGCCTGATAATGGATTTGCTCTCAGGATTTCCAGATCTCCTTTTTCCTGGGACCATTTTCCTTTCTAACTATCACGTTTTCCTATCTAGCTGCTGTACAGGGTAACCTGATGTGGCTCCTGTCCGTCCTGTGCTGGGGCTCGCATCAGTGACAGGAGCTCCCTGTGCCTGAGGTGCCGAGGAGGTGGGAGGGTCTGATGGTGATGGAGGTGTCTGGAAGGGGCTCTCCCGCACAGTTCAGCAGACTTGGCAGCATCCTGACTGCCGTGTGAAGATCCGTGAAATGAATAATCATCAAACATGGCCACTGCCTGCCAAAAAGTAAAATCTCTCATGGACCTCATCCTTTAACAAAACAGCTCCTTCTCATGAAATAATCAGCTTTCATCTCTTCATTTATTGCATTGCATGAGAACAACTGGCAGCCTGCTCCCATGTGGCAATTTATTAACTACATCTCATTTACTAACTGGGAACAAATTCTTTTTTACTTGTAGCTGCCAAATACAAATGAGGTTGGGCTTCAGAGCTGCTCAGGTGCCAGGCAACTTCCTTGGCCTATTTGTCCTTGTGTCAATGGCAGTGTCACTCTGCCAGTAATAAACGTCTCTTCTGATGGGCCCTGCTAGACATTAGCAGGTTGCTGAGCCCACCTTAAGGAATACAGGTGGAAAACCAGGCTCACAGAGACCCATCTCTGTGCTGAGCTGAAAGGGGTCTGTTCCAGCATGGGGGAACATATCACCAGCACTGGCAATTGTTTTTTTTTCAAACTGTGTGCCCTGCCCAAGTGATAGAGAGGGGACAGCCTTGGAGCAGGCCACTTCTGCAGGGCAGCCATCAGCCATGGCCTGTGCCCTGTCCTGACACACATCTCTGTGGTGACACAGCAATGGAAAGAACAATGCTCTGTGAGCTGCGTGCGAGGCACAGCAAGGCTTGCCCCTGTTACACACACTTCTGACGAGGGCCACCCCCTCCACTGCTTGCCACCCACAGGACAGGCAGACCCCAGTCAGAGGCTGAGGGGGAAGTGGCGTCTATCGGCAGGTCTCCATCCTTGCAGGGCTTGACAGGGTGCCCAGGCTGCTCGCTTTCCTGGCCCTTCTAGCTCTCCCATTGATAATTTTCCCTGGGTACACCCTGTTGGCTCAACATTTCCAGCTGCTTCCTGGGGAAGTGGCTTGGGCACTCTCTGCTCCCTTAGTTCCTGTCCCTGTGTACAGTTCCCTGACAGTGAGTAAAGTGACTTTCCTAAAACAGCACGGTGCTTGTTCTTCTGGACAGGATCACTGTGCTGGCACTTGCTCTCTGCCAGGAGACCGCCCCTGTCCAGAACACAGTGGTGCCTCTTAGCAGAGGCTTTGGCAGGAGGCAAACAGGCAGGTTGAGTTTTGAAATCTCCAGGCAGTGCCAGTCTGCGGAGAGTGTTGGCTTCTTCTTCATACCTGTCTCCAGGTTTAATGGTTTCTCCCAAGGAGGAAAAATAACAATAAAGATAATTCTTTTAAAACTGATTATCTGAGAGTACAGATTGTCAAGCTTTATGCTGCTGGATAAATCAAACTAACTACTGAGAGTTAATTTGTCTGACCATAAAGTGGATTCAATAAGTGTAAAACAAAACTAATTGGTTCTCTTCCATACAAATTTAATCATACTATAAAATGTGATCAATGCAAATAAAAAGCATTGAGTAGGTTAAGTGTCAAGAATCTATAAAGGAAAAAATGTGCTTTCTTGGAGGAGTTGAAAACTGGATAGGTTTCTGTCTCTGTACTGACCATTCCATGACGCAGACCCAGTCCAAATGTGCTGACTTCTGTGTCATGTGCTCTGTATGTCACAAACAATTTGTCCCTTGGTGTTTGTAGTTTCTGTATTTATGCAGGTTGAAGCTGTTGGTGAGATGATACGTGACTCTTGAAATGCTGTGCTTAGGCACCAACCAGTGTGAAACACACTGAGCACAATGCCAGCCAGCAGCCCTCACCTGTGCAGGGTCTGCCATGGCAAAAAGGCACCTGGCACCTCCCAAAGACCCAAAAACAGACTCTGTGCCACAGCTGATGCCAATCTTGGGGTGCACACAGAACACCAGGACTTCTGTTGCTTGGGCTCTGCTGCACCCCTCCCTCCTTCCCTTCCCACTCGGGAGCAGTGGCATGGCTGGCACCCTGTGTCCTTGCCCACAGGAGCCCCCTTCTCTGAGCTCTCCAAAATCACCTTGGATCCCAAACAGCCACCTGGTGATGATTTCTGCAGAAGATCTGACTTCATGGCCCTGCCAGGTCTTGTCAGAAGGCTGAGGCACTGCCTGGGGCCCCACGGCTCCCTCCATACAGACCAGCTTCAGCTGGGAAGGGAAGGAGCACCATGCCAATACATGGGCCTGTCTGGGGCACTCTGTGCCCAGAGCCTCTTCAGCTGAGGGCAATTGCCAAGGCAGCCATCTGGTGAAGTAAGGAGGCTGCCAGGAGCAGCTGCAGCTCTGCCACAGCATTCTAACGGGGTTCAAGGCAAACAGGGTGCAATCAGCATACTGAAACCTTTTATATGAATCCATCGCAAGGCCTGCTGTGAGAGGTTGATATGGGCTGGAGTTACGGTGATGGCTGGAGTGCGATTGGGGTTGCTGCAGTTGCTGCTCATGTGAGAACTCTTGCCTCCCTCCAATTTGCAGCTTGCCAAGAGCTGACAGCTTTTCTGAACAGCATCTCTTCAGTTTCCCCATGTGGATGTCCAGCTTGGACAAGACATGGAGGAAAGCACCTGCATCTTGGCAGAGCAGAGAGATTGGAAGGGAGGGAAAGGAAAGGAGCAGTCTGAGACTTCTGGGAAACTAGGGGATGATATTCCAACACACAGAGTTCCTGCTGTGGAAATTGTGAGAGCTGGGGTGGGAGAGAGAAATACCAAAGCTGGAGGTGAGGAAGAGGAGCTGTTATAACACCTCCCAGCCTGCAACTCCTCACTGGCAGTGCTGGAGCTTCAGGGGTTTGCTTGGAGGGTAGGAGTGGCAACCACTGCCCACAGCTTCCTCCCCATTGCAGCTCCCAAGTTAAAAGTGCTGGAGCACCCTACAGGAATGTGAAATGCCAGGGGTGCTGGGGCCCTCAGGGTGGGCATGCCCTTGCTGCCCTGCATGGGGCTGGAAACAGCCCTGCCTAGGGCGGGCTGGGAATCTGGGACCTCTACTGCTGTGCAGGCAGGGGCTGCAGGCAGGATCCCCAGAGGAAGCAGTCGGCTTTCAGTGAGCTTTATGTTGACTACTGCAGCACTGTTGTGAAGGCCTCTGAGATCCCAGGAGAGATGCAGGATGGGAGGGCTGGGGGCAGTCCCCGAGCCAGGGGCAGTCCCTCTCCTGCACAGGAGGGAGAAGCAGAGGAGCCCTGTGGAGCCACAGTGGGTACCTGTGAGCTGGGGTGACAGTTGTGCTGGTTTGTCTCCTGCTGCCCCACCGTCAGCGGCTGCCCCTGAGTTTCTAGGAGAAGCACAGCTGTGAGTCTCTTGCTGTGCCAGGCACCCTGGAGAGCCTGCTTCCCCTCACGCCCTTCTCTCCAGATTTTGAGGTTAGGTTCTAGTATCTCATAAAACACAGTCATGTCATAATTTCAGCCTGCAGAAAGCCCTTTCCATGCAAGGGCCAGGATCCATACAAATTGCTGCTCTAAATCTCCAGCTACAATAAGGAAACTTCAGATGCTGACAGTTTTCTTGATAAATACCTCATATAGCTTAAATAATTATTTAATGCAGACAAATGGAAAAGAGAGCATGTGTATGCTGCATTATAATAAATTACACTTCCAACTTGCTGGGCAGTAGCAGCAGAACAAATAAAGGGCTCCACCATGGCCTGGGGAAGGATGTTCCACCTCAGGAGTCACTGCAGGAAGGCCCTGCCAAGGTGCTCATGATGTTGAGGGGCAGACTAAAGAGGGATGAGAACCCTCCTCAAGCCCAATTAATACAGTGTTGTTGAATGTGGTGGAGTAAATGATCCCTTTATTCTGCTGCCTGTCCCACGTGGAGCTGGTGCTGCGGGTAGCTGGTGGGGGCTGTGAGCTGAGGGGCAGCACTGCCTAGAAGGAGTGGTGGGGAGCAGGAGAGGAACAGGTGGCCCACACAGGCTCTCTGGGCAGCTCTCAGAGGTGTGCATTACCTGCCCACACTGCCTGTGCCCCCCAGAATGGGGGGGGGGGGGGGGGGGGGGGGGGGGGGGGGGTGGTCTGAGCGTGCTGGCAGAGCCAGGTTCACATGTGGCTTCATCCTTCAGGTTGGCAGAGGGGTTGGACTTTTGCTGCAGCCTGGAAAGAAACGTAAAAGAGCACAGGGAGGCAAACGGCTCCCTGTGAGTAGAACGGGCTCCCAACACCAAGGACATTGCTCTGCCATGAGCAAAGCCTGTTCTCCTCTGGAGTTGCTCTTGCACCACATTCCCAACCTGATGTCGTAGGTTTCGTAAGCTTAGCTCTCACTCTTTACTTCCTTTGAGCTCCATAGTTGGTGATTGCTTACGAGTTTTTGCTTTGCTTTATATGCTCAGTGGTATTTGGGAAAGTATGTGGATCTCCTCCATGAGCTCTGACAGATTACAAGGGCTGCACTTGACTGAGCTCCTGGTGTTCGACCGTGTCAGCTGCACAGCAGCAGGGCTGCAGAGGTGCGCTTTGGCATAGCAGAGGATAAACACGGTAGCAGAGATGGAAGTGGCAATAAAAAGTAAAATGTAGAGTGCCTGTCCTTTAAAATATATTAGGCAGTTTATAAATAAGCTCTGTATTTTTAGGATGTATGTGGAATTGTTCAGCCTGTAGCCCTTGAAGAATCTGACCTTGAAGAGAAGAAATGCATTTGTGAAGAGCTTTCAAAATGTTCCAAGAATGGTCAGACAGGACAATTGCTCTTGCTTATCATTTTAGCAGTAGGTGATGTGTTAGGCTGATGTGGTTTGGGAATCAACTCAAGCTCCAGCCTCCTCTTCCTCTCAGATAACCTGGGTGCAATCAGAGGCAGAAAACTTGGGGCTAAAAATACCAAATGTCTGGTGAGATTTCCAGGGATCTGTCACTCCTGGCAGTTGGGACTGTCTTGGCTGGGTAACTCGTGTGCTGGTTCTGACAGCTAAGCTCTGAGGGTGTGAAGCTGAACCAGACAGGAGCGTGCAGCCTGGTTCCCACCACCTCATTTGGCTGCCGTGTGCTGCAAAACTCCTGCCTGGAGAGCTGAGCTGTGCAAGTCTGCTGTGCCAATGAGGCTCCTACCTGCACCTGCCTCCTGGTAGTGCATCTTCCAGGATGTGGGGGCCTGGGCTGTGCTGTACTTCCTCTCCAAGTGTGGTTGGGACACATATCTCCCAACTCTCATGGCAGTACCGCAGCCTCTTTGGGGTGGAGAGGACTGCTGATACTGGAGCTGTTCCCCTTTGTGTTGGATACTCAGCTTTTTGGTGGGGAGAAGGGAAGAGCTCGTGAGCAAGGGACTCTGTGGAGAGCAGGGAGAGGTGGATTTTGGGTTTTGTTCTGTTGAGTGCTGAGAAGTCAGATGCTTTCTCCGGACAGATAAAAATTCTGGCCCAAACTAGCAAAGGCTGCTGCTGATTTAGGACACTTCTGTTTTCAGGCATCCTGGGGTGAGATCCAGGTCTTTTCTTCTGCAGCAATAGGTCTGTCTTTCTAAAGGATGAATAACATCCTCCCAGCCTCCATTTTCTGGACAATATGGAAAACAGTGGCCCTGCAGATTCCTTTAAGGGTATTGTCCAAGCGGAGCTTGGGATGAGCTGTAGCTTTCCTATTTTAAATCTGTTCTTAGAGAAAACACAGGTGATTCCCTGTGTGGAGGAATAACCAGCAAATCAATCCCTGTGCATGCTGATGGAGGGAGCCAGAAGCTCCATGTGCTCTGGGCTCTGGCCGAGAAAACGTAAACAGACTCTAGTTTTATGTCTGACCAAGGAGATGTAAACCAAGCATTTGTTGAAGCCTTTTAAATATTTCGACATTTTACAATCCATCAAGGCCTTTAATTGTATTTTGAGTGAGTTGTTCTATATGTAAATACCAGTTAATGTTGAAATTGTTTATAGCCAAATTGTCTGTTTATGCAAATTGCATTCCAAGATCACAGAGCTTCTATTGTAGAATAAACATGTCTGGTTTATTTAATGCTAGAAATGTTTCCTTTGGCTGCTGTGGCTCTCGCTGACAGTGTGGCTCTGCAATGCTGCTTGTGTGGGGGCAAGTGCCAGCCTTCCCAGAGGGCAGGGAGGTGTGACAGCTGCTCCAAGTGCTCCTGCTGTGGAGGTGACTCCCTGAAGAAGGTCCTCTGGGATAGTGTTCATGCTGTGTTTCCGCCTTCACTGCACATGGGCTCTGATATCCCCTGTGAATCTTGGGGAGCTCCCTCCACTTGGTCCAGGCTGGGGTGCAGGCAGAGCCCTCCTGGGCATGAACCCTGCTGTGTGACGTGGGAACCCATCACCTGCTGGATCCCCAGGACTCTCTGGGATTCTTTGGTCTGGCTCATGTGTTAATTTGAGGTTCTGGTGCAGAAGACAGCTGACATTAAAAACCAAACTGCTCCTGCTGGGTGCAGAGAAATCAGCATGCTGCTCCTGCCTGCACTGCACCCAGGCAGTAATCGAGATCATCACCTGAAGATAAATGTCTTCCTGCCACCACACGGAAGAGAAGAGCAGTTACTGAGGGCTTTGCCTTCAGGTTTATGATCATGGGGAAACACATGCAAATTAATGGCTCACCCTGATAGGAATCAGTCGTGCAGGAGCATTTGCAGGTTGCGAATCAGACACACAATGTCTCTGATCTGCAGGCAAGGAGCGAGTTCAGTCATGTCTGTGCAGCCTCCAGTAGAGGCTCCCACTGAGTGCCTCTGCCTCTGAGCTGGCCTCTGTGCCCACACCATGCTCCTTTCCTCCTGGATTTTTCAGTCTAACACTGTTGATCTGGCCTTTGTGTTTACTTCACATCAGCATTCCTCGGGGAATGCTGCAGAGCAATAGCATCTGCACAGCCTGAAGTTGGGCTCCCATATTATTTCTTCATTAATATTTGTTGTTCATAAATATATATTCACTCCTATTAATCACAGTCCATGGATTACCAACCCTAAATTCTAACTGTGGGGAATATTTCAATCCAGTTTTATTAAGAAGTGATTTTTAAAAATGTTGCTGAGGCTTTTAGCCAGTTATGTGCTACTAAATATTTAAATCTGTATCTCTTGCTGCATGCTGAATTACAGCAAGGGGATATTTAATGTTCCCATTGCTCCTGCATAAATCTGTGAA
Organism: Sclerurus mexicanus; assembly: GCA_013396755.1. Classification (NCBI taxonomy): domain Eukaryota; kingdom Metazoa; phylum Chordata; class Aves; order Passeriformes; family Furnariidae; genus Sclerurus; species Sclerurus mexicanus. The sequence goes on along the minus strand of VWZF01001767.1, from coordinate 283,591 downwards.
AGATCGACTGGAAGAAAAATGCAGTCATGAGCAGCCCACGTACATGCTGAACACTCTTGTGCCATACGCCCTCTCACGTAGTCCAGCCTGGAGGGGAACGATGGCCCCCCACAGTCATTCTGAGGTCACCCCACTGCACTGAGCGAGGCCAGGGCAGGGGATGTGGCAGAGCCCCCTCAGCCACCAGCCATTCTGGTCTGGCATGTGGCAGCTGCTGTCAGAGGCAGGAGCTACGCATGCTGGGTGGCCTGTTACCCACAGGTTTATTGTTCAACCGTGCACCTGGTTTACGATATGAAAAGCTTTTGACAGTTAAATGGTACTAATATTAACCACTCCCGCATGAGCTCTAACAGTCTCTCCCATTAAAAGTGTGATTAAGAAATTAATTCATCTGGAAGGGATTGGCATGCGGTGTTAAACAATGAAATAATGATTTTATTTTTTTTATGAAGGCTGAACTCTTTGCTGTGTAGAGACAGGAGGCCCCATGGCTCTTGCATGATGGCTATGACAGCAGCTAAATGTGGTGGGAGGACCGAGTCCTGGTATGGTACTCATTGCAGGTTCCCAGAGTGAGGAGGAGGCTGATCAGGACAGTGGCAAGTGTGGCAAGGTGTACAGTCTGCCCAGACCTGTCTCAGCACTGCATGGCTTCTTGTGGTCCACACCTAGCCGAGCACTCTGCCTCGCCGCAGAGGCACCAGCTGGTCACTGCTCCACTTTGTGGCTCTATGTAGTGCTTGTAACAGTTAGATAGGCTTGGAAAAAGTAGCTCTCGAGGAGGCCACAGGGCAGTGATGGCATGTATGCTCTTAGCCAGGGAGGAGCACCTATGTGCCCTCGTGCTGTGGCCAGCTCGGAGTGAGGCATTCCTGCCCCTGCTCTAACCCACTGGAGAGCTCAGCACACAACACATGACAATTCATTTCTGATAGAGGTGGAAAAGCTTTAAAGTCCATAAATGCCTGCTGGCAGGTGACCCTAAAAAGCTGTTAATTGCTTCTTTAGGGGCAATCCTCGATTGCCCTTAAAAAGCCCATTTGGGAAGAAGGGGGAGTGGGGGGCTCGTTTCCTCTCTGCATCCCCTTCCCCTGCCTCTCCTCTCCCCATTTCTTTTGCTTCCATTTCCTGAACTCTTCATGGTTTGTGGTGGGTCTCAGAAGATGAACCCCCACAAGGAGCAGCCCCTCTCCTGCCCTTCGCAACTGTGTCCCAGGCGTGTTCCCAGTTCTGGCTCTGCAGCAGAGCCCCAGGTATAGCAAGGGGAGGCAAAGGGAGGATGATGCTGTGTGTGGCTGTGGAAAACACACACTTCCAAACCAAGCTTCTCAGTTGAGGCAAAGTATCAGACAACTCCCCTTCACCCCTGGAAAGGGAGCTGGGGTCTGTCAATCTGGGTGTCACAGCCCCTCTGCACAGCGTCAGCTGGCCAGCGAGGCAGGGTTGGCTCTGTGGCTGCGGGTGCCAGGGAATGCACTGTGTGCCCAGGACAGCACACACTGGCCGGCTGCAGCAGCACTTCCTGGCTGCTTCCCATCTCCCATCCTGACAGAGTGAGCGAGGGAGGGCACAGCCTCTGCAGTGGGGCTGCTGTGCTCTGAGAGCTGCTGTTGTTGGAGACAACAGGGGGCTGGAGGCTCCTCCAGCCTTGGAGGAGTCTGTCTGAGTAGTGGCACCAATATTCATATTGTGATTTATCCTGTTCTATTTCTCCATTGATTTTAATTAAGTTCACTCTCTTCTGCCAAGCCTAGGGAACACAAACAAAAATTGAAAATGCTGAAAGTCAGGTTGCTTTGCGCTTGAGTCTTCCCAGCCTTCCAGAGAACAGAGGGAAAGGGGCCTACACCACCATGAGGACATTTCCTGTGCTTTGCTGGTCCCCAAATAATAAACATAAAATTAAAATCCTATTAGGAGAATCACAAAAGCTATTATAGCTCTGCAGCTGATATTGACTGTGATCAAATCTTTTATGTGATTTCTCAGGATTCTGGGCTGCTCACGTGCACACCTTGATCATGTTAGCTCTGGCTTGATGGGTTTTTTTCTCCCCCACTGAAACAAAGCAAAAAGAATTACAAAAAAACCCCAGTCTAATCCTGCTATATCAGTTTATGTTGTACTTCTGCCATAAGCAGCAGTGTCTGTTGTTCCTGTGTGGCCTCTAAAGACAGGCCTCCAGGAGTGTATGCTAACTCCAGCAGTGGATGTGCCGGCCCCATCCTTCTCACCACAGGAACTGCTGGCCTGAGAAATCCCATGGGGCCCCTGGACAGCGAGGGTGTCATTGCTTGCATAATGTCCATCACTCAGAGCACACCAGTGACATTGCTGCTGTCCAGGGGAGTGGCAGGGATTTTCTGTAATGCCCCTTGCATGGAGTCATGGGTGATGTACTGCTGTAACCTACAACTTTTAAACAATCTTTGCACAACTCTTTTAAATATTACGGGCGATCAAAAGTAGTCCCCAAAAATAACAACTCTTAAATGAGAAAGTGGTTTAAAGAACCCGCATTATACAGTTATCTATCTTCATGCTATTTTTCAAAAGTTAGACTCATTCTTCATACTAGATACAGTGATAAGAGGATAAGGGTACGTCTTATTCAGCTCTAATTTTAATTAATATGGTCATCAAATTGGATACGAAGAATTAGGAAACCTCAGCAAAAATTCTGAAGAGATATAAACCAGGACAATTTACTGTTTGCTGACCTGTGCTCTCCTCTAGTCATCAGCAGTCATGGTGACTTGGTTTCTGATAGATGTCTGGAAACACCTGCAGCAATCTCTTCACAAAGTTTAATGACCTTGGGTCATTCACTTTTCAAAATACTTTAGCTACTAGCTAAATATAAAAATAAATAAAAATAGCAAGATTGTTACAATTTCACTTCAGAAGGTCATATCCATCTCCCTTTGGCTAAAGGTCTGTATTCCCTCAAAGCTGCACCCCTCCAGAGAAAGGTGAGCCTGGCTGGTTAAACCTGTTGCACACCTTACCCAGGTGGTAACTGGTGAAATGCCAGGGTGGATGTTGTGTGCCATGGATCTGGCCACTGGCTGGTGGGTATCAGCTGCCCTGGGGGACAGAAACCCATCACACTTCATATTCTCACCACTGAACCCACTGGCTATTTCAACAGAGCAGGAATTTACTTGCTCCCAAGAACAGGGTTAAATATACAAGGAAAGAAGCCCATGGAAACAGGCCAGGAATGGAGCCACGGGCAGGGTAACAGGTGACAGGGTACATGGCAAGGGGCTGTCCTTTTCTGCCTCTGTGTCACCCACGGTCAGAGGCAGCCCTGTGGGCTTGGACACCTGTGTTCAGCACTGCAGGAATTAGGTAAAGCTGCTCAAGAAAAGCTCCCTGGGGCAGCTGCTGGGACAGAGCTCAGGGACACCAGAGGGAAGCAGGAGAAGAACTGTGGGTGCTGCAAGCAGCCCAGTCTGTCCTTGGCCCGCCGAGATGTCCCCAGGCTCCCTGGTACAGCAGATGCAGGCAAAGAGCAGGGACTGGGTGACAGCCAGATCCCTTCCATGTGTGAGCTTGGCACTGGTGGGAGCGAAGTGTGGGCTGGAGACTGCTTCCATTTCCTCTTGGATGTGACTTCCCTGAGTGCCTGCCATCTGGCTCAGCACAGAGATCAGGGACAAGGCGGGAGAGTGAAGGGCACCATCAGCCCCAGCTGGCAGCACTGGCAGGCCCAGGCTGAGCCTGAGCTCGAGACAGGGAAAAAGGAGCACAGTGAGATGGTGCTGATGGTCCCTGCCAGGAGTTTTAATGTCACGTAGCATGCATCAGTTACATTATTCTAAAAGGGTATAATGACATTGTCTCAAATAAGTCACTGCTGGAGGGAGGGAGGTGATCTCACTCCTGGCTGCAGGTTCTGCTGTCAGAGCCATGTCCCTTATCACCCCGACCTCATGCGTCTCCCCAGCTGGTCCCCAATCTGGGTGTCAGGGCTGGTTGGTGCTGCTCCAGATTTGGGGGCTTGGTCTGCCTTCCCCAGACTGTGGGATTCTGCATCAGGAAGTCCTGATTGGGGCCACTTCCATCCCCTCTCCCAGGAATGGCTGACTTGGCATTGGGGCAACAGTGGCATGAGTGTCCCAGCCCCTCAGTGAGGCCAGAAGGGCTGGGCTGAAGGTCTGCACGGAGTTGTGTTGAGGTGAAGCAAGGAGGGTTCAGAGCCTTCTTGCTCCTTCAGAGCACTTTCAGAGTGTTTGCTGAATGCAGATGCACGTGTGAAATGCAGACAAGTGTGCGTTAAGCCTGTTCTCTCAAGCAGTGCAGTGCCTGGAGTGTGTTTGCTTTGTAGCAGCTCCTTTGCTGATTGCTGAGCTCTGCTGGTCCAGAGGCAGCCGATGAGGGGTCAGTCAGAGCCCCTCTAACCAAGAGGACTAATGGGAACTTCTTAGAGCTACCAGGAAAGGAAAGATGCACCAAGATTTGCTGTGTTTGATCCTTTTCTCTCTGTGGTGATGGTCTGCTGGAGGAATGACCCTCATGGGCTTGGCACAGGCTGTTCTGCTGCTTTTCATGTTTGAGTTAGCTGTAACACAACACTTCCAAAACAGGGCAAAGCCCATCCAGTGTGGTTCATGCCAGCATGCTGTGGGCCTGTTGGTACTGTTGTCTGGTCCTAATCTCTGGTACTGTTGGCACTGATGAAAGTGGCCCAAGAATAAGGGCGTCCCTGGACCATGACAGTCCCACCAAACTCTTGAGTGATTTTGGGGAGAATTGGCTGCTCTACGTGGTACCCAACACCTTGGTGGCCACATCCACCACACCAGGGCATAGTGACCACATGCGTGCCTGCAGTGCTGAGCTCACCCTGCCATCAAGGCAAACCCTTATTTATGCTTTCAGATCCTGCTAACTCACAGATAATTAATGTTAGGAAGTTGACATGGTGCTGTGGCTAATAGCTCAGCAGAAGGAGACACATTGGTCAATTAGCCGCTATTTGATCTGACAGTACCAGCAAAGGGCGGATCTAGCTGCCAGCCCCTCCATCCTGTGCCCCCTGCCCCACCAACTCGTGTTGTTTAGATAAGGGATGTGTCAGGGCTCAGGGCAGGAACGTGGAGACCACTGGAGGATGGGAAGGGCCCACAGGCAGAGCCTTTGCTCTGTGCTTGCTGCAGCTTCATTGAGGCTGGTGTGGGCATGAGAGCTGGCAAGGTGCAGAGGTGTGTGCTGGTGTCCCAGCCATCGCCTCGCCATCCAGACATGGGGGCAGGGTGGAATAGCAGGGAATCCACAGCAGTGACAGGCCGCCCCTCCCTGGGAGATAAGCTGTATTCCTCTGGAGAAGCCCATGTTATGAATTTTGCAATATTGGTAAAGTATTAAATTAGAAAGAGACCTCGGAGCAACAGAGAAGTAATATCTGCATATGTGAGGGCCCCCAGCTCTAGTCACAGCAATATTAGAGGATTTGTGAAGTTTAACACTTTCTTTCATCTCAGGGCTGAGGCCATAAAATGAGACACCACAATTCACCTGAAAATAAAAACACATGGAGGATGGGTAGATCTGTTGTATCCCTTCTGGGGTGGCTGTCAGTGACCTGACCTGCTGTTTACTGCCATAGCGGTGACACTTTCCCCAGGGAGCATCCAGCAGCTCCATGTGCAGCGGGGCCCAGGGAGATGCCCATTTGCTTTTAGCACCTGTGCTGCTGTGGCTGGTCAACTCTCAGGGTGGTCTGGAATGCAGCTCCCTGTGCTGGGCCATCTGCAAGCAGAGCAGAACTCCAAGACCTCCCAAGGTCTTCTGTCCCCTCAGTCCATTCTGGCCTTTGCAGTGGTGGGTGCTTCTGTGGCTGTGGTACTTTCCTCTGTCACTCTCTGAGGGACATTGGTGTCAGCAGCTGGGATTACTTTTGCTTCTCCATAGCAGGAGACTCTGATTACAGCCAGTCTCTTTCAAAAAACTAATGCTTTAATATTTGGTCTTGTCCAATGAGGGCTATTCCTACAATAACATTTAATTTAGTGCTCTGGCTCTCTATCTGTGATGCACCACCAATCTGCACAGGTGCACTTACCTTCATCAGCTCCTTTAAAACCAGCTGGAACTGAAGTTAGAATAAACTGTAAAATTTATAGGCTATTCCCTCCCTTTTTAATTAGCACTGTGAATGTGTGTTGAGAGGCCTCAGGCCAGGGGAAGGAGCCATTGACTTGTTTACTGGTACCTGTCTTGCTCTGCAGCCTCATCCAGCAGCATCCCCCTAGATGGAGCTCTGCAAAAACATTTGGAAGCCAGAAAACAGAACTCTCCAGTTGCCCTGCAGCCCTGCTGTACTGATCATCAGGAAAATCTTGGGCTTGACCTTTGTGCTGGGATGAACAGAAGCTGATTCTGTGGTCTGCAGGCAGGAGTAGGACAGGGCACGCTTGGTGAGGTGAGAGCAGATGGGTGCTGCAGGATGGCCACCCCATGGGTGATGGCTGAGTGGTGTCAGCAAAGAGAAGCCAGTGTTGGCAGCAGCCAAGCTGGGCTGTGCTCTGCCAGCAGAGCAGCCCTGCAGCCACCATTGTGCTCTCTGCTCTGGCCCCAGAGACTCTGGGCCATTCCTCAATTCCAAGGCTATTTTTCTGAAGCCCCCAGTGTCACCCTCTTCCTCCCCTGGGTCTGCAGAAGGAGCAGAAGGATCAGCATTTGCTTTGTCCAGGGTCAGCTCCTTGGCACCACACCCCCCCCGTGTTCTTTCTGTGAGTGTCCCCTGGCACACCAGGCTCTGGCATTGGAGGGCTTTGCTCCAGGGATGATGGAATGATGGCATCAGAAGCACAGTTGATTGTTCAGAGTGATGTTGCCTTTGTGCCTGAGCAGTTTCTTCCTCGCTGTGTCCTGATCATCCCTTCTGCCCTCAGCCCCTAGCTTTGCCAGCCCCTCACCTTCCCTGAGACTCTGTGTAGGTTCCACGTGTACCTCTAACTAATGGATGGTTGAGCACGAGATGGAAACTGAACTCATGCAAAATACGGCATTTCACAGGTCCCAGATTAGAGGAGATGACTCTAAGTATCGAACCTGAACTCCTGCAAAGATGTGCCAGAGCAGGAGGGGTGAGAGAAAGCACCTGCCCAGGAGGATCTGCAGGAGAAAGAGCTAGAAATGAAAGCTAGAATATCCAGGGCACCCTGGATATTTGAAAGCCCAGCAGGTGCAAGAGTTGGTCAATTGAGCAAAGTGATGGGGATGTCCGTCATGATGAACCTTCTGTTATCAGTCAGAAAATCTTAGACTGTAAAGTAGCAAAAAAATTGTAAATGACTGGAAAAGAAGGCTGCCTCTGTCATTGCTTGAAAGGGAGATGAAGAGAAATTAAGCCCAAGCATCAGCACAGCTGAAGCCAGAGGGTTGGGGGCACAGGAGGGCACAGGACTGAGGCAGAGGAGAGCATGTGTGATGTCACAGTGGTCACTGCTGGCTCTACAGACAAGTGAGACACTGCCAAAGGCCTGGAAAGTATTGGAGACAGTTTGGCATTAATGCATTCAGACAAGGGAGGCTGAGGATAGGACTGGAAGCAGGAGCAATGCTGCAGGAAGGAGTGGTGTGCCCAGGATTCTTTCCAGGTCTCCCCAGTACTGGACCTCCTTGGAAATGAGGAACATAGGAGAACAGAGACCACAGCAGGGAAGGTGCTCTGGAGTGCAGGTGAAGGAGAAGCTCAGTTCTTCTTATGCCTAGCTTGGAGGGATATTAAACAAGTTGCTCCTTTCTCTTTTGTTGCCTCTTTGGACATTTTGGGTAACCACTCTGGAGACAACTGGTATGAATCTCCATCAGGCAGAGCTGCATGAAATTTCTTTGGCATCACTTGCACCACACAAAGACTAGTGCAACCAACTTTTGTTTTCATGAGTATTGCACCGAGGCTGGTGGAGATTTTCCACCTGAGGTACTGAGCACTTGAGTCCTATCTAGTCTGGAGTGCTTGGAAGAGCAGGGCAGCTGCCTTCCTGGTGTGGTACAAGTGGTATGGCACACAGTGCTGTGCTATCTCATGGCCCCAGGATGCTGGCTGGCGTTTCTGTCTTATCTGTGGCCCATGCCAGTGCGATTAGTCCTCTGGTTTCATGTGCACTAAATTCAATCACAACTTTTATATATATATAAAAAAGACATGTAGTCATAAAATCAGCTAGCTGAGCATTCCCCAGTGAAAATGAAATGCTACTGTGCCTCAGAAGTGCTGGTTCTGGATCATTTGTCTATTAAATATTTGGCAAAGTCTGAAGTCCTTGCTGCTCAGCCCTTTCCAGGCCCTGGATGCCATCCTGTTCTTTCACCTACAAAGGCGAAGCATCCCATACAAGCAGATTCTAGTTTACCACTGGGATCTGGGCTGCAAGTCTGCAGAGCAGAGCTCCCATCAGCGGCCCTGTCTCCTTGACTGGGGTCTGTCCCGTGATGATGCTACTCATAGAGGGCATGGATCTTCTGTGCCTGCACTCAGCGGCTTGGAGTTTTTATAAACCCAAGAAATACATGCTGAATTCTGCTGCCTTGACAGGTAGTCAGGAAGATGTTGGATCATCTGCTGACCCTGGGGAAGTGGCAGAGCTCAGTACAGTGCTCAGAGACTCCCCAGGGGGCTGGAGCTAATGCATTTGACTCCTACAGCAGGACCAAAATGTTCTGCTGCCTCAGAGCATTGCTGGGGGAGCAACGGTCAGGGAACTGCATCTGCCCTGGTTAAAAGGCAGGAGCAGGAACGTGGATGTCACTCCAGACAGCTGCTCCTGCTGCTATTTCTCTGCCTCACAGCTCTTGGCTGGTCCCTTTCCTGTCACTCTTGCCATGAGCTCCCAGTGCTGCCGATCAGCCTGATCTCCCTTTTGTGGGTGCCCTGCTTTGAAACAGGGCACGTGGTGCACTTATTCCTGAGCCTGCCTCAGCAGAGGCTCTTCTAGGGGAAGATAGAAGCTGCAGTTGCAGCTGGTGGGGCTCCGAGAGGTGGCTGGGTGCAGCTTCTGCTCCTGGATCCCATTCCCGTGGAGACAAGGGTGTATGGCAGCCTTGCAGGGGACAGATGCTATGACCCTCCTCACGGTCTGACTTTTGTACTGGTGTGGTGTGTCTTCACAAATGAAGCTTTGATTCTACCTAAGCTCACAAAGGGTTCTTGTACACAACTCGAATGGGGCAGCTTGGAGAAGTGGCTGAAGATGAACCTGAAGTGAAATCAGGAGCCACATGGCAGCTCAGGGATGAGGTGGGGGCATTCTGAAAATGCTTGACAGAAGCTCCTGCTGCCTGAGCTGACAGCAGGGGCTGTGCACAGTCCAGACGCCCAGAAAGCCCTCCCAGCACTCCCTCGTGGAATTTTGATGAGCACATAGCACAGTGCAAGGCTTTCTACACTCCTAGAAAGAAGAAAACTTTAAAAGATCCCACCAAACCAAATCCCAACTGCAGAACAGTCAGCTCTTGTTGGTGTTAGTGCTCCTGAGCAGCTCCTGGCAAGGACAGAGGGGACAGGGTTTGCAAGATCAGCTCTTGGCCTTTTTGGGCACCTTTGCTGCTGTGCCAGAAGGAAGAGGAATGTTATAGCTGGAACATTTTGCAGACGCATTTCTCTTGGCAGGTTTATGATCTTTTCTGCCTCAGCTGGAAAGCCAGCAGGACTGAATAAATCTCCAGGCCAACAAAAGCCCAGGATGTTTTCACAATTGCCAGGTTTTTATTAATTTACAAGTACGTTATTGAATTTCTTCCTTCCTAACACAGCTTCCACTCAGGTGGGGAGTCCTTTGGTATGTTCGGCTGTGCAAAGTCACGCAACGCAGTTTTACTTGCAAATATTTGTGCCACTAATGCCAGTAAACTGCAAAATATGAGAAGGTGGATTTGGTGCTTTCATCTGTCAGGTCCTGCAGTGCTTTGCAGAAGGACGGAACTGCCTACTGCCCCTGGGCCACAGAAGGCCCTAGCTCTGGGAGCAGAGCTGGCCGTGTCACCCAGCTGGTGGGGCACAAGGCTCTCGCACAGCCCGCAAGTTAGACCAGCGCTTGGTACAGAGGCTCTTCCTTCATCCCATTCTCTTTAAGTTCTCAGTGTTTCTGGCATAAATACATGCTGGCACCTCCTTTGAAAGGACCCTAGCGTTGCCAGAACCTGAGCAAGCTGATCTAGTACTATGACATTTCCCACTGCTTCTGGAGTGAAACACCACTATTTTTATCTATGTTTTGGGACGTGTCAACCCATTCCATAACAAGAGTTAAATGAGCTGCAGAGACCAAAGCAGCAGGGCAGGGGTGCTTTTGGCTGGGAAATGGTGTGGAGGGTTCTGGCAGGACTGTGGTTGCTGTCTGGGCAGGGGTACTTTGCCTCAAGGAGGGGAGAAAGGCCAGGAACTGAGCTGTGCTTTGGCAGTGGGCAGCACATAAAGCAGTGCCTGCAGGAACCTGTGGTGACAGTGGCTCCATCTGACACATCAGAAGCTTCACCACCCACGTTTTCACATTCACCTCAGCGGGTTGCTGTGTCCTGTACAGTCCATGGTCCAAACACACCCTTCACTGGTGGCTTTACCCAATCCCTCAACTGACTCCTTTCTGTCGCCCACTGAGTCAATGGGGACAGCAAGTTGACCTTGTGTCTATATTCCCATTTGGGGTCCCTCTGTCATGACATGTATCTCCTTTCTGCAGCCCAGGCGATCCTTGGCTTTGGGCACTGTGCCAGGTGTGGCTCTGGCTGTGCACTGCAGGGAAGCACTGGGCAGCAGATGTGACTCAACAACCCTCTCTGCAGAACTGAGGGGGCCAGTGCAGTTTTTCAGCTGTTTTCTGTCCCTTCAGAACTGCAATCCCAGATGCATCTTTTTCATCATAGTGACACAGACCATAATGGAGACATGTGGGCACAAGCTGACACCTGAAAATCGGGAACAGGTCCTATCCTGTAGAACTTCTCCTTGGGGTCAGACTGATGAGGCAGATCCCACACAGGGGACACTGTGGGAAGGTGGGATGTTGGATTGGGCCCAGCAGTGGAGTGTGGCCATGAGGCTTCCCACAGCTGATTCCTCCTTTTGGAGCCTCCCAAAGCTGGTGTGGCAGGCAGGGTCCCTCCCAGCCAAGTAACGACTAATGGGGTATATCTTCAAGTGATTAAAAAATTTAAGCAGGTTAATTATTTCCAAAAAGAGAAGAAAAGAATGAAAATGGATTCTGTGGGTGCATTTAAAATACAATCAATAATTTATCAGAGAATTTTTGTTCAACAATGAGAAATTAGGAGGCCTGAAACCCTCCAAAATTTTGTGTCAGGGAAAATGTTTAAATTATTTATTTTACTTCCTTTTACTGGTGCTGGGGGAGAAGCACCACCAGCCAGCCCCAGTTCTGCAAGAGCTCCAGAGACAGGTGACCTTGACCCATCCATGCACCACTGAGGACCTTCTATCCCTCCCAGTGTACCCTGGTATGGGGCTGGGTTTGCAGTGGGGGTTTGGGATGGGCACTCAGGGAGCCATTCTCAAGGCAAGGAATGGGAGGAAGGAACCATTCCTAGCACACTGGGGAGCTTTGGGTAAGCTGAGTGCCAACAGCAGGGGCCCAGCCCTGGGATGTACTAACCCCTAGGGAATATGGCAAAGTTGGAAATTAAAGAGAAGCAGCTGGACTTCGTTGTCCATCCCATGAAAAACTCTGTGTTCCACTCATAAAGGAAAGGGTGTCTGAGCTTCTCTGAAGAATCCTTTATCATCTGTGGAAATGTGCCTAGTTTCACAGAAAAAAATAAATACAGTGAATTGAAAATAAATGGCATTATTAGCAGAAAGGGAGTCTCTAATTAACCAGATATAGTCCATTACTGTAGCCTTCAATTCATTAAATTGCATAATTACATAAAAACACTGTTGATGTGCTACTCAGTATATCTGGTATTGTCTTCCTAATAATTAGCTCCATAATTGTCAGATTGACAGGGTAATTAAAAATGTTTAAAGATGTTGTGTCAGCCTTTTCTCCTTTGCTGAGCTCAGCTGGATGTCTCTGGAAGATGATTTTCTGCCTGACTCGACCATGGTTTTGTTTTTGATTTATACCAATGTGTTACAGGAATGACCAGGCTCATGGATTACTTTGATGTTCCTGCTAGGCTGATTTTTAAGAGTAGGAGAAAAATAACTCCAGATGTCATTTTCATTTACTTTTCAGAAATCTGTGGTCCCATCCCCTGGTTCGTGCTACTGGTGACGTGACTTTCAGTTTTATGGGCAGAGCGTTGTGAAATCTGACATTTGTAGCCCTAAATCTCGGTTCTGTTTGCTGTGTAAAACCTTTCATCCCACATCCATTTTTTATGAAGGGATGGAAAAACACAGGAAATCAAGGCTGTAGCTCCATGACTGTGTGCAGAGCGGGCAGCTCAGCCAGCGTGGGAGGCTGGGAGCCAGGCTGTGCCCAGCTGTGACAAGGCTTCAGCCGCACTGGGCTTGGGAGCAGGCATGATGTGATGGCGGTGAAATGCCATGGAGAAGCACGAGACCAGTGGGTCCATGTGCCACTGGAGGGGTGCAGGTGGCACGATGCCCTGAGCATGGTCCTGGGCAGCAGAACACGAGACTGGAACTGATCAACTAGCAAGGGAGATGGCCCCGAAACAGTGCAGATGAGCCTGGTGCTGGGAAAGCATCTTAATGAAGGTGGTTTCTGGAGTCCTACATGGCAGTTGCCCTGGGTTCTGTTGTTTTAGGGCAGTGATTGCCACTGTCCAAAACCCTGACTGGTTTCTCTTTTCAATAAAATAAACTCTAATGTTCATTGCTGAAAAGTGATAAATGAATCTATCCTCACACCCAGGAGTTTTGCCAGCTGGGTTTTGGCTGGATGAGAATCTGTTTGTGAAAGCTTTCAAGGATTTTTGAAAATAACATGTTTTGAATCATTAAATGAATAGAGTGATCTGTTCTTCTGGAATAAACAGTAATCACATGGAAGTGAAGTTTGAACTTCTTTCTTGGCAAAAAAATTTCCAACACTTCTCTTTCTTATTTTTACATTTGTATTTCTATTTGTGTTTATATTTAATTTTGTTGTTGGACTGTCTCTTACACCACATGTTTTCTGCCCCAGCAGGCTCTGTGGAGACCACACATTTGGCTGAAGGAGTCCCCTCATAGCTGCACATGTGTCTCTGTGTGCAGATGGCCCTGTTCCACCCCCCTCCAGCTGTAGTTTGGATTAGCAGTGTTCATAATTGCTTCACTAACAGAGAAACTTTACAATCTGTTGCAGGTCATAATATGCAAACCCATGCCCAAATAACTGATCCCCTGCCATCCAAATTACAGAAGTGCTTGAGCGTTTTGTAATCTTACAGAAAAAGTTTGTATTTGGAGTATTTCAGACCTATAGGAAAATATAATTGACACTGAGATAACAAGGTGTAATTTTGCAGTGGCTGTCTGTATGTGATCACTCAGCCATCCCATGACTGGCAGCAAGGTCCCTGATGCGCTGCCTGCAGGTAAACTGATGCCACTTACTCCTTGAATCTGCCACATTTGCCAGCCCCATCTCACTCCCTCTATGGTGTGCTTACCCACTTGCCATGAAGCTGGCAGAGTATCTAACGCTGGGGCAGGAGAAGAGCATCAGCAGCTTCCCTCGCAGGGCCACTCTCTGGGAGCTGTGCAGTCCCAGCGCCAAAGGGCCCAGCCTGCCCATGCCAACCCCAGCACGCCCAGCAGGGGTTGCAGGTGCTGGGGAAGAGCCTTGGTGACACTGAGTCTGCCTGCGACAGCCATGGCAGCAGGTCTCTATGGGAGCGGTGCCAGCACAGCTGGTGGCAGCGGTGCTGCCATGCTGATGCCTGTTTTTGGAACGCCTTGTTTATAATAAGCGATGCATATGGAATGAATCCTTTGGACAGGAAGGCAGAGAATGCGACATAAAGCCTTACAAAGGTTTCTAGAGAACCAGCAAGGCCTCCTGTAGGATGATAGATCTCTCCTTAAGTCATAGGAGGAAAGGCTCCTACAAAGAGTAATAAATTCATAAAATTCTCTAGTCACCAGGGTTATTTCCAACAAAAGAATTTATTGCCTGGCATACATTTCTCTGCTCACAATAATAAGATCTGGGCTCCAACAGGTGACATTTATGACTGGCATTATTTAAAAAAAAAAAAAAAAAAGAGGAAAAGACATACAGTCTTTGAGGAAAATATGTGGAACCAGGGAACCAGAAATAGTTTTGTGGATGCTTTCCTGAGGAAATGTGCCGCAGTAGGACCACTGACCCTGGACAGTCTCCAGTCTGCTGCAATCCTGGCCACCATCTGAAGTTTTGGAGGTGTCCTGGGCTCAGCCATGCCACCAGCCAACATACAGGATGTATGTGGGGATACTCAATTCCTTGTGCCAGATGCTTGTCTTGGGGTTGCCTCAGACAAGGGACTCATGTTCTTCCTTCAGGGTGATGCAGCTGCCAGTGTGTTCGGATGGGGACCAGCAGCAAAGCCAAAGGTTATCCCCTTCCTCCAGCACTCCTGTCCTGGTCCCTGCAGGCTGGCACTGCCCCAAGGCATGGACTTTCAGAGCCTCTGCAGAAGGATAGGACAGGCTGGCAGCTCAGTGTGGACAAGCATGGGGCATCCCTGGCATCTTCCAGGCCAGTGGAATGGCTGACCTGCCAGGGAAGGCTTTAAATCTCTGACATGCTGTGGCAGTGGCCCAGCACACATCTGGCACTGCAGGAGAAGCCCCTCATGCTCTGTGCTCCAGAGCTCCCCATGCATCTCCCTGACATCACAGCGAAGGACAGTTGGAGCTGGTCTTTGCCTAATGGGGTAGTTTGGATGTTGCAATCTAAATTTAAGGAGCTCATTAATTACTGTGCTGAAAGCCAGGCTCTCTTTAAGCCTCTTCTGTATCATGATTAATGAGGCAGCACCATCTTCCTCCCCCTTCCTGCAATCCTCCATCCTGCCAGAGTGGTATTCACAGTCCTGCCTCCTGCTGCCCCTCTCCTCCCTGCACCAGCAGCATTCAGGACTGAGCATTGCCCCAGGCTCACACTGCTCATGCTTCCAGAGCTTGAGCTGCTCCTTGCTTATGCCAATGCCTTTCGATTTTCCTGCCTGGCATTTGCTTCCTGCTGGAAAACACTCCAGTGCCTGCCCACGCTGCTGCACTGAGGGGCTGCCCCACAGCCCTCAGGGGCAAACCAGCTCCTGTGCCCAGCCAGGCTGCATTAGAGCTTGGCCTGCCGGTGCTGATATGTTTTCTCAGCTCTATCTCATCTGAGACTCGAGTACAGTTCATTTCGCTGTGGGAATTGGGACACATATCCTGTCACCTGTGCAGGACTGTGATATCTACCTCACTTCTGTGGCCAGCAAACCTAGCGCTGGCTCGGCTTGGGAGTGTGGGGTGTAACTGTAGTGTGCCATGGAGATGCCCTGCCTCCTGCCCTCATGGTGCTTGTTCCTGAGGTTTCCTGGTTTTGTAGGAAAGGCAGTGACAGAGGAGGGGTATGCCTGTCAGCTGGATGGTCACTTACTGCTGGGGATTTTCCCATTAGATTTGTAGAGAGAAAGCAAAGCCATAACAGTTCAGGACAACTGATTATGCAGGTTCAACCTCGCGTATTGTTTGCTCAATAAAAGCGGTGAAAACAGTATTTGCAGCAGCAAGTGAGGTGCAGCGGCCGCTGCAGGGCCTGGCCAGATTATGCAGATGTGTCTGCTGGAGAAGGAACTCAGCCTACCTTTGTGTCTTGTAATGAAACTTACACTTGCATTGTGAATTTTAATTAACTCTCGGTGCCCCTCCTGCCTGTGGGAGGCATCCAAAGGCTCTGCATGGTTCTGGCAGGCTCACAGCTTTCTGCAGCGTCTTTATCTAATGCTTCCAGAACTGCCAGGGAAAACCATCACATTCTCAGCCCCTCACTGTGAGGTGCCCTGTGCCGGGAAGGCACCTGGCCCGGGTGGCCTCTGCAACAAACTGCCTGGAGAGCATCCCATTTTGAGGAACAGCTGCAGGGAACGTGCCCTCTGGGAGCAGGGTGGAGTGTGGGGAAGGCAGGGAAAACCAGAGTTATGGGAGAAGGTCAAAGTGTGACCCTGCTCTGATCAGATGGAGAATGCAACTATCTGATTTCAGGGAGGTGAACCGAGGCTGGCAGAGCACGTGGTCACCCTGAGATGTGACATAGGCTGCGCCTCTCGGCTTCCACTGTGTGCAGAGGATGTGACCCTCCTTGATCCAGTGTGTGCATGCAGAGAGGCCAATCCCATGGGACAATCCAGAAACTGTCTGCAAATGTGATTGTCAAATATGCTTGCTGTGTTAATCCTTTGAGTACCTTGGTTATATGGACCTCAGTAACATCAGGAATTATACTGCAAAATTGTTTGCAGGATAAATGCATCTAATAGGACAGGATTTATAAAATGCAATGATAGAATTTAGTGTGATGTCTCCTCTCCAACAGCGCTTTGGCTAGTGGAGATAATACCTCCCCAGGGAGCACTGCATGCTTCACTTGAGCTCCAAAGGGATATGTTCTGGGAGTTAATCCTCTGACAGCAAGGCTGTCAATTATTGATACTTCATGTATAGCTTTCCTACAAAGCCAGAGGTCTTCCAGAAGCCTTGCGATTAGCAGAATGATTAAATAATTGATATTACATGATTTATATTATTTTGAAAAATTCACAGTTGTCTGTGGAGGGGCCCAATTAAGGTGCCTTTCAGCCAACCCACCTCCCTCCTTGTTCTCCACACCCTCAGTCTGGGAAGCAACAGGTAAAGAGGGAACACACAGCATTTGCATTGCAGAACCAGTGAATGGAATGGCAACACTTCATTTGCATTTTTACTGAACAAAATGGAGGTAGGAAAAGAAACAAGGTAATCATTCCAGGTAACCTAGACCACAGCATGAGGTGTTCTTTCCACCGGGCAGGGGGCCCAGAGCCCACTTGCACACTGCCAGAGAGATGCCATTCTGCTACAAGTGGTGGGATGCTGTGCTCTGGACCAGGCTGTGTGCAGACAGTGCGGTGAGGATGGGATCACTCCTGAACTGTACTGATACTGGACAAGAGTGCATCCTGAGAGCTATCTCTCTGCACCTGTTCTGGAAAGAGGTCTGTGGCACCAGTGCTGGACATGGCACCACTCTGCATGCTGAGGGAGCCCAGAGGTCAGCTGTTAGTGACTGGGGTGTCCAGTACTAGCAATACACATCACTCTTTCACCTGTTCCTACTTCTGAGCCTTTAATTCAAACAAGCTAAGTCTGGTTTCCCCTTCACTATTCCTTGTGGCAGGCACCATCTCTCTGTGAGCACTGGTGCTGGAGGCGGCACTGCTTGGGGTGGGCGGCACTTGCACAGCACCTGCCTGTCAGCACCACTCTGAGGCAGGGACTGAGGTGCATGGGCTCTGCCAAGGTGTCAGGGCTCTTTCAGTTGTTGCCAAAAGCCATATGTGCCAGAGGAAATCTGCTTTTCAGGACCATGCTGGATCCCTCTGATCAGGGCAGTGCCCTGTGAAAACCAGATCAATGTGGCCCCTCTCAGGGAATTCCTGTTCCCAAGGTGCTGGGCCAGACCCTGGCAATGTGGGCAGAAATGCTTCCTCCCAGGTCAGACAGGCTGGAGCGGCACCAGTGTCTGCAGAGTCCCTCTGCCAGGGCCCAGAGGTGATAACGAGCAACCCAGGGCAGTGTCACCAGGACAGAGCAAATGGGACGCTCCAGGGTGACCCACAGAACATCCCGGGACACAGGAGGCATTAGTCCTCCCAGCCCCTGGAGCATCCCCAGCCCCAGGCACACCTTCAGCGCCTTTGAAGAGGGGAGCCCAGAACATGTTACTATAGTTACTGCATGCTCGGAGGGTAACAGGCAGAGAGATGTTTAAAAATTGATTGTTCTAGCAACAGCTCATCCGTGTTTGGCAACATCAGGCACATGATGTCAGCTTGCTGCACCAGGCTGCAGCCTCTGATAGCCCTGTCTGGTGTAGAGGGAGTGCCTGCTCCTTGGGGACCTGCACAGGAACTGTCAGCAGCCCTGAGCAGGGGGAGGCTGGAATTGCTGGTGGGGCTGGACTGGTGGGAGAGCTGTGCCGCAGCACTAAGCCTGGTGCAGGGACTGTAACTGCTGCCAGTGGGTATGTGAGGAAAGGGCTTTTTACCCGCTCCTAATGCATCACCAGTACTGACTATGAATGGATGCTCCAGCGGCTCTTAGGCCTTTGCAAGGCAGCTGCCTCCTGCAGGTGTGTCCTTCTGTCTACCCAGTCATGGAGTCAGCAGTGCCCTGTGCCCAACCGGTTGCCCCATGTCCGCCCAGTCGGAGAGCCGGCAGGCTGGCACTGCTGTGCCCTTGCCTGGATGCTGCCCCAATGTCCTGCATGCTCTGCTGGCTGGGACTTGCCAGGGCCAGGAGTGGCTGTTGAGGCTCAGTAGAGGAACACGTGCTGCACAGCCCTTTGGGGTCAACACCTCGGCACAGCCCAGCAGGGCCCTCCACTGAAGTGCCTCTGTGGAGGGAATGCTCCAGCAGGCAGCAGTAGTTCGTCAGTAGTAGTTTAGCAGCACCATGGATGCTGAAGAGCACTTCAGAGATGCTTCTAGGGCAGGAAAAGCCTGGGTGAAAGAACAACCAATACGGTATTTTTTTTCTGTGTGGAGGAAATGGCTGCCACAGTGCCAGAACATCGATGTAGACAGTGTTTTAATTCCATGTAAATTAGCCCAAGGGCTTCTCCCTCCCCATGCTTCCTGCAGAGCCAAGGGCTTTCCCTCAGCACTGAGAGCTGTTGGTAGGTTCAGAGAAAAGCTCCAGTATTTGATGTGTTTTCTTTTCCAGATGCCAGCACTGACTGCTGACCTCTGTCCAGGTGTCACCTGGAGACAAACAGCTCTCACTGGGCAGATCCAATTTTCTCCATATCATGGGGCAGCATTGGCACCAGGTCTGGGAGGAAAAAGAAGGAATCATGTTTCTGTCTCTTTCCTCTCTGAGGCTGTCCACCACCCCATGGAGGACAGCATTCCCAGGGTTCTCTGGATACCAAGGCTGAGGGTAGTCTCAGGAGGTGTTGTGCTGAGGGGAGTTTTATTGAAGTTTTATTGCAGCAGCACAAGGGGAGATGTGCTCACCCTCCTCACACTCTGCCTGCAACCGGGTGAAGAGCAGCACCTGTCACCCATCACAGGCACCTACGTGTGCCCCTGAGCAGCCCTGGGCTTCACCTTGCTCTTGCTCACACTTCAGGCTTCAGTGGGGGCAGATGCTGCTGCTGCTGTCCTTATCATTGGCCGCCTGTGCTTCTCCCATAGGAGGAGGGACCCCTCGTTTCTGAGGGCTTGTGGTTTTGGTGATTTTTTTTCCTCTTTCTTCCTTCCATAAGAGACAAGAGGAGTGCAGAGACATGAGGTTAGTGCTTGTGCTCAGTGCACATTTAGAGGAGATGAACACAGGAAGACTGTCCTGCTGGAGCCAGGAAGAGCCACAGAAGCACCCATCACCACTCCTCTCCAATGTGAGTCACACATAGCCCAGGGAAGAGAAACATTTTGATCATTTGCATTTTGTTCGTGAGGAGGTTAATTACACTGATGGTAAAGACAGACATTGGCATGACAATTCGATTAGAAGGGAATTTTGGTTCTCAAAGAGATGTAGCCAGGGGCATCGTCTCTCTCTGAACCAGCAGTTTTTACCCCAAAGGCTGCATTTCCTGTTGTGGGAGGACTGGAGAGAGCTTTGGTATGATTTCATGCACCAGTTGGAATATCATCATCTGAGTTGTTGCCTGTGCTTATAAATCCCTGGCTCTGAGCAGGAATGATAAGACCTCAAGGCATTCCTGTCTGTGCAGTAAGGAGTTAGGATAAGGTACTTTAACGAAGTTATTTAATTGCTGTGCATCAGTGCCAGGAGCTTGGCTAATACACAAGGAGACTTAGAATTGCTCATTTATGAGAGCCAATTTGAACTATTTGTTTTTGCTGAGACCAGCTGGGAAAGTTAACTGGAAAGTTATATTGGAAAACCTCTAGCCAGAAAACTGTTGGGGTAGTCCTCTGGGAGGGATTGGGAGGCAAAGGTGGTGAGAGGTTGGTCTCAGCAGAAGTGCTCTTGGATCCACGATGCTGGGTGTTCTGGTGCACAGGGCATGAGGTGGGATGGTGGCTGGTGTTTTCTGTGGAAAACAGAACATGTGATAGAGCAGGAAGATCAGCTCCATGTGAATCTGTGGAAGGAGGAGAAAAGACCAGATTTGTGTAAGATATTTTGTTTGGAGTGATGTAACTGAAGGTCCCATTCTACCAGAGCTAAAATGATCCATACATGACAGCTTCCCAGTTCTGGGTTGTATCCAGGAGTTCTGTGTTAGCCCTTGTTTGGGCAGCAAGGGACTGGTCCCTGAACCAGACCATCCAGGTAGCTTTGAAGTGGGCATTGAGACTCAACTTGTTTCTTGCGTATGAACATAATAAAATCCAAATTCCTATATGGCTACACATGTGGCAGTTAATAAGAGCTGATTTCACAAAGTTGAAAATAATTATGAAGTGTATCGTTAGGGAGCAAAGCTTTCAGAAGAAAATGTAAATGAGTGGAAGAACATGAAAATGTAAATGTAAAGAGAATGTTGATAAAGGCAACAAAAAGCTTTGCTGGGAGCTGGTGACCCTGGTAGAGAGGAAAGGGTGCCTCCAGCCCTAATGGAACAGCTGACTCCCTTCATGGATATGGAACAGAACAGGTAGAAGCTGAAGCTTATCTTGGGCGCGTGTGGCTGGAGCAGACTGCCTGGGACTGCCACTTGTGCTAAGGTGGAACATGATCTCTAACAGAACAGTTGGGAAGAGCTGTGAGATTATGGAGAATGAAATCATACCATGAGGTGGGAGCCTGCAGGAAAGGATCTCTTATTCCCTATCAGAGACAGGCTGTGGAAGCACCTTCCTTCTGCCCCTGCATAGGGGCTGGATCTCAGATAGCAGACGCTCTGTGTCTGGCAGACAAAAGTCTCTCTTACTAGATGCAGCCGAAGACAGACAAGTTTATATTAGAGAGAAGCTACACAATAGGAACTGAGTGTAATTAAGCACTGGAGCAATGCATCTCAGGTCTCTTTCTCACTGGAATTACTGCTGTGGAGATCAAATGTTTTCTCACAAAAAAAAACTTGTGGTTGCTCAAACTGGAGTTAATCCAGGGCAGTCTGAAAGTGTGTGCTGGGCACAAGATTAGCCTGGATGATCATTGTCCCTCTGCTCCCGTCTGGTGGGACCTCACCTGAAGTCCTGCATCCAGCTCTAAGGTCCCCAGGTCAAAGAACGACATGGACCTGCTGGAGTGAGTTGCTTCAGATGTCATCCCTTGTAGATTTTATTTTTCCTCTGGCAACTCTTTTTTTAATGGGAGAAACCAAAGTGCCAACAATGACCTGCTCACTGAGCCCAGACCCATGTGGTGAATCATGGTTTCATTGACCTGAGTGCCCAGGACGGCTTTCCCCATTCACTTCAAGGCTGACTATCGGGGCACTTCACTTAACTGTTGTTCCCTGTGTTTGTTGTGCCCATGGTAGGCTCCCCCAGCTGTCAGTTTAAGTTATGGCCACCTAGAATGGATTATGTGGAGTCTCTTGTCCTCTTATACGTTTTTGTCAGTATTTGCACATTCTGCCTTCTCATTCACCTTGGTTTGTAAAAGACTTTTGGGCAGAGGATCAGTACCAGGCTGTGTCACTGTCCTCTGAACCTGTGCACCCTGTGCCGGCTCTTCTCTGCAGGAGCAGAGCAGGGGGACTTATGGGGCCCTTAAACACAGTTCTGTTACTCTAGAGCCTTGTTTAGTTCTTTGTGCATTTTCCTTCCCTGTACATAAATGCCGACATCTGGGTCAGTCAGGTCTGTCCTTCTGCTCTAGCCCCTGCACAGCATCTGCTTTCTTACCACTTGGTTAAAACTTCTTCTTTTCTCTCCCACATGCAGCTCTTTATTCTGAGCAGCTCACGAACCTTTTGGTTCTGGCAATGCTTCAGACCTGCTTTGTGCTCTGTCTCTGTCCAGGTTTCATGAATGATGACTCCTATGATGTGTTAAATGTTTAAACCCTAAAAGCACACTTGCTCCAGGGGATAAATCAACCCCATAGCAAAGTCAAGGGACAGGGTGGTTCTTCTCTGACTGATTCTCCTGCTATGCTAGAGCAGTTAATTGTGTTGGCCATGCCGGGATGCTGTGGTCCTGGCTTCGCTGTGCAGAGCAGGAGCAGAGTCCAAGCCCTTGGAGAGCTGATGGGGCACATTCCTCCTCCACTTGAGCTGCTGACCTTAGCATGGGCCTGTCTAGAGACTTCTGATACATCAGCAAGGATTGCTTTACACTAGCAAATATAAAGTATGACGCCTTGTGTAAATGGCTTTTTCCCAGACTAAGTAACTCCATTTGTCAGATTTTCCTGCTGTATAATCCCCCACTCTGTTCTCTCTTTGTTTGACCTGTATTATTCAAGCTCCAATTCAATTCTACGTTTGTGTAAATCAGGTGACCTGACACTCTCCTGTGCTGATTCATGGCTGGCACTACAGCACCCTCTGACAGATGTAAAATGCTCCTCTGTGCAGGAGCTTGGCTCTTGCCAACTTTCCAAGCAGTGCTTGTGGATCAGGATCCAGACAGAGATGCTGAATCCGATCCATGCAGCAGCTCCTGTGCTGTGCTGCCTTCTGCAGGGGCATTTAAGCAGCTCATAGTATCAATTTTATTCCTACCCACATGTCCAGCTTCTTATTGCTGATAATTTGTGATGCATTCACAGCTCTCTGCCTTTTCCTGGAGCTGGACAAGTGGATCCAGACAATAAGAGTTTTCATCCAGAAAGGACACTGTTTTGGGCCCCTCTGGTGGTGCCTCCTCTCAGGCTGCTGGGCAGCCCTGCACAGGTGTCTCCAATCAATCTGGACTGGTGGTGCTGTCCTCTCCTGCTTCCCTGGAGAGGAGCTGTTACTGCCTGCACTGTGCAGGACCTCCCAAGACCTGAAGATACTCTGAACAAGAGTGAGCCATTTGATTTTTTTTTTTCTTAGGAGGAGGTTGGGGTGGTTTTGGGTGCTATAAACTGAGGAGCTGGATGGAGATCTGAGACATGGAGGGCACTGCACATAGCAGCTTGTGTAACCAGTTGTCCAGAGAATCAGGAGGTGCCAGGACCTGGTGCCTGTGGAGATAGAAAAGGACAGCTCACCCCAGATGGTGCAGTTGATTTATAGTTTCTGTCATGCACTGAGAAGGACACTTGGTGCCAAGTCCTGCAGCCTGGTCAGAGAAGGACCCTCCAGCAAGGAGGTGGGTGGGAGCCCACTCTGCTGGGCAAGCGGCTTACTGCTAAGTACATGGAGCTTTGTCACTTGTGGGTGGGTTGGTGGCCATCAGAGAGGTGTAGCCTGATAGGTGGGAGGAAAAAGGGTGTCCCATCTGCTGTGGGGGAAGGCCGCATTTCCGGCACCCATGGAGACCACTGTCCACTGCCAGAGCCCTGGTGAGGGTCTGGGTAGAGCCCATGCTTTGTGGGATGGAGACGCCTGGGAGTGACATGGCGAGCAAACAGCAGAAATAGGGTCTGTGAGGAGCCAGGATGGGACACAGGGACTTCTGCTGATGGGCTCCTTCTGAGGACTTGGGTCTGATCCTTCAGAAAGACTTTCTTTCCTCAAGGGCTGGTCCTGCACAGCTCCCTGCTTCTTAGCTGGGAGCAGGGAAGAGGAGCTCATGGAGCGGTGGATTTTTTCTGCAGATTGTGTGAAGTGATGTTTCGAGGGTTTTCAGTTTGTGTTGTCATTAGGACACATAAAAAAACCCCAAACTTGTGCCAGTAACTGGGAGGTGAAAGCTAACAGCTTGTCTCAGCTATTATTATACATGCCAGAAGCAGTAATGATTAAAGGGACTGCACTGTGAGGTAAAGAGATGCCATCCTGGAACCAGATGACTGGGTGATACAATTAAGATAAAGAAAAACCATATTGTTGGCAATAGGGAAGCAGGAGTGATGAAATGTGTGATTGGGAAGTGTGGGAGCAAGATGAAATTAAAGAAAAATCACAATACGGAGCAGAAAATGAGCAGGACTTGGAACAAGAGATGTAGTTGTTGAGAAGATAAGAATAGCAGAAATAAATTGAGAGCAAACATGCTTGGAGTAGAAGTGAAGACATACAGAAAAATCTTTCCAAACTCTATTAAAAATAAGTTGCTGTGCTAAAATGAGAGCATTGCAGTCTAAAGGAAGTGAGGAAATGACAATATTAAACCATTGGCCTAACCGGTCAGTGCTTGGGGAAGGACAGAGAAATCTCCTGCAGGCTGAGCTGTGCTGTGTGAGACCTTCTGCAGGGCCCCAAACTGGGCAGTTTTTGCACCTCTCAGGAAGGGAGCACGAGGGCTTTATCAGCAGGGACAATGCAGTGATGTACCTCCAGTAAGGGCTCAGTGGCCACAGATAAGCCTAAGCTGAAAGCCTTCTGCAGAAGGGAGTCTGGAGGGGCCAGGGGGTGGCAGTGGGCCGTGCACAGGTGGGAGCACGTGGCTGCAGTGCACGTGCTCACACAAGGATGGAGCCGCTGAAGTTCAAGGAGGAGCCTTCAGCCAGATGGGATGGGGCACCCTTGAACTGTCCTGGAGGGGCTGGTGAAACAGTGCCTGGGGTGCGGCTGTGGCCACCTGCTGTGTTAAAGCCCTGTGGCGGCCAGGCCTGTCCCTGCAGCCAAACATGCCACCAGAGTTCCTGCCTTCGGCTAAAACGTGAGTGGTGAGAAGGTGAGTGGTGTACCTATGCAGTTATGTGTCATCAGGAAAAGACTTGCAGCGCCATGGAGCGTTCAGGAGCAGACTGAAAACATCAAAGAGTGTGATGGCACCTGGGGTAGCTGGGAGAGAAGTGTGTGTCCCCCCTAGTAGAGCCACTCACCTGCACAGCCCCTCCTCTGGGGCTCCCTTTGTTGCTGCCAGATGCAGTGGCTTCAGCTGGGTGACACCTCACCAGGAGCAGCAGCACGACTGCAGCCAGTGAGACTGTGCAGCACACGGGGGTAGGAGCTGTCATGGGGATGTAGTCAAGGCTGGGCTCAGAAATAAAGGCAAAACTTCCTCAACACAGCATTCCCCCAGCAAAGTGTATCCATGTATTCATGCACAGTCTGAGGAAGCTCTGTACAAGGGAAAGAGGAAGGACAAGGCTTCATGATGGCTGTTTCTATTGTCCTGGGGAAGGCTCCAACACACGTAGGTGATTGGGCTGTGTAATCAGGTTGGCAGCAATGAGAGTGGTGAAAGAAATTCTGTCCTGTGCTGCATACAAGGTGTCTGTGCTGAGCTGCAGCTCTGGAACCCTTCAGAGCTGACAGGAACATTGACTTCTGCAGCAGGTGAAGGGAGCTGCTGCTGGAAACAGCTTCCAGCAGCAACTGAGTGCAGACACATGCTCACTTCCCTGAGCCACAGTGGCACCTCTCACAGATCTCTCATTGGTTACAGGTTACAATGTGGTTACAGGGCATGGCAATATATTTGCATAGTTAGATCCCAAATCCTGTTGGTATGGGGGAGTTACGGGTTGCTGCTGTCCTCCTTTTCTGATGCTTCCAGTGTCTCCTAATTTGTTTTGAGGAAGTTCTATTAATACACAGTCCTGTGCAGGGAGGAAATTTTATCTAATTGCTAAAATTAAAGCTTTTGAGCTTGGTAGATCTCTGAGATGGATAACAAGTGAATTAAGTTCATTTACAGTTCCCAGAAACTTTAACTGCACAACAGTGCTCTGCTTGCACAGAAAACAGCTGCCAGCAGTGCCTAGCAGCACCAGGAACATCTTGGATCAGCTCCCCAGCACCTCTGCCTGGGTTCTGCAGAGCAGGGAGCAGGTCCCAGTAGGGCTCCATTTGGACTGTTTGTAGGGGCAGCGGTTGAGCCCCGGGCTGTTGGTCTGTTAGGCCAACGAGATGGAACTTTCTCCATAATGTTAAAATCGCGTTTGGAAGGGAGTGTTTGCAGTTCAGTGGCAGGGTTGTGCCCCTGCACTGTCCTGGTTTTACCGGGCTGGCTGTGCTGCTGCTGCAACCACTAAACCCTACTCTTCCTGCTGCCTGCAGAGACATGCTGAGGAATGAATCTTCTTAAACCTCCAGTTGGTGATTCTGAGCAACATTTTTGCTCCTGTCATTTTCTTCTTGACCTCTGCAAAGAATTACGGGGTAGAAGTGAAATTCAAATCAGGAAACTGCCGTATCTTCTCACCCTGCATTTTCCTCCTCTCCAAACTAAAAACGAGGAAGTACGATGACACCTGCACAGATGGATTGAGTCAGGGTGAGGATTTTAAACTTTATTCAATAAAGTGTTGGAGCTAACCAGAATATTTTTTTTTAAATTTCTTTAACACACATGCTCCGAAGTGCTCGGGGCCTCTGAGCCATAGATGTTTCCCAAGGCTTGCAGGTGTTTGCTGTTGCCATTGTGGAAGGAGTGGTGCAGCATCCCCGGCTCCGATGGGAGCCGTGTAGGCACAGCAACACTGCGGCACCTGGGCACCAGGCTGGCCCTGGGGCCTTTGGGTTCCAGTCAGCAAAGATGTGTAAGGATGGAAGTGTCCCGGGTATGGTGGGGGCAATCTTTGTCTTTTAATGATCAGCTCCAACAGTTCCTCTCAGTCAATGATGTTTTGTGTAGTCCACAGAAACCAAAACTGTAGGTCCATGTAACTGAATTAACTTCAGGTTCATCTATAAGAATTGCCTCTTGCATGTCTGGCACTGAACGCACAGCCTGCCTCGGTTCAGGAAGCTGTTTTTCCTGTGATGGGCCTGGGTGAGGGCAGGGCTGTGTAAATCCCATATCATTGTCCCCTATGTTTTATCCCCACAGAAGCTGACAGGCAGGTGACTGTGGTGTTAATTGCACAACTGCAAACACACAGGGCTCATCTAAATATTTTTTTCTTAATTAGTTGTGGATTACCCTATTTTCTGGCAGTGATTTTGGGGAATCTCCCTTTGTTTCCTAGGTGACCACATCTAATTATTGCTTATTATGGGGCACTCCAAAGCTGGTTTTAAGGACAACAGTAAAGTCTGTCAAGCAGTGAAGAGTGGAAATCCATGGACTTCCATTCAACAATGACGCATTTAACTTGGGAGACTCAGAGCAGTGCTAAATGAGGAAGTGTAAATGGGGCAAGGACTTCCACTGCTTTGAGGAGTTTGTTGGAGGGGGAAGTTCTGAGTACAGCATGAGTCCAGGAAGGTCATGTGTCCAAAAAATGCTGTGGCACTACCAGTGAGGCACTAGTAGTAGGAATGATGCAGCCCCACAGGGCGCTCTCTCCCAGGAAGAAGTGTTGGGGTGCTGGGGCAGTGTGTCACCTTCTTCCCACCTTCCCCCCACCCATCCCCAGCAGCATTTCCTTTTCTGGCCTTGCTGAGCTTTCTGCAGGTTTCATGGCTGCTGTTCTCTGAAGTGAGCATTGGGTTTCCTCTCCCAGAATAATGGACTTTAATGAAATTGATTACCTCCTGGGCTAATTTCTGTGCAGTAAAAATAGCTGCAGTGGTGATGCATGCAATGTCTGTCCACTGCCACCTTTGCAAGGAGAAATATGACTTAGTGGTGACAGAAACAAGGAACATAGTGACAATTTGGGGGCTAACTTGGTGCTTCAGCTCCGCAGAAGTGCTCATGAGTCTGGTTCCTGCTGGGACAAAAGTCCTGGTGTGCCCAGAGTGGGGATATTCCCCCAGACTGGAGCCTCATCCAGGCAGGTTCAGGTCCTTACCAGTATCATGTGTCCTGCTGCAGCTGGAGCACAGCCACATTTCAGGGGTGCTGAACTCCAGAAGTGACTGGGTGGGAAGTTGCCAAAGGAGGTTGATGGGTGCTGTTAACAGATTGTCTCTGCATGGAGTATCCTCCACATCTCCCTCCCACCCTGGGGTATTTCACAGCACTTGGCCAAGTGGTAGCCACAGGGATAGTGCTGCTTCTCCTCCGCACAGATGGACATGAGGCAAGCAAATTTATTGGAAAATTGGTCTGTTTAATATAGGAAATTGGGGGATCTACCAAATCCTGTCGGGGATGAGGGCAAAGCCTACATGCTCATAAAACCTTGTAACTCTGGCCTGAGTAATGTAGGTGAGAGTCTGAGAAGTCCTTGGGGCACAATTAGGATCAGAAAGTGGCCTGTGCCAGCAGGACATTGATACAGAAAGTCCATGTTCTGCACAGAAAGGAGAACTAAAAAGCAGGAATACAGTCCTATGTATTTATATATTTCTGCTTTTGATATATGAAATATCTGGCAAAGCAACATTTTTGCAGGAAAGGATGTGGGTGTGATGGTGCCAAAAAGCAAAGTATTATTTTAGGATACATTAACATGAGTGTTGCCTATATGGGCCTGGGTATAGTTGTTCCCACTGCATGTGATACCAGGGAATGAAAATATTTATCTCTAAAAATAATTAAATACATATTTCTTCTAAGAAAAAATACAGAGAAGTTGGTGAAGCACTGGAGAATTTTAAGAGAGACGCTGTGATTCAAAATACGTGACTCATGAGAAAGGCTAAAAGAATTGAGTGTTGCTGATCTGAAATGGGACAATCAGAAGGGGGGAAGTGACAGTCTTGAAATACAGAAAAAGTTATTACACAAAGGACAGCATTTGATTGCCTTCTGTCCTTCATAGGCTTAAATTTCCATGATTTTGAAAACCTGGGATGCTGAGTTTTGGCAAATAAGGGAATAGATGAGGACAAACAATAATTAGTTTCTCTAAGTCTGCCATGGGACACACCTGCTCCTTCCAAAGGCACTTGTTACAACATGGGGAAACCAGAACACAGGGACACTGCAGCTGAGCTGGCTGTGGCTGCTCAGGTCTGAGGTCCAGGGCCACACATACATGAAGGCCTCCGTAGCCAAGGCTAGAATGAAGGTCTCTTGGAGAAGAAGTTTTTGCTTCAGATTACTTGAAAGCTCTTTATGCAATATCCTCATGCTTTTTGTAGGTACAGGTATAATTATTTCATTATGCTTTCCTGTGAAGTGTGAAAACTATCTTTACCAATCCTCTTAAATTAGTTAAATATAATATTCAGTGAGATAGAAGATAGAGAAATATTAATTGAAACTGGAGAGGTGTTTATAGGGTGATACAGTGTGGCCAGCTGTGACTGAAATTAATGTTCAGGGTTCTTGAAAGTGATTCATATTCCAGAGTTTATTAAATATTTTAAACAGCAGTCATAGCTGCATGGTGTAGTCTGCTACACTTGTGAGAATCCTCTGTGCAGGTATGTGGCACTGGTGGGGAGCAGGCTGGCCAGGATCTGTTTTAACTGAACTGGTTTCCCCTGGGCTGCTCTGAGCATGCCTATGGGTTGCTCCAGGCTGTCATACCCCATGTGCCTCCTGGGGCCAGACCACGTCCTTCACAACCCATCCCTTCCGTACATGGGCTCTCCACGGGCTCTGAGCATGAAACTGGAAGCAGAGTTCTTTCCCAGAAGAAAGGATCAGTGCTGCTGGGGATGCCACACTGGACAGAGGATGCTCCTCAACCCAGTGCCACGAAACGGCAGTGTGATCCCCCTGCCCTCAGCTGTCATGCCTGAACTTGCTCAGCAGCTGCTGAGCTGGACATGTCAAGTCATAGGAATAGGATCTGTGACTCCTTAGCAGCCGCTTATTAGTATGAAGAGCTGAGTCTTCACCTCTGCTTTCCTGTGCAGCCACAGAGCAAGTGGCTCTGGCTGTGCTGCAGGGCACGCTATTGCTTGGGGATATGTGAGTCTTCATGGGGAGCAGTGTCCTTCTTGTCCCCCAGCAGACCGGGGAGGTCTGTGTATGGGTAGGCAGGTCCCCTCACCCAGGAAGATCTCTAACTCTTTAATGCTGATTGGTGAGTCTGTTGTTGAAGTACATACCTTTCCTTGCACTCAGCTCTGTTGCTTTCATTCACCTGGGATTGTCCTCCTGGCAGTGTCACCAGCCAGCCCTGTTAGCCTAGAGCTGCCATCCCCCGCTCACTGCTGTGGCCCCTCCAAGTCACACGCGCTGCCTAGCAAGGGAGAGGAAATGCAACTTAGCAGCAATGAGTGACAATGACACATCACGGGCAAAGGCCTCAGCACTTCTGCAAATCTGCTTGCTGAAGGCACCAGAAAGTCTTTGAGACTATTGAATACTGCAGCCAATAAGAAGCTGCAGTAATTTATTGATGTTCCCAGCTTGCTTTATTCCTTTCATCTATCTTTGTGCCTGCCCTGCAAGGCTGAAATAATGAATGTTTCTGGTTTTTTAATGAAGTTAGGTGAGCTGTTCACCTTTTGCTAGGAGGGCCTGAGCTCTTTTTTTAGGGTCCTGACAGTGGTGGAGGTCACAAAGGGACAGTCCTTTGCTTTTCCTGGGTGTGTGGCGTGGTACTGACACATATCTGTGTGGGAGGGAGTGGTGCTGGATATGGGCAGTCTGACCAGCCTTACAGTGCCATTGCTGTGGGAGCTGCTCATCGCTATGGCTCTCAGTTTCTGTTGTGTGTGCTGCAGAAATCCCTCCCTGTTCTAGAAAGCTGA
The DNA here is from genome assembly GCA_013396755.1 of Sclerurus mexicanus. Classification (NCBI taxonomy): domain Eukaryota; kingdom Metazoa; phylum Chordata; class Aves; order Passeriformes; family Furnariidae; genus Sclerurus; species Sclerurus mexicanus. Next base: position 252,926 of record VWZF01001767.1, on the reverse strand, counting down.
GCAGCTCCTGGATGCCTGCCGTCTGCAGGAGCTGGACTTTTCCACTCTGAAATATTGAAGATGTTCGCTCTCTGTGTCTTTTCCTCTTTGCCATGAGTCTTTGGTCTCAAATCTCATTGCCTTTGCAGTTAGGGCCATGCAGACTTGTGCTTCCAGCAAATGCCAATTCACACAGCTCCTGAACCCAATGAAATGATTCTGCATAATCCTATCAGCAGCTTGTTAAACCATCAGCACATCCCATCACTATGGAGAGAGCTAGTGTCCACTGGAGGAGAGAGTGCCAAAGGAGAAATCAATCTCCCATATAGCACCATCCCTGCTGATGCTGAGTGGACTCTGCCTGATCAGTGCCCCCTGTAAACTGATCACTGGCAGGAGCTGCTGGGGCATGGGAACTCGCTGCTATTTGTGCTAGTTTTCCACCTTTCAAGCAGACGCCGCTATGCCTCTTGGCCTGTGTGGACCATCCAGTCTCTGTTATCACTCTGGTATTTGCTTCCAAGGCTGTGGACTGTCCTGCTTGGGCTACACTTGGTTCATTTGCTTAAAAAACATTGGAGTGAATTATCCTTGTCGTGCTGGTAAATCAGGAGATCCACGGTGGAAAGAAGAGTGTGGCAGGGATTCCTGTCCTTCCAAATTTCCAGGCAAAGGTTGAGTGTCTGCCTCCTTGAAGAATGTCCATAACACTGCATCTTTGACTGGCATTGTTTTTTCTTTCATGAAGCATTTACATTATCTGAATTTGAATTATTTTCTTTTAATATTTTAACAGTAAGCACTGACAAAAGGAGTCATAAGTGATCCTCAAAAGGCAAAGTACTTGTCACTCACTAGAATGTGTTCAGATTAGCTAACAATAGTCCTCAGAAATCAGTAACTATTTTCAGTGTTTCTTCTGAACTTGCAAATACTATTGCCAGTTGCTGCCCAGTGCCAAGAGTGCCAGGAACAACAGGAATGTCTCCACTTCTGTCCTAGACAGAGTGAATGGGGAGTTTCCCCCAAGTTTATTGTGAGGACAGCTGTCTACAAGAAGCAGATAAGGCAGACTACTGAAAATATAACTTTGCAAATGTATGCAAATGAGGTCTGCTGATTATTACATGGCAGAGAATGGGAGACACTTAAACTACTTTCAGGAGAAGTCTTAGTCTGGATCTGAGTGCTGCCACATGAATTGAGGTCAGCTGGCATAAGCTGTGCAAATGTTCCAAGCCTCTGGAGCTTAGAAAGGAATTTAGGAGGCTCTGAAGTGCTCTTGATCTTCAGAAGGACATCTGCAGCTAATGGTCTGTACGAGCATGCCAAGAGCTGTGAGGTTACATTGCTGCTGTCTTGAGCCTGCTCAGTCCCAGTAGGTTTCCAAGACCCCTTAATAGAAGTTCAGAGACAAGCAAGTTGTAAAAAATGCACTCTTGGGCCAACAGCTGATAATCTAGTGCTGGTTAAGTCATGTGTAAAATATCATACTGGGGCTTTAACTATGGTGCTTGACTGCCTGATGAAGTATGGCACACAGAGTTACAAGGATTTTAACGAAAAGGTGAGTGAGCAGACACTCCAGGCTCTTCACTGTACAACTCAAGTTTTATTTTGTAATTGTATCTGACTAGACAAATATTTGCTTTTTAGATTTGCAAAGGAGCACAATAGTTGGCCAAATTGTTCTAGTTCCAACCCTAATAAGAAGGGGAAAAATAAAGCTTTGCTGTGAATTCAGGATTGATACTGATTTTGAGGAACAGCACTTTCATCTGTCTCCCTTCTCTCATTAGCTGATCATGCCAGGAAGTTCTGTGCTAATGAATGGATACAAAGATCTGAGAGTCCTTCAGATGAAATATCCACAGGAGCACAGCACAGGGTGCAGTCACATCTTGAAGGATTCTGTGTGATGCCAGTCAGGACCTGAAGGCTTTGCTGTGCTGGATTCAGCTCAGATCTAGAGCTGTGATCATCTCCTGAGAATGGGGGAAGGTTCTGCCTTCAGTCCTGGAACTTGTGGGCCTAGCACCTAGTGGAGTCACACTGACATCCTGGACATGGTATCTGGGACACACATACATCCACATGGCACAAACACTATCACAGCATCAGGACAGGAGGAGAAGCGTCTGATATGAGGCAGTTCACCCTCCAGGTCCCTGTCTGCAGTACGCTTCTGCTGTTGAAGCTGTCACTGGAGCTGGTCCATGTCCCCATGACCTCTCTCCATCCATGCAGCCAGCAGCTGCCTGTTCCTCAGGCAGGACTCACCTGCAAACCCTCCTTTCTCTGCAGCTCAGAAGTGAAACAGAAGGTATGAAAGCCAAGCTGGGGTTTATCTCGCTCTGGACCTTCTGCTGTGCCCTGGAGGTGGTGAAGACCATGCCCAGCTGTGACTGAGGCAAAAGCAAATGCCTTTGTGACAGCCTCAGAAGGTCTCCTGAGCAGGATGGGAGATCTTTTTGAGTGGCAGCCCTGTCAAACCTATGGCCACTGTGTTCTCTAGCGTAGCTCTGGTGAGATGCCACAGCATGGTGGGACATATTGGGTGCCAAGGACAGGGATGTGCTGTGACAGAGAAGAGACTTTTCAACCTCCCAAATTCCAAAGTGGTGCTTTTTTAACTAACAGGAGTGGTAAAAATGCACAGAGTCACTGGGCTAAGCATTGTGGGCCATGACAGAAAGACAAATTGGACAACTAATAAGGTTATGTGAGTGGCAAGTTTTGGTGACAAGCTGACAGCATGACACGGCAGAGTTGGAGCAAACAGATTATTGGTGGTTCCTGAAAGGCCACATTGTCAGTGTGTCTGGCAGTAGGAGAATGGCTGTTCCTCACTGCCAAATGGAAATGACAGGGGGTTTCGCTGCCTCAGGTGGTGGTGACAGGCTCTGCCGGTTCCAGGCACTCCTGGAAATGGCAAAGCTTGGTGATATTTCAAAAGAGCTGCTCTTGGATCAGAGCTGTGGCAGATGCCCTTGTGCTGGGTGAGGAAGGGGCTTCTGCTGCACCCTTGGCATATGCTTGCCACTGGCACAGATAGGCAAGTGGAGGCAGCTCTGGCTTTGCCACAGTTCTCTGAGTCCAGGGCAAGGCAAGTCATCTGGGTGTCCTCACAGCAGAGGTCCGCACTGCCCATGGCAGTGGCAGAGCCCGTAGGCTGGATCCTGCTCTGTGCCAGCAAGGCACCATGGCCTGTCTCCAACTCACCACTGCTTGAGCACCATGGAAATGTTCTTTCAGGGGACCATCACTAGGGCTCAGAATGCTGGGACCTCCCAGAGACAGAATGAACCTTTGAGCCATCTTTGTTCTCCCATGAGGAGCTCCCTGACTTCCTTTGAATTTGCATGTTGTGAGTGAGGATGATCTCTGTTCATGGCACCATCAGAGTAGAAATGGAGTGTGCAGGGTGTGTGACCAAGAGTGATCTGGTTGGGTGTGAGAGCTCAGAGAAATCTCTAGACTCTTAATTTTTTGCCAAATGGTCACTGGAGGGTTAATGTAATTTGGGTTTTAATTACATTGCTGGAGGGCACACTTACTCAAGGGAAAAGACATAATTACCAAGACATTTTATTAAGATATTATTTAATTTTATTGACGTGTCACCAGCAAAGGCACAGGAATGTTCAAATCAATATATACTTACATCAATGTTTAGTCTACTTTCAGCATTTTTGCCTGTTCTATTTATGCAGTTACTAGTTGATAAATTAAATTCCTGGAAATATGTGGAACATTAATGAATTTTCAGCAAATTCACACCCTGTGTATTTGTTTCAGTGGGAAACCAGAACATAAACAGGCTTTCATCTTCTTTAAGCAGAATTTTATGACCCCTCCGCCTTGCAGTTCACTCTTACCATGTCACATGGGGTCCTTTTTCTCCTCCATCATCTTTACCAGAGAGGATTCAGACCTCAGAGATCGGGAGCCCCTGCCTTAATGGCAGACTCGAGTGGGGCAGGGTGTTGTCCTGGCCCAGCCCCGGGGCAGAGTGGGGTTACGCTGTGCCATGCAGCTGCTCTGGGCCCTCTCCCAGCAGTGCTTTGCAGTCACAGTTCTGGGTTTCCTGTGGAGCACCTGGGGCTGTTCACTGATAATGGCAGAGCAGCATTTACAGGATGCAAGTGTGCAACTCCATTTGTTGCTCATTCCAGGATGCAAAATCTACTTAGATCTGATAGGAGAACCCCAGTCAGCCGAAGGGACTGTTGCACAGGACCAGCTCCTGAGCATCCCGTGGTGGTGTCACCACAACAAGAGGGATGGGAGCATGAAGCCAGGCAGCCTGGCAATGACAGAGGAGCAGTATGGGGTTCAGAAGGAAAATAAAGCTCCTGGAGAGCTCACAGATCAGGTTCCAAGACTGAATTCTGCTTGCTGTCCTGTGATGCTGAGGCTGATGCTTTCAGATACAGACAAATTCAAGTTCAAGATAGATTGCAGAGCAGTGAAATAAAAGTATATTTTCACCCCACATTTGCAGCTGGGAGAAGAGTAAAAGTAACCTGAGTGGTTAGAGTTGCATAGTCAGGGAGAGAAATGGATGTCTTCATCCCCATGAGGTTTCCAACCTTTTTCTCTAGCTTTTTTTTTTTTGTTTGTTTTTTGTTTTTTTTTTGTTTTTGTTCTGCTTGGGAAATCTCCCTTGCCTTCTCCAGGCCAAAGGTGCAGATTATGGACAGCCAGCCCAAAGACAGGTCTCACCATGTGCTGGTTCTGCGTTTCTTCTCCTTGCATGGGCAATTGCCTTTCAATCTCTCCACTCTTCAGGCTCCTGGTTTTCCCAGTGCTGAGCTGGTCCTGTGCATTGTACCTCTCACAGTGTACCCTTTTCTCCTCTTCACTTGTTGCCATTTGCATCCAGCTGCCTGGGGGTGAGAAATCTGTGATGGAATCTCTGATCCAGCCAGCTGCTGAATTACCCTGACTCCAGACGATTTGTCACTGGTGGAAGGACTGATGTTGGGAAGCACTTTTCAAGATGTCTTTTATCTTCCCATGTGCACGGTTCTGCAGCACAGTTCCTCCATTGTCTTCATCTATCTGCTACCTCAAGTCCATATATTATCTCCTGATTCAGTTGCTCCCTAGACACGCAGGTGACACTTGCAGTGACTGGTTTTGCCTTCCTCCTGCATGAGTGGGAAGGTGCTCTTGGGGCTGGTTTTCATTAATGCCTCTCAGATGCTTCTCATCTGGTCAGTTTTGCAGGAATCCTGGCACGACCCTTCCCTGCTTCCCTGCGGAATTGAGACATCTTTTTTTCCCAGGCAGTAGCTGCCATCTGCACCAGAAGGTTAATTTGTTCCTCTTCCCCATAAGTGCATTTATCACATGGAAGTGGCTGTTGTGGAAAATATTGATCAAACACCAGCTGTTCCCTGGCTGGACTGAAACAGAGCATTTCAGCTACTCAGTTGCTCAGGATTTCACATTGTGTGTGGCAGCTCTGGAGGGTGTGTCTGCACAGGTGTGTGTGTGTCTGCACACGTGTGTGTGCATGTGTGCATGCGTGGGGAAGTGGGACAGTGCACAGTGGATGCTGCTGTCTGTTTCACCCTCCAACAGTCCCAGCAAGTGTTTTTCTGGAGCTGGATGTGTGGCTGATCCCTTGCATGGTGCAGGTTTTCTCCTGCATCCAGCCCCATCTTCAGGTTGGTGGCAGCAGTGGTGGAGTCCCGTGAGTGGCCAGGAGGAGGGAGGGAGGGAAGGATGGCCGACAGATGTGTGTGGAGAGGAGGTGGTGTCCATGTCTGGGAGCAGAGGGCTGGGAGTTCTGTCTCTTGGCAGTACCCCCACACACACTTGGAGCTATGCATTCTCACAAGTGTTTGGATGTGACCTGGCCAACAGGAATGCTCTGCCTTAATCTGCATGAGAGCTAAACTCAGCCCTCAGCTACTGCTTGGTGCCTGTGGCAGCCCTGGACCGTTGAACTCTACCAGCTCTCTCGTACTGACCCAGCACTTCCACAGACACCTGTCCTAGTCTGAGCTTTGGCGCTTGTCTCTCTGTTAAAGAACAATACAATAACAACAGCTCTTGGTTGCAGCTGCACAAATCTGGGCTGTTTTGACAGCACCTTATTTCAGCCCAGTGCTCCGGAAGGCTTGTGGGAACGTTTCCTGCAGCAGCTCACAGTGGCAGAGCTGTGGCATAGCAGAACATGCAAGCTGCCCTGCGAATGATTGCAGCAGGTTTAGTGCCAGGACTTGTCCCTGGCCCAAGCCATCAGTCAGTGACTGCCATCGCTGCGTGGTTTTGGGGCATTAATTTACCAATGAAATAAGTACTGGAGACCCCAGCCCTCAGGCGCCTTGGGCAGTGTGCCAGTAGTCCCAGCCCCATGCTGACCATGACTTGTCTTTACAGTGGGCTCTGTCCAGATGGGGATGGCACTGGGCTCCTGGTCCCCATCCTGCCACAAGGAGTCAAGAGCATTTGGACAAGGGCTGGGGCCATGGCAGAAATAACAAAGCGCATCCAGAAGTAGTGATCTTGTCCACTGGGCTCTCCATCTCTGTCCTGGTGTGCAGAGCAGCTGAGGAGACACCAGGAAAGGCAGGAGCAGGGTTTTTTGGGAAGGCTGAGCCTGGTGGAGAGCTCTGGCCTGGCATAGCAGGGACAGGCAGCGAATCTCCCTGGCACCATGAGTGGCAGATGAGGGGAGCCTGTCAGTAGGTGCTGCTGGTGCCAGAGTAGGAGCATAAGGAGAACAACTGCCTTTGATCCTGGCATGTGCCCAGGACACTTCCAGCTGGTGCACAGTGTTCAGCTCTGCCTGGAGCAGGGTCAGCCCTTTTGGCTGCTATCTACCTCTTAAAGCAGAGCAGAGAAGTCCCAGAGGAGTCCTCAGCAAGAAAAAAGAGCAACACTGCTAGGAAGACAAAGCCACTTGACTTCAGATGACACCTGTTAGCAGGCAATGGAGAATGGCTGGTGCATCCGTGTGTGGAAGCAAACAGCAGCTCTGGGGCAGTGATACCGTGGCTACTGTGCTTGGGGTTCACACTAGCCAGGAGCTGACACTGGCAGCCCCGGGCAACTCAAGCCTGCTTGTTTTCTGCACAATCTGACACACTGTCCAATACAGATTCACTAGAAGAGCTGTAATCTGACAGTATATTAAAATTTAATTAGGCAGTAAATGCTTCCTGCTTCCAAGCCCTGAGGCTGAAGAAAGCCAGAATGTCTTTAGGTTTCTTAATGGGACAACTGTCCCCTCCAATAGGCTGTAAGTGGTGTTAGTGACATTGGGCAAAGCCTGCCTTCTACTTTAGAGTTTTGCACTTGCTGACCCGCTGGTTCATCCCTGCATCCCTCTGAGTGCTCCTGGAGGTGTTGGAGGGCCTGGCTGGGTGAGGCAGAGGGAGGCAGCTGAGCCTGACCTCTCCCATGGGTCACTGGGAGACACTGTGGGTGATGCAAAGGAGCTCACAGCAGCACTAGCTCCAGGGGCTTTTATCCCAGCTCTTTGGAGGGTTTCTGAAGGCTCAGAGCCAGGACCAGGGCAGCAAACCCCTTCTCCTCAAGGTGGCAACCCCTCCTTGCTGGCACAGTGCTGCCTTGCCCTGAGCTCTTGCTGCAAGAGCCCTGAGTGAATGTTAGTATTAAAGTTTTCTATTACTTCAATAATTATTTCTTTGCTCTCTGCGCTGTGCAGGAACTCATGGCTTCAGTAGGCACGGATTTTCTGTCCTGGGCACTGTGTACTCTTCCCACAGTAAATTACAGTCCCTTCCTTAGAAAGTCCAAACTCTAAAATTAATTATAAGGCAAAATAAGGGGCTTCTGTGGTGTGGACAACTCAGCTCTGCCAGAGTCGCAGCCTGGCTCTGCTGGAACCGTGGCCGTGGCCGTGGCCCTGTGCCTCACCTTGGATGGAAAGCTTTACCACTGGGTGCCATCTGAGAGTCTCCAGCTCTGCTGCTGAGCCTTGTCACCTGCAGAGTTGTTTGTGCATTCTAAGTATTGATTCTGAAAATGCAGCTTGTCCTTGTTATTTAAAGAAAACAAGAGATCCTTAAGCACTGAGAAAGCTCACAGTTATTTAAAACCCTTTCAGCTCAAAGCATGCAAAAAATAAAGCATTTTTTACATGTCTTGATGTCCCTTTGAATGAAGAAAAGGGAGAACTGTGCAAGGCTTTTCCATGAGAACCCAAGGGATATATATACTGCAGGAAACCCATTAACACATTTCCAGTATCAAAGGGCCATTCTTAATCCATAGTGACCTGCTGCTTCAAACAGCAGCTTCAGCCTCTCAGCTGGTGTGTTTGCTCCCAGGATGGCTGCTGCCCACTTCCATGCTTGTTCTCCCTGGGGGACCATGTTATCCACATCATTCACATCTCCATCTGGAATGCAGGAAAACCCTCAGGAACGGATATTGAGCGAAAGGGAAACTGTGAGCAGCGAGGGAGATGTTGCCATGGGCTGTGTGGGCACGGTGGCTGCATGTGTGTCATGGGTGTCCCAGCACCTCTGCACAGGTACCCAGGCACCTCTGCATGGTTGTCTCAGCACCTGCTGCTGCTGCTGCTGTGAGGTGTCTGTCTGCTACCAAAGTATTTATCACTGTCACACTCCAGAGCCTCTAGCAAATGCCTGTTGATGGCCACTCCAGAGATGCAGCTGGACAGGGAGAGCCGTCACGTGTGCCCCCCACCAAAGGGCTGCAGCCCCCACTGGGGCAGGTGTATGTCACTCTGGGTTCAAAGCTGCTTGCTGGGAGACAGAGATGCAGCCAATGGTGCCTCCATTGGGGTGAATTCTCCCAGAAACATCACTGCCACAGCAGTGGTTGTCACCTTTGAGACCACTGCTGTGACATGGCCCAAGACACCCAAGCAGAACGTTGTGGTGGGTGCGGGACATTGGCACTGGGGATCCCACTGGGTAGGTGACTTCTGGTCATGCCAGTGGGAACCTGTGTGCCTGTGTCCATACCTGGTGCCCAGAGCAGGTCCAATCACTAGCAGGAGGCAGAGCCACCATGGGTGTAGCTTGGGGCTAAGTTGGCACTGGGGAGGGTTCAGGGTGCTGTGGTAGGGCAGCTGGTTTTTGTCCAGGGACAACCAATTCTCCTCATGAAACAGCCTGTTAGTCACTCACACCGCTGACTGCTCTTTGAAATCTACAGCTGGGAGGGCAGCTTGGAGGGGCTTCACTGCTGCTGTCCCTCTTTGGAGTGGGAGCCTTTGCACGCATCTCATGGCCAAGTCTCCCTGGGGAATCCCATCTGCTCGTCTCAGCCCCATGTGAAGTGTTAACCTATAGGGAGCAATAAGCATCCACTGGTTATTATTTTCCATTTCCATGGTTGGCTTGAACAGACAGCGGTTCACGTCAGGGTTTGATATGCCTATATTGATTTTCTTTATAGATTAGAGCAATTCAAGCAGTTATAAGGTTAATTTCAGATGATTAACTTCACCATATTGTAATATTTGATTTAGATTGGCTTTCAAACACTTTCTACTTATTGATTTTCAATATCCCACTTTTAGCACTGCAGCCAAATGTCATTTAAATAAAAGGTTGACAGAGTAGAAAATATTCACAGCAGCCTTGAAAATTCTGCCATATGCCAGCCTGGACTGGCCCAGACCTTCCAGGGAGAGGAGCAGGGTGCAGGGCAGCACACGCACCCCCAAACCCAGCCTTGGCTGAACTCGTGCTGGGCTGATGCAGGTCCTGGGCAAGGATGGCTCTGGCCTGGCAGGGCCCCCCCAGCCATGGTTCCCCCTTTTATCGTTATGGGGCCAGTCCAGCATGAGCTGCTGCTGCCCAGTGCAGTCACTGCTACGTCCCCATCACACAGGCCATGGGGACTGGTGCCACTGCTGTTGGCAGGGTTGTTGCTGTTTTGTTTGTGACATTAAAACTCCTTGATAAAAATCAACCATGAAATTGTTGGATATGAGAAGAAGTTGGACTTGTGAACTCCTCTGCCTGGCTTCAGATAATCTCCCCGCCCCATCCTGGGGAAGGTGCCAGAGTCTTCTCTGGCATAAACTGGATAACAAGATTTTATTTACATCAGCTGAAAGCAGCTGGGAATTTGGAGACTGTAGGAAAATTACACATATGTGATTTCATAGGGAGCTTCCTCCTAAAATATGCAGATGAACATCTTTCCTTGACAAGAGATCCTCCCTCCCTCAAAAGTGCCAGCCCAAGGGGAGGTCACAGAGTTCATGGTTCTGATAAAGGCATTGGAGGAGTGGAACATGAACAGGAAGGACCCATGCCCAGCACCTTCTCTGACAGATATTTCTGCTGGTTGTATGGGCCACAGGGCTTCTGGGGGCAGGTCCCCTGTCCCTGCATGGGCAATTGCCAGCCATCACCCTGTGGGGCCATGCTTTGCCTGGCAGCAGCAGCCTCTGGAGAATCCTCAGTTTTTGGTGATAATCTCATGATCTAATGATCCTGCAATTTCACAGTAGCAGTGCCTACCTTACCCGCCAGTGCCACTAGCCAGCAATCTCACCCCAAGATCTCACCCCCTCACAGCAGGTCACCCTTTTTGCCTTGGCTGTCTTCATCCTCCTTATTTACAAGTCTCCCTGGTCAAACAAATGGGCTTTTTGATGAGAAACCTCATCCTTGTGTGTTGGAGGATCTTTATTGTCCCGTCCTTGCTGGGTTGTGTCTTGCTGCGAGGGAAAGGTCAGAAGGGGACACTTCCGCTGTGCTGGATGATGCTGTTGTCATGTACGGGAAGGGCTCTGATTCCTCACTGTTGAGTGTGATGTGGTGCCCTTTATATCCCTTGAGACGTACTGTAAAAGTAACAGAAATCAAACCAAACCATTTAAGCTATTGGAGGCAAGTGCTTGGGGTTTATATTCAGTTGTTCTGAGCTAAAATGTACAAAGAAAAAAATTCACCAAAAATAGGCTTATTCATTTTTGGTTTACCTTTCAGTATGAGCAATATGTGCACATTTCAGAGCAGGTTATACGAATGTTTGTGAACATGGATGGTCCAAGCCCACTAATTGCTGCTCAGAGAAGTGCAGAGGGTGTGGGAGGGACAGAGGCGCTGGGAAGGCAGAGCATGTGCAGAGAGCTGTTTGCTTTCTTAATAGCTCGTGTCTCCTCCTCTCTCGCATGCTTTTATTTTCAGGGACTGGCTTTTTCCTCACATTTTGGTGATGTGCTGAATACAGATGAGACTCAGTGTACACAGAGCTATTAGACTGACACACACTCATTTTGTGGGTTTGGAAAAAAAATAAACCCCTGCTCAGGTTAATCCCTGGCACAGTCAGAAAATCACATGAGCACCTGGCTGGCAACAGTCCTCTCACTGCCTGAAATCTTGGAGCCACTCACGAGTGCCTCATGCAGGGACATGCGCACACAGGGCTCAGTGTCCTCACCAGCCAGGTGGGTGCTGGGCCCAGGGCTGTGCCCTGTGTCTGCTCTCATCTCTGCACCCAGGAACCTTCTGGAATCTGCCTTGTCTGGAGCATAGTCCCACAGTTTATGTTCAGGCCACTGCTTTCTGTGCCTGGGTCTCCTGAGGTGCAGGGATATTGCTTCCCATAAATTTCAGGGATGCTTTACAGAGTGCCCAGCTGGCTACGGTGGTTCAGGCAGGGCTGATAAAATGCGTATTTGTCAGATGAATTATCTAATTAATTTTGTCATTTCAAATGATTTATTTATAAGTCATCTGCAATAACAAATATTTATATTGCTTCCTACCCAGTAATTATTTGCCCTTTCTAATGATAAATCCCCATACACCTGCAGCAGCTGATGCTGATGGTCTAAACTTGGGAACAATAATCCAAGCAGGTGAAAGAACACTCTGTAATCCCCTTGCAGGCTGCAGAACATGTGTATTATCTTCAGCTCTTTCCCACAATTCTTCCACATACACTTTTTGACAAAAGGAGACTCTACAGACCCCACGAAGGTCAAAGCTATTAAAAATCTTTTCAGTGAGCAGTGCTGCAGATCTCCAAACCCTCACAGCTCTCCAGGGTAAGTCTGAACTTGCATTTTTCACCTCTAGCTGTTCTAGTCCTGTCCAGCACCTCCTGAAAGAAACCTGTGTGGAAAATCACTTCCTGAAGCCCCTGGGTTCATCAAACCAGGTTGATGAAGCAGCCACGGTTTTGTCCCTGTTGAACTCAGTTTGATAAATGCATCTGTTCAAGGAATTCATGTCACTAGAAAAATACAGGACATATGAGATGCAAGGCATTTTAAAATGCAAAGGAACATTTGTTCAGTACTTTTCAGGTATCTGTTGAATCTGTACTGCTAATGAAAATCACGTGGCTCAAAGACCTTGCAGTCTCTGCTCCAAGATCGCATGTTGTGTGGTAGGATTTTGTTGCTCACTGTCTTTACCTGCTTTCACCTCACTGTGAGATGCCTCAGAAGCAACCTCCAGGCACCTCTGGATTTGAATTATGTAAATAGTGGTGTCATCTGTGTGCCAGGCTGAGTTCTCTACCTGCCATCTCACTTGTATGTTAAACGAAACCAGTTCCCTTACAGGCCAGGATAGCTCCCTGCTAAATGCTTTTGTCCTGCAGACATCTGTGATTTATATCTGCTCCCTGTCCCTGCTCTTCAGGCCCAGCTGGGAGGGTCTGCAGGGACAATGCAGAACTCACTGCATATGGCCAACAGTGTCACCCTCACGCCACTGACATTTCTGAGATATGATGGGACGATGACAGTGCCTGCAGCCTCTCAATCTGCACCAATTAAACAGAGAAATTAAACGATGTCTGAGTCAATTAAAAAGAGAAATTAAACAATGCGACAAACAGGAGACAATGGAGACAAAGCTGGCTGCTGGAGCACATCTAAAGGAGGACACCCAGCACAGCAGCCATACGTACAGCAGCCCATGTCACTGTGGTGGTGCCTTCCCCAGGCCTCTGCAATCACCTCACTGGGAGTGGGACCTGTCTCATGGGGGAGCTGGCACCTGGGAGCCAGAGCCCACTTTTCAGGAGACATCTTCTCTTTGGTCTGACCTCTCCTTCTGGCACCTTCTCTACTGTGCTAGCAGAGTCGAGAAAATCCCCTTCCTCTGGACACTTGGGCAGATGTTTTCTGGCCTCAGAGGCTGAGTGCTTGATGAGGAGTGCACGGACTGTGAAGGACTCATGGAGCCAGCTTTGGAAGGGCAGCATCTCTTGGACTCGGCATAATGCATTGTCTCACCCTAGAGCTCAGCAATGAGACAGAGCAGCTCTGCAGTTGGAGCCACTGCCTGTGATCACAAACATGGCATCCACCTTAATGTGTGCCAGGAACACATTCCTACTTCCTCCAGGGAGCTCACATTTTAGAGAGCATTGCTCTCTGAAAGATAGTAATCCACAGGATTCTTCACTGCTGCCCTCTGTGTTCCTGCACAGGCAAGAGGCTGTCTACAGGCAAGATAAGCCCCTTTTTGGGGGCTTGCAAGGTGCAGCTGGAATGTATTTTCCCAATAACTTTGGAGAAGATTATAAATCAGCACCATAACTTCAGCCATGCTTGGCTCAGTCAGCACGGAGCAGCTCGCAGGAGGGAAAGGTCCTGTGGGTCAGCCCTCGACACCTTGGAAAATATCAGTGATGCACCAAGATCTCAGACACTGTCACCAGAGTCACTTCCACACCTGCCTGCACAGCTCAGTCCCACAACACTGCGGCTCCTGGTGGGCGGGTGAGAGGTGGGGGGCAATCACCAGCTGGGGTTCCCATCAGAGGCTGTGCCAGTAGCTGGGCTCCTGTTTCTAGCTCACCTGACACTTCTGCTGGAGGGGCCTTTGGGTCACGGAGCCATGCAGTCAACAGGATTCCTCAGCTTGCTGCAGCACAGCTCAAGATGTGGATGGTGTTGAGTGTTACGGGCACAAAGAGGTGTCCCTCACCCTTAGAGAGGAGAAGTCAATGGACAGACTATCCCCTCTGCTCAGCCTGGAAGCAATGCAGCTTTCCTGGGGTTTTTCCTACATTCTGTTGAGTGACTTCTCTGTTACAGAGCTGTTAAGAGAAGCAACTAAGCCAGACTCTGTCTTTGCTGTATCTAATTGGCACTTTCAGCTCTAAGTAAGGTGATCTACTAATCATTTTGATCTTTGTTCAGTTCTTTGATCTCACTGTTGTTCTCAGATGCATATACTGACAGCACAATTAATTAATTGCAGGCTGGTAATTGTGCAGCTGCAGTATGCTCTAGTTCACATTTGGAGTTTCACTAGTTGAGTTGCCAGGGTTTGTCATTAATTCTGGCAAATAAGAGTGATCTGAAATACCATTCCTTGACCTTTTCAACATCTCTAAGTCCTCAGGCAGAGTGCACGCGCTGGGGAGGAGCCCCAGCCTCCTGCATGGGAGGTACTTGGCACCCAGAACTGTCGGGAGCGAGGTGCCCAGCTGCAGTTGGCAGCTCCTTGGGCTGTTAGTTTATTTATTAGTGAGTGCTGTGTGAAGCTCACCATCTAGCCTGCAGAGAGAGGAGAGAGCAGGAGAATTCCACTTCAGGGAATAATCCAGATACCTTTGCTAGCATTAACTATTCTGTATCCTTCAGTCTGAAAGGGAATTAATTAAACCTTGTGCCACAGGGTTTTGATCCCTTCCTGCTGCAGGACAAACTGAGCCCCAGCAGCAGAGCAGAATGTTCTCTACTGGATGCTCTGCTCGAAATGTCTGGCAAGAAAGTAAAGCAGATGCATCAAAAATGTGATTTGTTTGTGCTGCTCCCTTGGCTCATGCTTTCTACCCCAAAGAGGTGATATCACTGTCCTAACTCAGTGCCATGGGGCTGGTATGACCTGGCACTGCAGGCAGGGATAGACATGGTACCTGTGGGTGAGGTGAGTCATGTTGTGGGAAAGGGCAGGAGAAGTCATTGCTAACACTGGTGGCTGAGGGACCTGTGAGGGGAAGCTGCAGTCCTCTGGGTCAGGCATGCACTCTTTGGAGCCAGCTTTGCTGCCATTCATGCTTTGGCAGGGCTTGTTCAGTTTTGACAGGCTCATGCTCCTGGCCATCAAATCTCTGCCAGGAGAGCCAGTGGACAAAAAGAGCCTTGTCTGTGTATTCTGCTTCCTTAGAACACAGCAAATATTTCAGTATCTATTGAAGAATATTTGCATTTTTATGGATAAATTCAAGAAAAAAGGCACCACACAATCCCAATTTGCATCCATGATTTCCATAGAAACTACAGGAGCCTTGATTGCTTTCATGTGCTTTTGATGAAAATTGAGTGGGGTATCTTTATCCTACCATAAGGTGGGAAGAAAAATTGGCATTCAAAATAATATCTAATGGTTCAAAGGATACTTTTGCAAAACAACTTGCTGTGATTTATTAAATCACTTGGTGTTTTTCAAATAACTGGAAAAAAAAAACTTTCTAGAAAACTTGTTGCAAGCGTTCGCTAAACCGCCACAAATTGTCATCTGTGATACAGAAGGAGAGTTGTCTACCAGGATGTGGCTGTGGCTGATGAAATTGAGGGTGTTTGGGTCGTAATCAAAGTTCAGACCCTAGCAGGGAGCAAAAAGAATTTGGATACTGTAATTTATACAAGTGTCTTTAAACTGTAGGAGTTTAAAAAAAATGTTAGTAAAGAGCTGTGCCAACCGGAGCGATCAGGGATTACGGTGAGCCCTGCGGGGGCTCCTGGTGCAGCGCAGGGCTCTGGGGGCAGAGTGTGGCCCGCTGTGCCCTGCTCTGCCCGCTCTGCCGGCCCCTCCGGGCCGGGGGTCGGCGGCCGGGGGGCTCAGGCCGGTGACCGTGCCCTGCGCAGGAGCCCCCGGGCGCCCCAGTGCCCGTGGTGCCCGTCCCGCCGGGGCGGCTGCCTGGCAGTGGCTGTCTCGTGGAGCGGGCAGGATGTGCTGTGCCTGCACTGCTCAGCCTGACACGAGGCCATTTATATTTGATGGTGTTTGGATGAATTATGCACATAGCCACTAAGAGAAATTTAATGATGGGTTTCGTCTTATTTTTTATAGATTTCAGCCTTTGAATTAAGCACCAGTTCACTCTCAGTGCTACAGGGGATAAAAGGGAATATTCCAGTCCCCGTGTCCATCACAGCTGCTCTGCCAAGCAAAGTTAACAAGTAAACAGTAATCGCCCGCAATTATTGCCCATTACGTGCTCTCTTCACCTGAGATCACACAACAAAGCCGAGCCGGGTGGCAAGGAGCTGTCAGGATGAAATAACAGCAAAGAGACCTGTCAGACACCGGCTCCCTGAGAGACCTAAATCCTTTCCCGATGGCCCCTCGGTGCAGCGTAGAAGAGCTACTTCTGTATAATTATAAATTGTCTGCAGGGCTTATCTGAGCGGTTCGGGGTTGACATTACAATAATAGGGTGGGTGAGCTTTATTTAAGGGATAACGTGTGGTGTACACTCGGCAATAAAGGAGTGTGGTGGGTGATTAACACTGACACGGAGTCTGTATGATCCCTGCTGCATGGTCAGAGGAAAAGGACCATATGCAGCTATGGGCTCTGTGTGACAAGGGTCTCTGCTGGGAGGGGATGCATGCCATTGAGCAGGGTCCCATCAGGAGAGGTGAGTGGGAGGACTCACGTGGCACAGCTCTGAATGTACTGGTGGCATGACTCCAGGATCTGTCTGCCTGGATTCTTTACAGCCAGCAGAAATGGAAGAGCAGTTTTCTGGTATGGTTTACTGACCTACTTGAGATGCTTACTTTAGAATGAATTGAATTATTCTCAGAATTGCCATTTCTCTCCTTTTGCTATAAAAAAGCAGGTGATGAGCTCAGATGTGGACCTCTAAGTCATGAGGGATTTATTCTGTTGGAAATACCTCACCCACTTTGCCCAGTATTTTCCCAGGGTGCTTCTCTGGTTCTACTTTATTTTAAGGATGAATTTTCTAAGAATGGATTTCCTACAGTGCTTCCTTATAAGTAGCAGTTAGAAAGGGAAGGTGCAGAGAACAAGTCTTGCACCTGTGTGTTCAACATAATGTTTTGTTTTCTTGAGCCAGGTGTGCCCTGAAGGCAGGTGGTCCTGAGCATTCTTTGCCCCCTGCCAGCCTTGCCCAGGTGCCTTCACCTGTCTGCTCCCTCCTGCAGAAAAGGGGCAGCAGTGCTAGGGATGGAGAGGCTGTTGAGGGCCCAGCCACAAGTGGGGAGGATCCCTTGAGCAGCTCAGCCACCTGCAAACATGACAGCAGTGCAATGGGACCGGATGCAGCCCTGCATGAGGGGCAGCCCCACAGCTTGCACACAGAGCCGTTTGGAGTCAGTATCTGACTCTGGCACTTTGTATTGGGGTAGAAAGAAAGAAACAAACAAAAATGTGACTCTGGCTCAGATATGCCCAAAGCCTTCATGGGAGCTCAGCATCTGAGGCAGCCCTGATGTTGTTACAGCAGAACATGGTGGAAGGGCAGCTCCTCCCTGGGGCTGGTTTGGGCTGCAGGCTCTGCTTTCTCCATGTTGGGCTGCAGTAAATTACAGGGATCCATTGCTCTTTAGCGATGAAAGGAAATATCCCTGCTCCCAAATACCTTGGCCGTGAGGGTGCAGGCAAGTACCACAAGATGAGATTCCTGCAGCGGGAGGTTGGGAACTGCTCCAGTAGCTGGGCCACGGTGGGAAGGCACTGTGCCTGTCCTGCAAGCTCTGACCCCCACTCAGTGAGATCGGTGGAGCTAGTCCCACTCAGGGGAGTTAGTGGTGATATTAACTGCAGGAAATACTACAGAGTAAGTATTAGCCTTGTATTATGTAGAATTTTAAAGTGCTTCATTAATTTACCATTCCATTTTTTATTAAATTAATTTGCATTTTAATGAAAAAAATAAGTGGTTCCAGCTCTCTTCTTGGAGTAGCAATAACACACCACACATATGTGAATGAGTGTGCCTGAGCAAGCCGAAGTGGCTCGGTATTCCCAAGTTGCCAGTCCTGCAAAGGGCTGTCCCAACACAATGTCCCTTCCCTTCCCCGTGTCTATGAGCAACCTCACCGCTAAGGCTGGCTCTGTGTGAGGAGGCTGGAACGCAGGCTGGTGCCTCCACCAAGAGCTGGGAAAAAGGCTGCAGGAAAATGCAGGAGCAGGATGCAGCAATCCCACCTGGCTACAGAAAATGCCTCTTGCTCTGGCCAACATGCCACCTTGCCCTTCTTAATGGGGTCATCGTGTGTCCCTGCAGCCAGACTCTTCCTTCCCCGAGAAACAGCGGCTGTGACAGCAAAATGCACTGGCATGGAAGAGCCCCAGCACCCTGCCCTCTAGGGACTCTGGGCAAATGGAAGAGTTCAGCTGAAGGTTAGTGGCCCTGACAGATGTCCGTGACACTTGGTGTCTCTTCCTGGTCAGGGATCATTACTCTTCAGGGAGACCAAACCCGTGGCCCTACTTTGGCTGGCAGGTATCAATTCTGGAGTGAGACAAGGCACACTTCTTTAAAATAAGAGATCATTCTAAAATCACTGGTGTCAAGCACCTGTATTTAAAGTGAGACAAAGGTGGTATTTTTCTCTGCAAGTTTGATTTGGTTTTTTTTGTTACTGTTCTTTGTTTAGGTGGTTTTTGTGTTTTGGGGTTTTTTTATGTTTGGTTTTGGGTTTTGGGTGGTGTTTTGTTTTCTGGGTTTTTGTTTTGTGTTGGTTTGGGGGGTTTTTTTTGTTGTTTTTTTTTTTTTGTTGGTTTGATTTGGTTTTGTTGGAGAGGATTTCAGCTGTGGTTACAGCCAGGCGAAGTAAAATAAAATTTAAAAAACCCTCTAGCCTCTTTGCCCTCTGGCCTTGGGATCAATAGGTAGCATCTCTGGTTCCTCCACAGCCTCCTAAATTCTTTACTGGCAAACAAGCATTTCCTTCAATTTCCTGCACTGCTTTGGAGAGTAATAATTTAATGATTCCATTCTTCAGGGCTTTACTAATATTATTATTTAATAATTATTATTAAAATAATAAGTAACACTTATTTAAAATTATTATATTTAATGATTAAATTATTCTTATTATTTACTAATTGTATTACAATTCCAGTTGACTGAAAATGAGATGCTGTCCACCAAACTGTCATTGCTTCCAACCTAGCTTATCATCAGCTCTGCTGCTGATCTTGCAGCAGCAATCCCACATAGTTCTTTGGCTTTTGAGACAGGTTAATTTAATAAGTCTTTTGATTTTTTTATTTTTTTTTCCAACAGCATCTACATGTCTGCTAAGGGAGCTTTGGCTATGTTTCCTCACGGCTTAGTGCCATGATGGTGCCGGTAGCTGTGAGCCTCCAGGGTGGAGCTCTTGGCCTGTGCAGCCAGACATGACTGGAGCTTCTGGGTTCCAGGAGCACAGCCTGTGGTTCCTTGCCCCTTAGCAGAGGAACACCAGGGCACTGTGTGTGGGGGCTTTTCTTGGAAAGGAAAATTGATCAATAAACATCCACAGAAATGAGACATTTAAACACTCAATGTAATTGATACTCAGAAAAAATATGATAGGATGAAATCTATTCCTGCAATAAACTGTCCATTAGTTGGGCCATCAGCATAACCCTAATCTAAAGTTATGAGGATCCATTACAGATATAATCAAATACAATTTTCTATATTCTATGAATCAAAAGCACCATATGTATTAAGAGCCTAGTTTGTCTTTTTGTCCTGCCTTCTCTGGAACAGTGTATATCTGATTTCTTGTGTTATATTGCTCTGATGTCTGCTAAGGGCACCATGCCCTAGAAATTCACATTAAATAACTGAGAGTGAGCACTAGAAATGAAAAAAGTGAAACACTATCTAGACAGCTGGAAGTAAAAATATGAAAAGTGTTGCAGTTACAGAAGGAAAAAAAGCTTATTTTTATGACTTGAATAGACAGTTTGGTATAAAGAGAAATTTCTCACCCAAGATCAGACATACAGCTGGGCTGCAGCAGGCTGCCTGGGATCCTGTAATCCACAGTGTGCTGGTCACAGTACAGATATGGCTTCGGGATGTGTGTATGGGTGCTGAGTGTGCAAAGGCACAGATGCTTCCAGACTTGCTGGGCTGATGGTCACTTCAGCCCAGGACATATTGTGGCTTCATAAGTGCATGTGCATCAGGCTCTTAATGGGAGATGCTACAGACAGGGTGAGCCTGTGGCCAGATGTGTCTGCAGCTCTGAGCTTTCTCACTCTGAGGACTTCTCCTTTCATCCTCGGTGGCTTGACCTCCAGTTTATCTGTTCTTTCCCTTTGTTTTGTACATTTTTTCATTTCTCACCATCGACCAGCATGTCCCTCTCCAGCAGCCCCCACCCAGGTCCCTGCATGACTCTCCTTGCTCTGCTCAAGCGGGGATGTCTGAGCAGGTCCCCACCTGTCCAGCTGATGAGACATGCCCTAGGTCTGACTGATGTCTCTGGAAACCAGTGGCCAGGGGACACTTCATCAGGACAGCCTGGAGGGAGCTGTCATGGTTTGTAAGGGCTCATGCTTCCTGCCAGGAGTTCCCCCATCTTTGAGCACAGTTTTCCAGAAAGGTGTGTGTGTGTGTGTGTGTGTGACCTGCCTGTAGTGCAGCACAGGGCTCTGACCTGTCAGTGGGAGCCTACCTGGAGCCATCTCCTGTCCTTGCCACATCATCAATTCTCCAACTGTTCTCTAGTCCCATCTGGAAAAAAATAAACATCTTCCGTTTCCCCAGTGTAGCCCTCTGATCTGTCTGTCTGGGTTCTTCTCCATAGGTGCTTGTCCATAAGAAGGCATACTTCAATTTATTCATCACACAGGACTTTTTTGCTGCTTCCTCCAATATTCTATATGTACCTCCACAACTGACCTGCACTGTTTGACTTTACAACTCTCAGAAGGGAAGCCCCTCTCCAGAAGAGCACTCAAACACCATGGCACTGCTGGTGCTTTGGATTTGCCATGAGCCTTGGCTCCGTGGCTTCTAGGAGTACTGGTTAGGATCTCTTGGTTCTTGCCCTTCATGATGTTTCACCTTGTGCCATGAGTGGCTGTGGGCTCCTGAGCGTGACCGTCCCTGCATGGGGAACACAGCTGAGGCTGTGGAGGTGGTTTCCTGAGCAAAGCAGAAGCGGTAGTAGGTCTTTTGTGCCAGCGTGGGGGGACAGCTGTCAGGGCATGATGCAGGCTTGCTGCTAAATTCCAGGGCAAAGAGCAAAAGATTGTAAAAGGGTAATATTCTGTTGGTAATTAGGACAAAATTAGTGGCTGTGTAAAATCAGCCCAAGTCAATCTGGATGTGGGATGCCTGAGAGAGTCCCACTGCAGGGGCTGGGAAGTGCAAGGAGCCTGCTCAGAGCAGTGAGTGGGAGAGCGATAACATCCCTCAGCTGGGTGGGACACTGCCACAGCCAAGATGAGAGGAGGAGAGGCAAGAAGGAAAGAAATCTGATGTTGGGTTTCTTTGCCGAGAGCTGGGGATTAGCCAGCTAATGAGGCAGTGAGTTCTGAGGGCAGAGGAAGAGCTTGGGACATGGTTAGTGCTCATTAGCAGCCAGAGATGTGAGAGCTCTCAGCATGCTGGTGCTTTGCACTGGCCAAGCCTTTGACTGTCCCTGAAAGGAGGACTTGCACGCTGATTCTGGTGGCACAGCTCCTAGCAGCTGCTGGCCACTCCTGAGCCAGAACAGCTGCTCTGAAGCTCCAGTGCTAAAGGCTTGAGAAATTAATTTTTCCTGTCGGAGATTCAAATGTAAGTGTGTGAACTGT
This sequence comes from Sclerurus mexicanus, assembly GCA_013396755.1. Lineage (NCBI taxonomy): Eukaryota > Metazoa > Chordata > Aves > Passeriformes > Furnariidae > Sclerurus > Sclerurus mexicanus. The sequence continues at coordinate 231,225 of VWZF01001767.1, read as the reverse complement.
GGTTCAGCAAGGTATGAACTCACCTGGCTGTGCTCCAGCTCTGGGAGCACCACTCACCGCAGGGGAGGGGAGGCCAGCAAGTACCTGCCTGTGTAAGCTGGTATTGTCTTCCACATAAAACATGCCCTTAATTAATAGCTAGCATGAACCTAAGCCACTATCTCTGTTATCAATTTGTGGATGTGGTTGGATTGTCTGTCTCCCAGGACAGTAATATCCCTTCATCTTACTGCAAATTGCTCACAGCATCCTTCTATTATGCAGGCTTAATGCTTGAAAAATAGAGATTTAATACTCCACCATATCAGACTTAGTGAGGTCAAAGCAATTCATATTCACGATCCCACAAAGCTCCCTGACGGTGTTCCTGTGAGGAATGTGATATGGAGGATGCAAACCGGTGAGGTCCTGCCCTGACTCCCAGCTGTCCCACACTGACAGGGACCAGGACAGCCACCTGCAGTGGAAACCTTGTCTCACCCCTTGGAGGAGAGTGGGTGCACTAGATGCAGTGGGTGGGGAACTGCAGGGTCCCTGCCAGGCTGTGCCAGCCCCTGACCTTGCACTGCTGCCGCCCCTTCCTGCATTCGCTGTTTTGCTGGGTTTTCCTAGAGCAGAACAGCCCCAGCCTGTGTTTAGTGTGTGTGATAGGATCAAAGAGTGCTGCGGGGATTCCCAGGGTGCTGGAGGTTCCCTGAAGTGTTTTTAATGAGCTGGCTGAGCATAGCTCGTGTGCAAGTTTCCTCTGAACTGCTGGTTGTCACCTTGGCTCTGGACAGAAAGCCTGTAACACATCTTGTGTTCACATGTTTATTTTTGTTCTGAAACATACATATTTTGAGAGAAAATAATAGCTGGTGTTTGTGTGTTTCCTCCCTAGCAAGAAAATATTTATCTCCAGAGTTTATACCTATATTGTCAGGACACATTCCTTCTGCATTTGCTTTTATGTGTGTGCCAGGATGTGGATTTCACCTGCAACTCAAGAGGAAATATCTAAGCACATAAAATAAATGGGACGTTCAGGTTTGGAGGGATTTATGTGCAGAAATTAAACATGGTTTAGAAGAAATACCCCTTTGCCCTGCACAAAACTGATGTAATGAACATAATTCTCCTGGTGTGAGCTGAATGTCCCAGAGCTGCCGCTCTCCCTGACTGCAGAGCAGTCATGGGCTGGTGCACACCTTGCTGCGAAGCCTTGGGGCTGGAAGAATCCTGGCTGCAGGCTTGGGAATGGGACGTAACCTGGCTCTGCCAAGGGTCATTTCCAGAGGTCTCAGGACCCTGAGCTGACTCCACTGTGGCTCATCCCCATCCACTGGCTCCAGCACTCGTGTGATGCTGGAGGTGGCACTGCAAAGGCTCCATGCATCTTTCCTGGCCTTAAGAAGCTCCCTCTTAGGGAGCTCAGATTTGGGAAAGGGGACCTCTGACATGTGCCTCTGCTAGTGGGCAACAAAGGGAAGATTTATATCCCTGTGTTCAAGCCCTGCAGGAGTTCCAAGAATCCTTTAAGAGACTAAAGATGATCTGTATAATAGACTATATTTTCCTTGAATAAAAACTATATACTATGTAGAAAGACTGTAGTTCGCTTCAATACTGGAAAAGTCGGATTTTTGGAATCTTGAAGGTAATGAGACTGGGATAGGGCTGAGGACTGCCATGAGAAGAGGAGACATGCATTTGTCAGCAAGACACTGGCTGGGGACCATGGCTATCCCTGCTCCAGAGGAACACATCCTGTTGGCAAGCATCAGCACTGCCATGCTGGAGGAGGCTGCCTTCTGCATGGACCATGTTGGGCAGCAGCCCTTCCACTGAAAACACTGCTTCTCACAAGAATGAATTGTTTTCAAGTCTGAGGAATTTGGAGAGTGAAACTGCTGGACTAAAATTAGGTGGCACAGCTCACAGTGATGGCTACACAAACACACTGATTACAGCAGAAGGGGTGGCAGCAGAGCTGCTGGTGTCCCCTGCTTGGACCATCTCCTGGTGACCATTGGGCACAGTCAGGACTGGAACCTCCACAGTGAACGATTCCAGGAAGGGAACTGCCAAGCACGTGTTGTCCTCTGAGCCACGGTGACACGCTGATGAGTGCTGATGGGTGACTAATTGCTCAGGGCAGGCTGACATAATGGAGCAGTTCTGAGAGCACCTCAGCTGCAGAGGTCAGCAGTGACGCAGAAGGCTTAATTTTTCATAGCATGCTCCTTGTATATTACAACTCCTCCTGTAATGGACTAGCAAATTACCACACTATTTAAAAGGCAGCAATTTATAACATTCTGATAACTGTGTGCTCCTGAGGGTATGTCATCTGTGCCTGTAGAGAGAATGCGTGAGAACGCTCCCCTCCCTGCAGCATAGGCATGGACATGGGCATGGGCATGTGGGAGCACAGACATACATACGCCCCTGCCATCCAACACGTCCTCTCCAGCGCAGGTCAGAGGCTCATCAGGCCTCCCAGAAAAGACCTCTCCCTCTCAGACACGGGCTGTCTCTGTTCCATTTCTGCTCATTTCAACGTGTTTCTGGTTTAGGGATCCTGGTGATGTTCCTATGCCCATCCAGTCTCACTGTTCCCTAATGCGGCTACCTGGGGTCAAAGTGGGTGTGAGCATTGCTCTGGATGCACCTGCCTGTTCCCATGTTTGCACTGCCTCCTGCCACAGGAGAATTACTTCAATCCCCAAGAGGTGTCCAGGTGGTCACTCCCACAGAGGAACTGCAGTCATGAGGAAGTGGCAGGGCTCATGAAACTGTACTGACCTGATTTACAAAGCCTCAGGATCAAAAGGCAACTGTTTTTAAGATCTCTGCTTACCAGTTTGGTGGGAATGTGCCTTCAGGCTCCATCCCAGGTACAACTGCTCCCATGTCAGTGCACTCTCTACACACACACTCAGGTCACCACACACACATCTGAGTGTCCCATTTGCTGTATTTCAGATATGTGCTGCCCCTCTTCTGCTGCCCTGCTACAGAGATACTAGCTTTGCTGCGCGGGAGGAATCTCTCTACATTTCTCACCAAGAGGAGTCTGAAGAATTGAGTGCCTGAAGAATTTGCATGGAAACATTCATCCCTCCCAAGTAAATAAACCCTCATCCCTGGGTCATGACAACAGGTCAGCTCTTTCTGCACAAACTGGGCCCTCTGCAGTTTTTTCACTGAAGCTGCTGCCTTAGGCAGAACTGCCAGGCGTCATGTCCTGGGAGGAAGAGAGCAGTGAGACACTAGTGCCAGTGTGGAGCCTGAGCACTGGTGTGTTCTGTCACACTGCAGGAGTGAGCAGAGTGCAGGACAGCGTGGGGGAGAGGGAGCCATGGAGCTGTGTTTGCACAGACAGTTTGCAGTGAGTGTGCCCAGGGGTTTGACAGCAGTGTTCCTTCATTAGCACCACAGCAGTGGGTGTTGTTAACTGTCTGCTTTCCCTCTGGAGTGGTGTAACTGCTCCATGCAGCAGAGATGGGTCCAATTAATCGGATGGATAAAAGTGGTTAATGCACCTTAGAGAAGCGTAATTTAATTGGAAATGATTATTATGTGCTGCTCCTATGTAAAGAGTATGAGAATCAGCACTAATAGCTCTGTATGAACATGACTTTTAATTGCTCTATGGTTCTGTGATTTAAGCCTCTTTCCAGGTGCACTTTTGTTTCCCAGAGATCTCAGGTGGGATGCAATCACACACTGGAGACCAACAAGGTACACTCCTGTGAGTCAGGGCTGTCAGTCCCCTTTGTGCTGATCCTCTGGTGGAGCTTGAGTCCATGACTTGCCTTTGAAACCTGCAGGGATCAGCTTGGGTTGATGTGTGTTGAGGGTTCGTGGGAGCAGCACTCCTAGCTGGTGACGTCAGCCCACACCTGCCTTGTGCGCTGAGGCAAAGGCTGTTCCCTGCTGCAGTGTGCTGTCCAGCTTGGCATTGCCTTCCTCACCACGTCTCCCATTCCAACAGGCTCTGCAGGATGCTCCTTCTCTTTTGGTGCACAGACCATGGCGGGGGCGGCACATGCGGATGGGCAGTGCTGAAGGGCACATGCAACCACAGCGGCTCCTTGCTGCTCCCACACAGGCTGTCGATGCCGTGGGGTTACAGCTGGCCATGAAGGCAGCAGGAATAGAGCTCTGGTATGTCCTTCTCCATGGTCCAGGCTGTGCACAGGGATGTTCACCTGTGGAACTAATCAGCAAGGACTGTATGAGAGATGGAGAATGGAACCTGTATAACTTGCAAAGAAGATGGTAAACCGAGGAAGGGAAACTTTCCCTCCTGCAGAGCTGTGAAACACCCCCAGCTCACAGACCACTTGTAGTGACTTTTGCAGGAGCGGTGCTTACACAGGTAGGGAAAACACATTTTTGCAATGGCATGGAAAATGTATATGAAGAGACAAGACATCAGACTGCCATGAGCACAAATGTCTCTGTGCCTTGTTTTTCTGCTTTCCTGGCTCCCAGACAAGTGCCGCCACAACCAACAATTTTCCTGTCCTTTTATTCCTTTGCTTTCACAAGTATCTTAAACCAACCACTCCTTTCCAGCAGAGACAGGATGCATTGCTGGGTATAGAATAAAAAAATCAGTATTTTTAATCCATCAGGGAGAAATAGAGCGAGCCTCAGGCGCCTTTATTGTGCTTGTGGCCAAAGACTTGGACACTACTGTCCTTAATGTGCTCTGTGGGCCTTGCCTGTTCTCCTGGCCCCTCCAGAGAGGGAGAGCTGTAGAGAGGGGACAGGCACTGTGGTTACAGTTGTTTCTCACCATGGATCAAAGCAAGCATCAGTTTCCTGGCTACAAGCACATCGATCCTCCTCCCCAGGGACCATCTGCAAACATGGACAGGAGCAAAGAAGGTGCCTGCGGAGCACATGTCCATCCTGCCCTCGTGGCTGCTGTGGGAGAGGCCGGCAGGCTGGTCAGGCACAGTGAGGGGAGGCTCATCAAGGGGCATGGCTGGTGGTGCCTCTGGTTCGGCCTCTACCAGAAGATGCCCAGGGCTTTCCCACTACAGTCTGATCAACTGACATTCCTTTTAAAACCTGTCCCAGGAGCCCAGCTGTTAACTCCAGAGCCGAAGGGAGTGAGAAGAGTCTGTACCACATTCGGGGTTGCTCAGATCCAGGGCAGGACAGGGCAACAGCAGCCCCAGAGGTCCCAGCACATGGGCAGGGCAGCAGTGATGTGCCTCAGAGCGCACTCACAAGCGGAGCTGATTTAATAAACAACGGGAGTGTTTTCCCAGGCCACATGCTGAGCTGTATTCAAAATAACATTTGTACGAACATTAATTTTTAATGCAATTTATGCCTAATGTTGTTGCAAAAAGCAGCCGTTAACATGACATTAATTCAATCACTGGAAATACAGTACGTGCTGCTAAATGAAAACATGTTATTAGTCAATTAGATTAACTGGATGTAACTCTTCCAAACACAATGTAACACGGTTTCTACATGGTTAATTAAGTCATACAAATTACGTGGCAATAAGGCTTAGCACTGGACACACACATACAATTAATACATAAGCAGAAAAACCAGCTTGTGATGCACATCTGAGTTCTGTAAAAATTATTTGCAATATAAATATCTTGCAAGCTTGAAATAAAGAGGCAGAATTATGCTGATACTATAATGAGAACAGGGCAATTTCTAAAAGAGCCAGGAAGGCCTTTGTGGGAGATCACAGATGTTCATGGTTGCTTTCACAACGAGTTTTGATCTGCTTTAAAAAGACCATATTAATTTTAGAGAGAAACACTTCTGGCCCTGGTGGAGTCCCTCCCTGTGCAGGAATCTGTTAGTGCCCACGCAAGCCTCCTCAGTGTTTTAGGAAGAATTTGTGCCCACTTGCTGGGAATGGTGCCAGGCCCTGGCGCAGGGAGCGGGCACTGTGCCTGGCAGCCCCAGGCAAATCGCGGGCACCACCAGCCCTCTGCACAGCGTATGCCCCACCACACACACCGCCGGGTCTGCCGCCCCCGGGAACTCCCAGCGGTGGGGAGTCCATGAATGCCCAACCCCAGAGGGCTCTGGAAATTGGAGGCTGGTCTCGGGAAGGACTCGGTTCCGTGGCCAGGGGGCAGCTGCAGCCCAAGCCGGACATCCGAGGTATTCCCGCTCTGCACGCCCGGCCGGGGCTGCCTGGGACCCCTCCGCCCCGAGGGCAGCTCTCCACTGCTGGCATAGGGTGGTTGGCACCTTTGGGATAGCAGAACTCCGCGCCCTTGTCGCCTGGGGCTCTGGGACGTGGGGCAGTGGTTGCCCCTCCCCGGAGAGCATCAGGACCCTGCGCTGCAGAAGTGTCCGACCTCTCACCGCTCTGCGCACGGAAACAGGCGAGTGGTGGAGCTCTGGAAACGCAGTTTTATAGCTCTTGCTGCAATAACGATCACAGTTCATGGAAACGTGACTCGTCTCCTCAGATACTCCACGGGTAACCCCAAGAGCACCGAAGCGAGGCTCAGCGCGCTGGCGGAGCGCGCACTGCCCCGCAGCGGTGCCTCCACAGCGCCACAACAGCCGGAGGCGTGACCGGGGGCGCTGATGAGGGGGAAAGGGAGATGTGCCAGTGGTGCCTTCGGCTCCACGGCGGGGTGGGTGCTGCGCTGCCAGCTGCAGCCGCAGCTCCCGGGTGCCCGCCCCTGCCCGGGGACCGGTGCTGTTACGGGCAGCCTGCCCGCGCTGTGTTGAGGTTTAATTTGACATACCCAGGGGCACGGTCCGGCAGCCGCCGGTGCAGTGGAGTGCGGCTTACTGGTTTCACAGGGAGCGGGGAGCGATTTCAGCAGCTCACAGACCGGCGCAGACACAAACCAGCGCCCTGCCCGTGCTGCATCTACTGAAAAAGCAGTGATAAAGCTCTTGGAGGTATTCCTGTCTCATCCGTCTCGAGTAAATCAGAGCAAAGCTGGAAACATCAGAGGAGGCAAAATGCTAAAGAAATAAAAAACTCCCTACTCCCACTGAAGTCAGAATGTGGTCTGACATGACCGCTGGCAGCAGAAGGATTTCACATGATCGGGGGTTGCTTACGCGAGGAACTGTTCATTATTTAGTGGCTGCTTAAGGGGCTGGGGGAACAAAAATCAAAGCTCCTGCTGTTCTCTGGATGATGAAAGCGCTGCGGCCGCCCCACTGCAGCCGTGTTCACCTCCGGCCTCACCTGTGCCGGGAGCTGGAGAGGTGTCTGGCTGCTTGCTCAGAAATGAAAGGGCTGAGAATCAATCATTTGTTTACATTGTATGACTTGTTGAAAATCAATTGGCTCCACATGCTGCAGATCTGATTGCATTTTGTTAGCAGTCACAGGGAATGGTTTTCCCTTGACATGCCTGTGTTCGTGGTTTCTCCAATGCATCAATTGTACCAAGCTTTTAGGATAATTGAGACTGAGCAACAATCCCCTTTATAAATATTAACTCTGATATGCTTGGGAAACTCTGCCTCTCCTGGATGAATTTTTAACTAGCTTTTTAATCTATTGCTCCTTGTTAGAACAGCAGGGAGCATTCCTTGGTGCCTGTTCCTGCCTCCCCAGCTCCAAGAGAGTGGCATCCCTGCTGAGCCCTGCTTCTGTGGCAGGGACCCAGAGCTCCTGGTCCTGGGGCAGGGTCCACTCCTGGTTTGCCCATGGGAACAATCCCACAGAGCAGGGACACAGGGGTGAGAGCAGCCATGCAGGGGCTGAGGAGAAGCTCTGGTTTCCCCCAAAGAGCCTGGTTACAAAGGGACAAGTTTTCATGTGAATCCTTGGAAATTTCCTTAGGTGATGCCTGGGACAAGCAGAGCCCAGTGGCAGGGCAATTTCTTGGAGCACGTGCCCTTCCCTGTGCCCACCCACTGCAAACAGTCCTTCAGGGGATGCAGCCTCAGCATCCAGCACAGGAACAGGCACCCTCATAAAAAGTGGGGAGCTGGCACTGTCTCAGCCATGACAACTGCAGAGGTAGTGGACCACCCCAGCCAGACCCAGACCCACCATACTTGAAGGCCCAGGACACATTGATGGAGGGATGTCCCCTGGGAGGACATGCTAGGCTCAGGGAGCTGGGAAGGCTGTGGGTGTGGGATGGGCTCCTCTCTTTAGCAGGGGCTGCCAAGCCCCTCTGAGTCTACCTTTCCATTGGTGTTTGGTTCTGCAGAGTAGCCGGTCACAGTCCAACAGCTCCAGCCCAGCTCAGCTGAACTGGTTTTTTTCCCCCACAATCAACTGTTGCCTTCATTAATATCATCTGAACGTCTGTCAAACTGTGGGTTTTCTGTGAAACCTCTGTACAGGAAGAGAAAAAAGGCAGCAGGGATGCTGTTGAAATGAAAGCCCTGCTTTACATTTCAAATGCTTTAACACATTTTTCTTTTCTTTTTTTTCCTTGGATTTTTAATAAAAGCTTTTAAAAGACCGGTTTTTTAATGGTGATTGCTTGCCAAGGGACATGTTGATGGGCAGATGAGGAAGCTGTTGCACTCACAGGTTGCACAAGTCACTGGCCCAACTAGGCTTGGCGTTCCAGGCTGGTGCATTTCCTGTTCCAGCGGAGTGGCTGCTGATATTCTGTGGGGGCAGGATGGATGGATTGCCGGGAGAACCTGGGCATGGGCTGCCAGCATTTGCCTAATAGGCACCTTGGAATTGTGTTCTGGGAGCTGAGCCTGCCTCCTGAGCAGCTGCTGTTTCTCTCCAGTAAGTATGTAAATCCTAGCACATTCCCAAGTGTAGGAGGTTTCTGTTAGGGTCCAGAGGCTGAACGCTGCTGCTGTGGTTGGGAGACCCCAGGGGGAACTTCGGAGCTTCATGATAGGAGCAGCATCAGGTGAAATAACTGTTCTTGGGCACTCGCTCATGTTACAGGGCAGTACTTTTGAGTTTTTAAGCAGTCTGTGCTGTGCTGTGACTATTATTAAAATGCTGCAGTAGTCAGTAGCAGTGCAACTTGCTGTGGAGAGTGCACAGAGATTTAAATCCAAGGAATCCTTTCAGTATTCCTGTAGGCCAGGCAGGGGACAGCAGCATTTTACCCATGTGTAGCACAGCTCTGCCCTGGTCCACGCTGCCTGCGCCTGGCTGGTGGCACAAGTGATGGTTGGAGTGGCCAGACATCGAGCAAAGGGCACTTGCACCCATGTCCCACTGCCTTCTCCCACCCCCTGGGTGTGGTGTTACCTCACCACTGTGGCTGCTCCACAGCTGCCCTTGGCACACTGTGGGCTGGGAACAGCACTGGCTGCCTGGGACGCTCCCAGCCCCTCCGCCCATCACCCTGGCTGGCAGCAATGCAAGGCACCTCCTTCACAAGAAGGAGAACCAAATTCCTGATTGCCAAGATGACTGCTGAGTTGTCAGGAGATGTTCTTCACCTGACACTGGCCCAGCAGCCAGGGGAACCACTGGCTCGCTCTCTGCCAGTCAGCTGTACCCATATTTCAGCGCTTGGGGAGGGCAGGCTATTTCCCACGCTGCTTGGTGTGGTTGCAAATTCTAGCAGAAAAGCTAAAACAAACAGCCTGTGGAGTGTCACACTGTGTTAGTGCTGCACAGAGAAGGGTTGTCAAAGCCACAAACAAGACATGGGAAAAGCCTGGAATCGACACCCGCTGCTGGTGTCTGTGCTCTGACAGTGCTCTATACGAGTGGCTGCCGAGACAGAGGCTGGGACACCTTCCTTGCTGCCAAATTCAGTGTTAAAGTCTGGAACTCGAACCAAGGCTGATGGAAGTGGATTTGTTTAAATTTCTGGGATAAATTAGATTTTAAAACCACAGTGAAAAAGTCTGTGTTGTGAATCAGGGCTATGAATATTCAGGCACATGCACTCATTAAATTAGTTTCTTGCAAACATATTTGGAGGCAGCTGTTCATTTAATAATCAGGGATAATCACAGAAATAGGCGACCAGTTACTCCAACCAAATTGCATGGTTAAAATTATGATTTTATAACTCTATCTCAACAATTAGATTTAATAGATATGAATCCACCAAAACCTGGTTGAGGGAAAGCTGTTACTCTTTTAGTGCAGAAAAGTCAAGGTCAGACTGGGGCTCCCCTGTTCCCGTATGGCAGTCACTGGGGAAAGGGCTGTTTTCAATGCTGCCCAAACTGCAGAGCTGAGACTTCTGGGTTAAATACTTTGAGGCCAACACCAAACCCGGCAGGGGTTAATTTTCTTGGTTTGTCTTGTCTTCATTACAATATTTGTCCCAAGAACAGATTAATTCCTCTCATTCTTTCTGCCTTTCCTGCCTTTTGTCACGGGAATGCATTTCACAGGACTGTAATGTGTGATACTTGCTCTGAGTTATGGCTCTGCCATACGCTGTAAAAGTTTGACTCTCTGAGTATTGTACATTTTGATTCTACCCCTGCAGGCTATAAACAACCCAAATTACCTCTTTCTTTAGCTTCCAAGAGGACTAATACCCTGTCTAGTGCTTTATCAGTCAGTTGAGAAAGAGTGAGACCAATGCCAATCCAAACAGAATATATTGAAAAAACCTTATCACCACAACATGGACTCTTGCCGTAACTCACTAACCAGCTCAGCTGGTGAAAGCTGGAGCCCCAGTTGCCTCCAGTTCTGTAATATGAACAGCAGCAGATCACCACACACTCACTCATTATCCTTCCTGCCCTGTCAGGCTCTCGTGCAGCCTTGAAGGAGCAGGAAGGGCTGGGATGGCAGAGAGTGGCAGGCTGCCAGCTGGGACCTTTTTAACAGCCTAAACCCCATGCCCGTAATGAGCTCAGTTTTGCTGGTAGCTCTTGCTGTCCCTCCACCACCAGCCAGGGTCCAGTCTGCCGTGTGCTGCAGGAGCATGGGCTGGAGCGGGCAGGAGGCTGCACTGGGGACACACTGTCTGTGGAGTGGGGGATCAACCCAAGCTGCTCCCTTTTGCCACTGTTCTGGTTCAGGCCTTGNCCCCGATGCCTTCAGGCTCTCCTCTCCTCTGGATGTGGGGCTGCTAGGGACTGGCTTTGGAGGCCTCTGCCTGGGGAGGGGGCTCTCTTGGGAAAGGGAAGCCAGAATTCGTGAGAGTCACTGTGGGAAGAGATGTCCTGTCCCCTAAGTGTGCCCTGCAGCCCACAGCAAGTGGTTCATTGACTCAGCTGGAACTCCTCTCCTCTCCAGCACTGGGGCCAGTGTGGGCTGCTCCAAGGTTCAACACTTTATTAGAAAATGAGAAGGTAGAGCATGTTCCAGAGGAGAAGGAAATTTATTGTTGCCCTGGCCCTGCAGCACAGCAAAACTCAAATAACCCAGATGCGGGGAGGACGATAAATCCCTGCTGGCAATCACACTGCTAAAAGGATGGTGACAGCCACAGCAAAGTTTGGCCAGTTAATATTTCTCATATCTGAGTGAGAAAAAGAGCAATATTTAAAATGTGATCTCTGCTGAATTACGCAAAATAAAAACCCAGAAAGCTGTAAGGCCTTCTCCACACTCTGCCTCAGGAGGTGCCAGTTTGAAGAGGGCTCACAGCGGCAGCAGGGGGTCCCAGAGGTCTCCTCCCTGGTGTCTTCCTCTGCCATAGGACCCCTGTGGGCAGAAGACCCTCTGCCCAGCCAACCCTGGTGCCACATCCTGCCCTGAGCCAGGCAAAGATGTCTTGTTTTGTGAAGGAGAGAGTGAAATGAGAAGAGAGAAACGGGGAAGGAGTGAGTGCTCCATCAAGCACCAAGCAAGCATTTAAGGCACTTGAGGAGTGAAAGAAGGGGTGTCCCACTGGTATGACAGGGATGGTGACTGGTCGGGTCAGTGATTGTCTGCAGCGCCCTGGCCACCCAGACCGCCATCGCAGCCAGCTTATCGTGGGACAGGCATGGGGCAAGGTACATGTCTCTGCAGCTCTGGCTCTGCAGTGGAATGAGGAGGGTGCTCATTGCCCTAAGAGCTCTAATTCCTATTTCCATTTAAAGACTTAAGTATGAGAAACTTTCACTTTTTAATTTTTATTTCCAGGGGGTCATGTAGTGAAGCCAGACTTGTTCACTGAGTAAAGGTTCTTGGCTGGAAGTTCTGAGAACATCAGGGAACATGAAGCAAAGGAAGCATTTCAGGTCAAGAGATGCTATAAATTTTCAGTGTGTTTTTGTTTTATGCTCCAGGTGAAGGCAACAGAAGCCACAATCCTCTTCCTGGCTGACCCTCAGCTGCGGGTGCATGGGCAGGCTGGGCAGCATCTGTCTGGGACACCCTTGATGGGGTGAAGGTCAGAGAGTATCCTGGACTGTTTTGGTTTGCCTTTAAAAATGATTTTCCATGAGCAGAAAATGCAAGCCACCAAGGGACATTTGGATCTTCCTGGTATGACACCTGCAATAGCTCGCTGACAGCCTGTGGAGTGCTCCAGGGCAGGAGCCAGTGCAATGTCAGCGTGGGCCCCCACCACAGCCGCCCTCTCCCCCAACCCCTATTCATGAGCTTTCACATCTCTGCCATGAGCCCATTAATCCAGCACCTTGCTCCAGCCACACCGCGGTGAGGATTTATAGTTCTTACAGATCAATTTCATTATCCCAGGGGGAAAATCAGCATCTTCTTATGGATAAAATGACAATTAAATGAAACTACCATTAATTTATGATCTTGCCACACAGTGGCACTCAAACAGATTCCCATTAATGGCTTGTTATTATCACCTCTCATACCAGACTAATAGTTCCCAGGAAAAGCTGCACTGAGCCCTGGGAAGGGGCTGCTGTTGGGTGTGTGGGACCCCAGGCCTGTGCTTCGGCTGCTGAGCAGCCCCCAGCTCCAGTGTCCTGTCCCGCCGGGCCAGGGGGGATGCAGCAGCCAGCCCTGGCTCTGGGGCCAAGACACCCACTGGTGTTCTGGAGGGAGATACTGCTGCTGTTGCTCCCTGTGGACTTTGGGATTCAGAGTGTTTTGCAAAGGCACAGAGAAAAGCAAAACTAGGCTGGTCACATCCTCTGGGGAGAAGGGACCAGGGTTACATCTGTACAGGGATGTGCTGGGCATCAGGGACCCTTATCCCATGCTTCTCTTCACCTCTTGCACTAAGGACAGTCCCAGGGACATCACCTGCTGACGAGTAGCTCCGTTAGGCAGCAGTTTGATTTTTGATGCCCATTGCTCCCACCCATAGCAAATGAATTTGTGGACTGTTGCAGACCAAGGCCACTGGGATCCCTTCCCAGCTGAAGGCCACAGGGTCCCCGCTGTCCCCTGGGGCCGTGACCCTCTGTTGGCCAGCAGGAGGAAGCTGTGGTGTAGCTGTGACAGTGGAGATGGAAAGATGGGATGGATGGAGACTGCCAGGCAGAGAGGGGAGGAGCTGCCAGCTGGGAGAGAGCTGCCCAGAGAGAGAGCGGAGTAAAAAGCTGATTTTTCTGTTTGCTTGCAGCTCAAAAAGCCCAGAAACATTGGCTTGACATTAAATGACTTTTCAAAAACTTCTACAAAGCAGAGAGCTCCATAAAACACAGAACAAAGGGAAGCCTTTCTGTGTGTGGAAGTTCTTAATTTGGTCCAAAATGAAGAACTTAATGTCCTTACTGAATTTGTACTTTTTAAGAATGTTATAGGTGGAAAAGCACCAAAACTTCTTAAAATGCTGTCCTTTTGAAAAGCCAAATAAATTGACAAACCCAAACTCAGACTTGAGAAGTTTCAGCATCATCAAATTTGCTTCTTTGCCACAAAACACTTCATTTGATGAACCTCTCCTGGTGGCTCTCCCATGCCTGCCTGGCTCCTGTCCTGGGTGCTTGCTGGGACCATGCTGTCCTGAGTCCGGATGCGAAGCCGTGGGAGCCATCCCATCACAGTGGATAGAGCAAGCACCTCCTGGGTGTTCCCCAGCATCCTTCAAACCACCACAGCTCCGTTCTCACCACCAGCAAGGCAGTGGATGAGGGACCCCGTGCTGACAGAGCTCAGAGCCTGCAGGTGCAGGCTCAGCACTGCCACATGCTGAACGGCCAGATCTGCTGGTGTGTGTAATGTGCATTTTGCTAAACACATTTTTTGCGTGACAAGTAAACCCGTGAGGAGCTGATCTTCATAAACACTCTTTTACAGTAATACAACAGTACAAATAAATACTCTGGCATATCTCCCAGTGTCACTTTTATTTACAGTTAAGTGACCTGTTATTACTGACCCCTCTGCCATAAAAGCCTAATTGAGAGGAGGCCATGGAGTGAGCAGGGCTAGTGTGAGAGAGCATCATGCTAAATAATTCATAGCAAGCACTATGGTTGTTGAAGTGATATATGTAAATAGGAGCTCCTTAGTTTGTAACTTACAGTCTGGGTTAGTTTATGAATTTTAAAAGGAGAAAGTCTTCGTTCTCTGGTGCAGAACTAAGGAGAGTTTCTGTTCCCTGAAGTCCTGTCCCCAGAAGCCAGCTTCAGAGGTCTGGCTGAGGCAGAAACAGACTGCTCATGGACTCTTCCTGCATTAGCACTTCTTAAATCTGTTTACTCCCATGTTTTACCTGTGGCTTTGTGACAGTCCATGCAGGACCACCTGCAGATCCAGAGGATGGCAACCAGCACCCCAGGGTGGGAGTACAGCATCAGCATGTAAGGGCCTTGGCAGAGCATCCTTCCCTGCATCCAACTGCAGGGACCTCAGCCCCAAAACCCCAACTGCAAATTTCTCCCCAGCTCAGGGAGGTGCCTCTGCTGCAGGAGGGAGCCAGTTTGCCATCTGGTCCAAAGCCATACGTGGATCCCAAGCTCTTTCCTCTCCATGCGGGGCTGAAGCCCAGTGGACTTGTGAGGCAGAGTTGAGCACCCTGTTCCCTGGGGAGCACCTGGACTTGTGCTGAGTTGGACCCCATGCACTAGTTACAACTCACATGAGGAAGGCATTTCCCTTTTATTCCACCTTTTAATTCGACATCATATTTCCTCTTTGTTATGAGAGTGGGATAAGACGAGCTCCCAGACTGTCTCTTCAAGACCATTTATTATTTATTCATTCTGTTTCTACCTTGTTTTTCTGTCTCTCCTTATTTGAAAATTGTTCCAGTCCTTGATATTATTCTCGTTCCTCTCTAGTTCTCATCTATTCCTACAATACCCTCCAGAGATAGGGTAATCACTCCAAGAAAATTGACTCACATTCAGTGGCAAAAAGCTTCATTAAAACACAGGTAAGGCTCCCGAAGGTGCCTTCTGTTCCTCAGAAATATTCAGCCAAGCTCATCCTTCCAACAACACGTGCTGAGGAGTTTTGGAGCCACCCAGGCAGGGCAGTGTGTGGGATTCTCCATGCTCCTGCACTGGTGTGCAGGTGAAGGGAAGCTCAGCGGTTCAGCACTGCTCAGGGAACCCTCCCACCCGGGGAGGTTTCATTTACTTCCATAGAGTTCAGGGTACTGCCTACAGGCTCAGCAGCTTTCCTCTGGGCATCCTCTAGGATCTCTTTGGACCCTCCAACTACTTTCCAGACCATCCAAAGAGGCATTTAGCAATCCTGCCTTCTCACAGAAAGGCTTTGCTGACTCAGGCACAGCTGCTGAGATGCACCTTGAAGTCCTATGCTTGGGGCTCACTTTGCCCTGCCCTGCTGCTGTCCCAGTGGAACATACTCCCCTGAAAAAAACCCACTCTCAGGAGCCAGAGCAGCTTCTTCAAACCTTCCCAGGGGTGTGAGGGGTGGTGAGGCCGGTCACCCTCCTCTCTTTGTGGCTTTGCATTTGTGGTGCCCATATGTGCTCTATTCAGCAGCTGGTGGCCCATGACACCTCCTGAGGTGCTGCTCTGCTCCCATTCACCTAAACTGGTGTCATCGGCATGTTTTGTAGATCACTGCTTACCTTCCCTGCCCTTCTCAGCCTATCATGTGTTTGTGAGAGTGACATGGGTGCTGCCTCTGCCACAACCAGTTCATTGCCTTCCCTAGGAGCCTGTGTGTGCCTGCACACAGGGTCTGTCCCAGCCTGGGGACAATATGAAGCTGCTGTGGTGGGGAAAGGAAGGGAAAACAGGAAAACGGCATTTGTCCTTCTGCTTTAGCTGTTCTTAATTGCACCTGAAACTTTTCCTGGGCTTCATGTAACACTAAACCGGGACTTTGTGCTCCCTGCAGGCATGGCATGGAGTTGTGACGATGGTCACGGCATGCGTCACTTAAACACAGCAAAAGTCATAGAAGTGTCATTAACAGGGAGATTGAAGAGCAGGGGCTGCCCCAACTGGGCACAGCCCCAACTGGGTGCTGCAGCTGTGGCCAGCTGCATCTGATGGGTGCAGCTGGGGGCTGCAAGGGGCTGCTGGGCTCAGATGATAAAAGGGAAGCGTCCCCAATCCACCTGCTCCTGGCTGGTAGTGCTGAGAACCCACTCACCAGGTAGGGTGCGGGGGCCTCAGAAGGAGTAGTGTTTTGCAAGGGCCCCTGGCTGCTCCAGGTGTCACGAAACAAAGCCAAAGCTGGTGGTATGGGCTCTGCCACTCCTTGGGTGGCAGGGGAGTGGTCCTTCAGAAGGAATAAATTATGCTTGTGTGGTATTGTCTGGAAAGGGTGAGGCTGGAAAATTTGCCTAAAAATAACTTAGAAAGTCAGTCTCTCTCCTCCTGCAGCAGAGGAGTAATTACCACTTTGTAAAGCTTTTAATTTTTTTAGCATTGCATATAAATACTGCTGCTCCAGAGTTCAGAGGCAGGGATTTTAAATCTAATCCACATTTAACAAGCCTATTAAAGAAAATGTTTAAGCTGCCAGAATTTAACTGATTACAATATTTAATAAATCTTACCCAAAAAAAAGGAAAAATAAAAAGGAAAAAAATCAGCAAGGAGCTAAGATCGTATGGCTTTTATATGTGCACTACTGAGAGTGCTTTAATGGGAAATAGAAACCCAAAAGATTGCAATAATCCTGCCAGAAAGACCCAAATGTATTATAAAAATGTTTAAAGTGCTATTTGAGTTTTTCTAATTAACTTGGTAATGACACCAGCATTCTCTATCAGGCTCCTGGAAGATCAGATGCCTCTCCCTTGATGGAGCAACCTTAGAGTGGCTGGAAAAGCAATGGGCTTGTCCCCTCCCCGAGGGGCCAGAGGATTGCTTTCAGGGTTGCCCTGCCTGGGTGGGGGATTCAGGGGTCTTTCGGGGCTCTCCTCTGCCCCGCCAGGCAGTGAGAAGGTGTCAGTTTACTGGCACAGAGGACCATCCCGGTGGGATGCAGTTTTCTGCCCAGGTGAAGGTGCCCTGGTAGCTTTGTGCCTGGTCCCTGCATAGGGCTCTGAGGCCTCTCTGCCTCCTGCTCTGCAGCACATCCGCTTAGGGATTTTTGTTAGTTTTGAGATGAAGATCTCCTAAATCCTCTGGAAGAAGGTGGACAAATGAAAATGTGTTTGGATCCTCACAAGTGGTCAGCCTGTGGTGCCTGTTTCTGCAGGCACAGTGGGAGGAAGAGATGTGTGGAGCTGGAGTGATACTGGTGTGAACTGGGAGTGAGGCAGCCGGGCTTTTGGATCAGCCTTTACTGGAGCCATCTGGGGCCGAGTGTATGGTGAGTGCAATGTCTGCAGCATCCCCTGTGGCTTGAAGTATGAGTCCTGGGGTCTCAAAAGGAGCAGGACTCCACCAGGCAGCCCCATGTGGCCTGGAGGTTCTTGTCTTTCTTCACCAAGTCCTGCCCTGTTCTCACAGGGGTGGGCACAGTCTATGACAGAGCATCGGTGGCTGGATGGGCTGGTGGAGACCACTCCAGTGGACAAAGCGGATGAGGGGACCCAGGTCTCTGTAAGGCAGTGTCAGTTGTGTCGTGTTCTTCCAACGCACAGGGATGGATGCAAACAGGCCCCACTGCTGGGTGCTGGAAGGAGCCCTCACTGAAGCCCTTGCCTGCAGCAAGCGAGCTCTTGGTCTTGTACTGAGGCCGCACTGGAAAGTGGGGATGCATCCCAGTGAATTAGCAGAGATCAATGTTTTGAGGCTGCATTTCTTGTTGTCTGAGTTGGAGAAATGCACCTGAGCTGTGGTATTCTGCAGGAGGTATGAACTGTGGAAAATCTGAGGTCAAGGTAGAGCCATAGAATTTCATGGGTGAAGGCTCTGGGCTGCAGCAGACACCTGGTGATGAGGTGTTGACTGTTGCAGGGAAAGTGACACAGAAGGATGCAGAATGCATTTGGGCAGAGGCTCAGCCCCAAACACTAGGTGTGTGTCTTGAGCTCTAGTAATGGTGGGGCCAGACCTGCTGCTGCTCCAGGTCCTCTTGTCTGGAGAAATGCTTGGGACGCTTGTAGCTCTCCGCATCCTGGCCCATGTAGGGTGCCTGCCTCTCCTGACACCAGCACCTGAGGGTTCTGCTCTTGCTCCCAGTCTGGGCAGAAAAGGACAGACCTGAAGCAGCACCAGGTCTCCAAGTGTTCACCAGATTGGACCTGAGATTGTGATTTTGTCTGCTACTGAAACTTCCTGGCTCTGCACAGACAGCTGTTGCCTTCCTCCTGTCTGCACAGTCACCTGCATTTCCAGTTGTTTCATCTGCTTCCCCAGGAGACAGCAGAAGCCTTGCAACCAAAGTTGTGGTTTTCTGCCTTGCAAGCCGCTGGAGCACAGCTGGAGTGGGGCTGTGGAGGTGCAGGAATGTGCTTGGAATGCTGGGACCAGGTGTCCTCATTGTGGAGGTGGCAGCAGCACATTGCTTGGGTACTTGGTGATTTCTATATGGTGCCTGCAGAAGGTGATGGATGCACCTGTAACAGATGCAGGGCATGCCTGGTGCGTGGACACAGTTCCCTGTACAAATCTGCAGTGACAAGTGTTCAGACACATTTGTGTGCTGTACAAATTGTCTAAAACTTGAAGCTGTCAGACGTGAATCCTTTAGCCAGGTGTATTTTGAAGATATAATCTCCAGGACCCAGCAGTGCTGCCTGCAGTTTGACAGCGGTGACAGCGGCTCCCTGGGACTCTGTTGTGCCATCACCCTGTACGTGCTTGCCTGCCTCAGGGCTCCCAGTAGCCATAGCCCCCTAGCCTGGTGCTGTGCCTCATGATGGGGTTTGATTTCCCTATGTTCTCGTCTAGCCCAGCAAAATTTGATTTTTGTTTGGCACATCTCTTGGCAATGTAAATCTGCATTAAAGCTGAAATTTGCTACTACTTAAAATTTTAATTAGGAAGCTTTCTTTCTGGGACTGTAGATCTGTTTCCTTGCCATGTTTCACCATTTCAACCCTAGAGCGGGGCATGCCTGTCTCAGCTATGCTGGAGTGAAATTCTGCAAGGCTGTGCGCCTGTGTCTGAGGCAGATCCGGTCCTAATCTGACTCTCCTTGCTTGGCTCTTGCTTTCCCAAAGAGCAGCTGTGTGGTGCTCGTGCTGGCTTGTGCAGTCAGGGGCTGGTGGCTGGGCAGCAGCTGGGTACTGGGTGTTCAGTTCAGCTCGGGAAGTTCCTTTGAAGTATCTCCCTACATGTTTGACATGGGCCCTGGAAGAGGCCCCAGAAAAAGGGCCCTGGGCCCACAGGACATGTTGCTGTGGGCTCTGGGGCAGATGTGCAGGGCTAGTGCTGGAAGCTGTGGAGGATGTGCAGGCTAGTGATGAGTATGTGCTGTCCCTGGCCTGGGCTATGGTAGAGCATCTCTGACAGCATCGGGCTGACTTGACAACCATTGAGGTGTTTGCCTAATGCAGCAGTTCCACAGCTTCAGTGGAATTCATAAAATGTGGCTCTGCAGATTCCCTGAATCATCACAGCAGGAAGCTGAACCCCCTCAGAGACCTGGAGCACAGCCCTTCCTCTTGCAATAATAACTGTGTTTCCAGAATGCCTCTCTCATCACGCTGCACAGGGCCTGGCTGAGGTGCTGGCAAGGGTAAAATGTGTTGGGGAGTGTGCTGTAGTACCCTGTGCCCCCAGCACCACTGAGCCCAGCAGGTCATGGCAGGAAAGGTGGGTTTTTTGCTAAGGGTCAGCATGTGACAATGTTCTCTTCATGGGGATATATGAGATCTGCTACTGCTGGCTGAACTGTAGCTGCTGCAGGTTAAGAAGCACCACGCGGCTCCCAGACAAGGACTTGACTTGTGCTGAAACACAAGAAGAGCCCAAAGGAAGAAAGCTTGGTGGGCAAAGAGGAATGTGGGCAATTGTGCATTTTAAAATACAAATGGTTTGAAGCTGAGTTCTGGTACCTGTCTGTGGAAATGGCTGTGGGAGCTGTTTCCTCAGTCTGAATTTTGCCTTGAACAAAATCAAGCAAATAGTGCATGAAGTTTGAAAACAACCTTTTCTAAAAAGCAGCATTTTTGAACCATGCTGTCCCCTCCGGTGCAGCCTCTGGTGCAGAATGGCCAGGACCTGTGGCTGACAGGAGCTCTGCTCCCTCTGCAGGGAGCCAGTGGCTGGATGTGGGTCCTGCTCCCTCTGCTTCAACACACCTGCACCTGGGGCATAGCTGTGTCTCAGTGGGGCTGGCCCCTTTGCTGCGCTGAGCCCCTGAATGTCCTGGGGCCAGGGAGGAGGGACTCCCCTCTGTGTGACCTGCTCTGCAGGCTCTCCACCCTCCTGGAACTGTCAGTGATCCGCTGCCACCTGCACCTTGTCCATGGCATTCCCTGCCTTGGCATTACCTCCCAGGGGATTTTATACTGTTCTTGCATATGTTAAAGAGCCTTCCCTATCAAACAGGGGTAGATATTTTGAAAAACAAGATATTGATGCAATTGTTGAGCCCCCTTTATTGGCTTGTTCACATATTAGCAGCTGTGGCTCCCTTCCAGCTGCTTGTGCTCAGAATGGATTTTTATTGCTTAATTCTCTGTAAGTGAAGTGCTAGCAAATTGTAAAATCCTATTGCTTAACATGTAGCATTAAGTATTGAACTAGCAAAAGAATCAATTACAGGTTTGGTCACTGATTAGCTTGACTTTTTATGGAATGTAACGTCAAGTCTCATTATAATTCTGCTCTTTAATTCAGGAAATACAGCACGTGTGGGGAGCTAATGGCTGTGAGCGGCTCTGTCCAGCTCTCGTGCTGAGGGGATGCTCAGTGCTGTGCTGCAGGGAAGTGTCCTCTGCAGCCTGCTCTCCACATCCCAGTCAGGGCAGGGCACCCCAGTCCTGCAGGAGATACAACAGAGCCTAAGTCCATCCCTCTGTTTCTCTGCCTTCTTTCCTTGCCTGTGGAGGGGCTAGCTGCAGGGTTGGGGACAGGGAGTGTCCTGTGGCATTGATGCACCTTCATGTGTCTTCTTACCGCTCACCCCCCACTTGTGATTCCCTGCACGCTGTGGGCAGCTGAGCTGGCACTGTCCTCAGCAAGGTGCCTCAGGACCTGCTCCCAGACATGGGCAGCTCCTCAGTTCAGGGAGCAGCTGCTCTCTGAACTTTGCAGACTTGGACTGCTTCCTTACTGCCAAACCCTGAGTGTAAAGTAAAGGATATTTGGTGTCTGAAATCCTGATGAACCCTTTGAGCCTCCTGTCTGGGGTGGGAAGCAGCTGCAGGTGGTTTGCAGGAGCCTTTAGCTGAGAGTCATATGGCAGAGGACTCTGACCTCAGCTGGGCCCTTGGGTCCATCCAGGACCCTAAAGAACTCTGTCTTGCTTCGGGTAAAATATCAGTGCAATGACCCAGGGCAAGTGAACTATGAAGAGATATCTGAGCCCAATTTAAATCTTAGCAGAAACTGTTAAATCAATTGGAATCCGTGTCAGGTCTCTCCTGGAAAACCTCCAAGGGAGGAAGTTCAGGGGAAGCCATGCTCTTCCCTGGGGGATGGAGTTCCATACAGGATGAGCTGGGCTGGCTGTGGGAGAAGCTGGCATTTCCCTCCCTACATCTCCCTGGGCAGACAACAAAGGTGGGGAGGGCTCATCTGAAGCCGCTTTCCTCCTGCTTCTCCTTTCTAATTCACGGCAGCGTATTGTGCACATGGCTCCCTTGGCAGGCTATGTAAAAACTCCTGGAAAAGGATTGTGTCTTGTGACAGGGCACAGAAGCTTTGCACCATCCTGGGGCTCCTGGTGGTCTGGTGGGGCTAAGCCCCCATTGCCCTGGTTCTGGGGACTCTGGTCCTCCATAGCCTCATGGCTCCCTTTGCCAGTGGCTGCCTTTGCTGATGGACAACTGCAATTGTATTTCCAAATTACAGCAGTTTGGATTAGATTCAATATCCCTTTTCTCAGGCCAGACAACCCTTTAATTCCTTTTCTTTTGATTGCATGGGGACCCTCCATGCAGCTCAGACCCTTCGGCAGAAAATCTTTGCTGCGCCGAGGCTGTTGTGTGCTGCTGCTGCAATAAACTGAAGACACAGAGCTCCAGCACAAGCAGCGGAAGAGCACTGAGTTTTCCCTTCCAGCACTGATATTTCTGGAGGCTCCTTCTTGTCTGGCTGAGCTTATCCTGCTTCCAGGAGCAGCTCTGCTGGCATACTAATTTATAGTGTACTTGAGCAGTCCTCCTGCATCCTGAGAGAGGATGGTTTGGGAAATTAAAGTTTGTAGGAAATGCATCAAAAATCTGGTGTCCTCAAGCAAGACATCTGTTTTTCCAGCCATGAAAAGGGAGGCTGTGCCTGACTGCAGTGGCTGGGGGTCAATGGAGAGAAAGGAGGGATGGGCGCTGCTGGGGCAGGGGGCATGGCACTGGTGTCCAGGCAATGGGGAGGCTAGGTAGGTGCCCAGGGTCTATGGGCACTGGGAGCATGATGCTGCCCAGCAGCTACATTCCACCTGGAATGTGCTGGCCTGGGCACGTTCCTGGTGCTGGCAAATAATAAATAATGATTATGGAAACACTGTGCATGTGCCCCATGGGCTCTGCAAAAAAATTCTGCATCAAAATCCAACTGCAATATTTTCCCCCTTGTCTAATTCACAAAATATGCCCATAAAAACAATAATTTTTCTGTGCAAGGGCAATTCCCAAGATATTTAGCAAAGATTAGTAGCTGCTGACTGTATCTCATCCTAGCAGAGTGAGATCTCATGGGATTCCCTGGAACTTTGTGCAAGTGCAGAAGTGTTTTGGGGGTGTATATTAAAAAAATCATTAAATTACATGGTATTTGTTACTTGGGATTAAGCTTTGGGATGGGTCTGGTCCCAGCCATGTTTCCTAACTTGCTCTCAATGTCCCTAGGCTCTGGGCTTGGTTCAGCTTATGATGTTCAGGACTGAAGCCAAGAGCAAGTGCTGCTCCCTGTCTCCAGGTTTGACTTTCATATCATGGCTCTTCAATGTACTGAAATCTGTGTGGTGTTTAAAATTCAGCTATGTTTGTCGGAATTCAATTACCCCTGAAGATTACACAAAGATTATCAAAGTTGTAAACAGCAGAATATGCTCAGAGATCAATGAAGCGCAGCAAAGACCATATTTAACAGGAGAAATAAAAGTGGGAGCATGCTGGCAAACCCTGACGGTGGAGCATAATGTCGCATCATCACGCTGAAGGTTGGGAAGTAATTGAAATCTATGTTAAAACACAATATATCCCTGTGCAGATTTGCAGGCACGGAACCCAATTCCAGCTCTAATACTGAAGCAATTCGTTTGATTTAAACAGACCCAGGCTTAGGGGACTCTCATTAGGTGCCAGTGGGGAGCACTGCGTGGGGTCTGCACTGCTGCCCATGGCGTTCCTGCTGCACCCCCACTGTGCCCTCCCTCCTGACAGCCTACAGGCAGCAGAAGCCCTTCATCAAGGGAATGGGTGGGTTTAGAGTACAGAATGATTGCCCTTAATACAAATGACCCATCTTGGCATTTTTGTGCGTGTGAATTTGGTGGGAAGATGTTTTCAGCTCTGCAGCTTTGCCCATGGGCAGTACTGGGGTGGGTGCTGGGATCAGTGCCGGTTAAGTGCTCTGCTCCTGGTAGTGCCCTATCATGGGGTTCATGCCCTCCTCTGGGATGGTGCCCTGCCCCAGCAGAGGATCTGCTGCCTGAAGAGTTTGAGGTGGCTGAGGAGCAGCAGGAGGGACTATGAGTGCTGGGTCCTGACTGCTGGCCCCGTCCTGGAGTGTGGCTGTCCATGCTGCACAGAAGGTGTCCATTTGTCCCATGGGATGCTGTGCCCTGTGGGACACTGCCCGTGGGACTCCTTCCCCTTGAGCACTGTCCCTGGTGCCCCAGCTGCCTGCAGAGCCCTGGCAGATTCCCTCTGGGCAGCTCCAGCATATTTGTGGTTTCCATTGTCATTCTGGAGGCAGCAGCCAGCTGATTTTTCTTCTCAGTAATATATTGCCACTATAATACCAAGTCTAGCAGAACAATGAACTCTAGAGGATGGAGATGCCTTCCTCCTGTTTTGCAAACTAAACATAATTTTTATTTGTGCTCAGGTTTCTGGCTGGTGCAGGAGGAGAGAGGAGAGGGACAATGCTGGGTGGGGGGGATCTCTGTCCCTGGTACTGCCCTGGGGGCTCAGTGCTCCCCCCATCCCTGCAGCCCCCACAGCATTGGGATGCAAGGGAGAAAACCTCCTTCTGTCAAGTATCGTGGGGTTTCAGAAGAAACTCTTCAACCCAGATTAATTATCGTTATCTGGCCTCACTGGGGCTGGTCCACCTGCTGCAGCCAGAATGGACTGAAATTTTCATTCCGTTTCTGCCTTCCTTTCCCTCTCTCTTTCTCTCTCTTCCCCCCCCCCTATTTACTTCTGCTTTAATCTGCATATTATCATCAGTGCAAAGACCTCTGAAATAACATCTGACAAATGATGCCTATTAAAAAAAACTCTGCACTGTCCTCTTTCACCGCCTTCCAATTTGGACTAGCACTATAACTATGCATCAATAGACAAGCAATATTATGTTAAGAACATGATAAAATACCAGCAGCTTCATAATGGCAGCAGCCAAATGGTAATTTCTGCTTCAGAAATTGGTCATTTATTTTGCTGGTCTGTTCTTACGTTCAAATTAGATGAAGTTTAATATACTGTAAAATTGAATGTATTCTATCCTTTTCAACAAATATGGCATGTATGAAATGATTTATGGGTCTTACAAACCTTAAAATGTTAAATAATCTCCTTTTTCCTTTGCCTTAAGTCAGTGATGCCAAATAGTTTAAGTACAGAAAAACAAAAGTTTATTAGCTCCTATCCTGATCATCACTTTATTTTGCTGCCTTTACAGAGATAGAAACAGTATTTAACTATTAGAGTTTAGAAGCTGCCATATTAATTGGTACATTAATTTTACCCTATTAACTGTAATTGGTAGGAAAGTGATTCTTCCCCAGTAAATGTTGTAATTTGTGTTTTAAACTTTTAATAAGTCATGATGCCACTGCAGATGCCTAAATGAGGGAGCTCCTCTCATCTCGAACCTCGTCCCTGCTGGCCTCCCTGTGGCTGGTGTGTGGTGGGGCTGCCCACAGCATCCAGGAACACCAGCCTGTGGCGTTGCCTCTGCCAGCTCCCTCCCTGCCTCTGGCTCTGCCCATGGTGCACCCAGCATACCCCTTATATCAGCTTCTCCATGTCTGAATCCAAACACATCCCCTCTATGCTTCTCCCACGGAGTCCCAGTGTTGGTGCGAGGGGCTGGGTGGACAGGAGGGTGCTGCAGATCTGCATCCCTTGGCCTGCTGCTCGTGGGTTGCTCTGAAGTGCACACCAGTGGGACGCTGAGAGTGCTGAGGCCGTGATAACCCCCAGGCAAAGCCAGATGGCAGGCCTGGTGTCTCTGACTCATCTCAGAGCTGGTAGCACAGGGTCCCTCCGTCCCCATGGGGCCAAACTACCCTTCCACTGGTGTGTGGATTGCTCTGCTCAGGAGATGCAGAGCCAGGATCAGCATTTGGGGTGCTTAAGATTACTGAAAACATGCAAACCTCACCTTGATTTGAAACTAGGTATTTTAACATGTTCAAAGTTTTTGAGTGTCTGGCAGCTGTAGCTTGGGCTATATTCAGCTGCTCACCAGGCTGGTGAGAGCAGCTCCTCTAAGCAGGCGGAGGTAGGTTTGATGCAGGTTGCCCTGTCCCCCTTCCCCAGCCTGCTTGCACATTAAACCCCCTCTGAAGGTCTGACCCCAGATCCAGGGAAATCCCTGGGATGACTGCCCTGGCTGTGGGGTGGGGTGATGAGTGACACAGAATCAGCCAAGGAGCAGAATGGGGGTGACTCCCTCCTGGCATGCAGTTATTGAAAAACAAATAGCCTCCTTGCCCTTCGCCTTTCCTCTGTCTCCTGATCAGCAGCTTGTCCCTGCGGATAAGCCTCAGAGCAGCACAATCTCCTGCATCCCCTGGAGCCGCAGCCTTCTGTGCCAGGATAAGTGAGAAGCCTTTTATTCTGTTTATTTGCTCTATATAATTTTTCCTGCTCTTGCTGACCCTTCTGGGAAGCGTTCCACCCTTCAAGCTCTCTGCTGGGTGCCAGAATTACTGAGCTTAGGCTATATTTGCATTTCATATCCTAGTTAAACCAACATCATCAAGGTCAGGACACACTGTTGAGTTGGAGTAGGCTACAAGACAGCAGCCTCTGCTCAGCAGAGGGGCAGTGCAGAACCCTCCCCCCCTACTCTGGAGAGTGCCCATGCTCGTCCCAGCCCTCTCCCAGCCAAGGGAAGGGGCTTTTGCCTCGAGCTCTGCCCTCCAGCCCCCCACAGGAGGGGCAGAGCAGGGCCTACTTCCCTGGGGAGAATATTCTGTGTCCGAGTGTTCTCATTGTGAAAAAATTTCCTCTTGCGTCCAAATGGACCCATTCTCGGAGAAACTGGTACCCATTTCCCCTCAATTTTTCCACGACTCCTTGTACAAAGGGGTTCTTATGGTTATGCCCCTCAAGAAGGGCACAACCTCCCTACCCACAGTGCAGGGGTGCTGATGTATATCTTCGTGTGTGTGTGTGTGTGTCCTATAAACAGGCTGTAATGGGCAGCAGCCGCAGAGAGCACAGAGCTGTACTGTAATGATTTTTACCTCTGTGAACACTGTCTGTTTTTCCTTTCATTAAGGAACATGTCTTATGGGAAAGTAGCTGGATTTCTGATGTGAAAAAACAGTTCTGCTCAAGACTGAGAGCTGTTTAGAATAAATGCCAGACACTGTGTGATGGAGACATTGCATGGAGACTTAATGCTGGTCACATCCCTTCTCTGCCAGTAAGTCAAGGATGTGTCTTTGCTATTGTATTTGGTGACTCATCTTTCAAATAATCATCTCTGGAAGAATTCTGTGCCAAGATGAAAAAATGCCTGGATACCAGAAGTGTGTGTGTGTCTTTCTGTGAGCACAGCCCAGGAAGGAGCTGCAGAACATCTGTGCTTGTCCTTGCCAGAGGGGCCTGAGCCAGCATGGTCCCCTTGCTGGAGCAGCACCAGCCCTGGGCACAGGACAGGGAGGGGGTTGAGTGCACATTGTGCAGGAGGTAGCACTGTCTCGTGTAGGTCCCACTTACCATGGTCTGGCTGGAGAACAGGGTCAGGCAGGCACCCCTGGGGCAACAGCAGATCCACGGCATGGGGCAGCCACAGCGCTCTGCCCCACACCTCTCCATGCCCATTTGCCTTGGGACTGGAGCCTCGGCCATCTGGGCTTTCTACCAGTGCCTGGAGGTTTCCCCCATCCTCAGAGCAAAATATGCAGATTAGCTGAGCAAGTGAAATGCTGTATGCTAATGCATTCAAGAGAGCCACTGTTCCATAACATCCAACCTACACATCGAGGATGTGCTGGAATTTGCTTCCCTGGAAAACATTTACTCACTGCTTAACAAGAAGTTACCTGAGCTCATTAAACATGTAACAAGTAGGCTAATAGCGGAGAAGCTGTAGGTGCTGTGTGGGCTGAGTCCCAGCAGCTGTGCCCATGGAGAGAGCCAGATTCCTTGGTGGCACTGAGAAGGCTCCAGCAGATGTGCGCCTAGTAACGGTGAAATGTGGCAACAGCATTTTATTTGTAGCCCATGCTGTAAATGGCCCCTAGCCAGGCTGCCAGGCCATGAGTGCCATCTCTGACCAGGCTGCACCACACTGGACAGGGAGCTTTTGTGGGAACCTAAGGAAAAAAAGAGAGTTTACCACCTTTGGAAAAAAGGGCAAGCAGCTCATGAAGTATTTAAGAATGTCATCTGGTCTTGTAGAAAAAAAATTAGGGAGGCAAAACCACAATTTGAACTTAATTTGGCCATTTCTGTTAAGGATAACAAAAAGTGTTTTCATAAATACATTAATAGCAAAAGGAGGGGCAAGGACAACCTCTATTCCTTGTTGGAAACGAGGGGGAACAGTTACCAAAGACAAGGACAAGGCTGAGCTACTTAACAGCTTCTTTGCCTCAGTTTTCAACAATAAGACAGGTCCTCCTCAGCACAACTGGCTTTCTGAGCTGGTAGACAGGGATGGGGAGCTGAATAGCCCTGCTGTAATCCAGGAGAAAGCAGTTAGTGCCCTGCTGAGCCACTTGGATCCTCACAAGTCTCTGGGACCAGGTGGGATCTATCCTAGGTTGTTGAGGGAGCTGGCGGAAGAGCTCACCAAGATATTGTCCATCATTTATAAACAGTCCTGGCTCACTGGGGAGGTCCCGTACGATTGGAAGTTGGCTATTGTGATGCCCATCCACAAGAAGGGCCAGAAAAAAGATCCAGGAAACTACAGGCCTGTCAGCCTGACCTCAGTACCTGGCAAGGTTATGGAACAGATCATCCTGAGTGCAATGACACAGAACCTACAGGATGGACAGGGGATCAGACCCAGCCAGCATGGATTTAGGAGAGGCAGGTCCTGCCTGACCAACCTGATCTCCTTTTATGACTGGGTCACCCACCTGGTGGATGAAGGGAAGGCTGTGGATGTAGTCTACTTGGACTTTAGCAAAGCTTTTGACACTGTCTCCCATAGTATAGTCCTGGGGGAAAAACTGGCAGCCCACAGCTTGGACAGGTGCACTCTCAGCTGGGTTAAGAACTGGCTGATGGTCAGGCCCAGAGAGTGGTAGTGAACAGTGCTGCATCCAGTTGGCATCCAGGCACTAGTGGTGTCCCCAGGGATCACTGTTGAGCCCAGTCCTGTTTAATATCTTTATTAGTGATCTGGATGAGGGGATCGAGTCCACCAACAGCAAATTTGCAGATGACACCAAGTTGGGGGAGGTTGTCGATCTTCTGGAGGGCAGGATCTGCAGAGGGACCTGGACACCTGGATAGATGGGCCAAATCCAACAGGACGAGGTTTAACAGGACCAAGTGCCGGGTCCTCCACTTTGGCCACAACAACCCCCTGCAGCGCTACAGGCTGGGGACAGAGTGGATGGAGAGGGGCCAGGAAGAAAGGGACCTGGGGGTTCTGGTTGACAAGAAAGTGAACATGAGCCAGCATGCGCACAGGTGGCCAAGAAGGCCAGTGGCATCCTGGCCTGCATCAGGAATATTGTGGCCAGCAGGACCAGGGAAGTAATTATTCCTCTGTACTCAGCACTGGTGAGGCTGCATTTCGAATACTGTGTCCAGTTCTGGGCCACTCAATTTAGGAAGGATATTGAGGTGCTGGAGTGGGTCCAGAGAAGGGCAACGAGGCTGGTGAAGGGACTGAAGCACAAGTCCTGTGAGGAATGTTGAAGGAGCTGGGGTTGTTTAGCATAGAGAGGAAGAGGCTCAAGGGAGATCTTATCGCTTTCTACAACTACCTGAAAGGAAGTTGTAGGGAGTGGGGGTTGGTCTCTTCTCCCAGGCAACAAGCAGTAGAACAAGAGGGCACAGTCTTAAGCTGCACCAGGGGAAATTTAGGTTAGACATTAGAAAGAAGTTCTATACAGAAAGAGTGATTGGGCATTGGAATGGGCTTCCCATGGAGGTCTTCAAGTCACCATCCCTAGAGGTATTTAAGAAGAGCCTGAATGTTGCACTTAGTGCCATGGTCTAGTAGGCAGGGTGGTGTTAGGAAAAAGGTTGGACTCGATGATGTCAGAGGTCTTTTCCAACCTAATTGATTCTATGATTCTATGACTAGCAGCCACATGGCCGGTGCCATCAGCAATCTGCATCTCCACATGTAACCTCCTTCAAGAAGGACCAGGTCAGCTCCATGCAGATGCTCCAGGTGCAGATTCACTCCATGGCACAGGAGGAACAGTTTCCTCTGTTGCAGAGTTTGGGGCACCATGGCCCCCTGTCCATTGTGGAGTGTTGCTGTGTGCCCAGCACTCTGGAAAGTGCCCAAGCAGGGTGTGCGTGATCACGGCTCCAGCTCATGTTGCTGTGAGCTCTTGTTTTCTGCGTTTAAAATAATATAGCAAATGCTGCAGTTTTGACAGGACTGAGGGCTGACTGGCTGCTCTGAGAGCTCTGCAGCTGCGAACAGAGCAAGACAGATGGACATGCCATTCCCTTTGATTTACATGGAAAGACATTTTCCATAATAGAATGGGGTTAAAACTCATAGTTTTCAGGGCATTAGAGGATTTCTAACTTATGTCTCTGGGAGCACTGTCTTGGGTTGGTTTGGTTTTTCACTTTCTGGGAGTAATTCTCATACCATAAATCTTACCAATCAACTTTGACGCACAAGTTTTCATATCTGGAAGGAAAACACCAGACTTACGATTTTATTATTAGTTCTTGTTTAAAGAAAATACTAGTTAAACTGTTTTTCTGTCTTACAGAGATGCAGAGATGGCTGCAGAACAAATGGATAAGCCTGAGTTCTTGCTGCTGTGCCTGCTCTCCAGCTCAGGAGCTGCAGCTCTCCAGGACCTGTGAAGCCCCTCTCAGCAGGATTCTCCTCTGTTGTGAACTCCAGCAGACTGTGAGAACTGGAAAGTTGTCAAATCACAGCCTCTTTGCACAGTCACTAATTGAAGTGTTTGCACAGCCTGGTCTGACTCCAGGCACAGCTATGCTGGTGCCAGTGCTTGGGACTATGAAATGGTGCAATTGCCTCAGGGGATGCAGTGGACTTTTAAAGCAAAACAAATTTCTGAGCAGTAAACCTTTGCTAGGCAGTAAATGTCTGCTGTACAAACAGGTCAGCCCACAGGGCAGCCAAAACCATCAGTGCTTGGGCAAGACATGGTAAATCATTCGCCCTACTCCAAGGAGATCATCTGCTGTGGGCAGCTCGTGTCACTGGCCAGGTCTGGAGTCTTGTTGCTACAGCAGCTCCAGCCTCTGAAACTGTGGGACAGGGGGCAGCAGTCATAGTGTTGAGAAATTAGATTAAATTATCAGGAATTAGCTGTGATGAGACACTTCCCCCAGGTAAATTTGGCACATTGAGGAAATAGAGTACTTCTCCATCCTCTACCACATCACTGGATGGTGAGAGGTTTCTGATGCAGGCACAGCATCCAGCCATCCAGTTTCACACGTTATGTGTATATTGCGATTCCCTGGAAAACACTGAATTTGTCAGAGGACTTGCTGTCAGATGCTTATTCTGCTCAGACAAAATCCTTCAAGAAGTGAGTAAGGTCACCTCCGTGACTTGCTTATTCCTCACTCTTTTTATGAACTGTAACCTATCGTGCAGTAGCTTTCTTAGATCTGGGCAAAACCCAGCCATTATCTTTCCCTCTTTGAACTAGGGCAGAATCCCAGCTGAGTTCACCTGCTCAGAACAGCTGGGTGCTGCATAGGGTCCCTGGGGAGGGAGACAGATGTCAGTCCCTGAAGTGAGAACACTGGAGCACTGGAGCATCTGGTGACCTGCCAGATCTGAGCTGGCAGGGACCATGGTGGCTGGGGGAGTGTGACTTGGCCAGCACCTGGCAGGGTGACACCACTGCCCTGGCAGTGCTGCCAGGTGCACTTACAGCTTCCCAACCCCTTCTCTCTTCCTGGGAAGTGTCTGCCACTGACACATTTTGTTTTGTCTCTGCTAGTGAGGGTCTGCAAGCCTGGTGACTCTGCTGTACCTGAAGCCATGCTGTACCTGCCACTCAGGTGCCTGGCTGCAGCACCAGCCCTTGCCGCATGCTGGCCTCACAGCCTCTTCAGACAAGCTTTGAAGGATGCTTGCACTATTAATAGGGTATATTTATAACTGTTTATCTCTGTCAGTTGGGTGGAAAATTGCCAGATGTGCCATTTGCCTTCATTACACAGACATCTCCTGCATCATCTGGATCAGTGCACTAAGCGGCATCACTGCTAGGGAAAACCTCGTTGCTCCTGCATGGTGTAGATGGTGTTGTGGAATCTGCCTTGGTGAGAACAGACAGCAACACCGTGGAGGCAAGTCTCCCTAAAGGACGGATCTCTGGATTTAGCTGTGTGGGAGGTAAAGGGAACAGCGGAGCCGAGAGCTCCTCACTAGGGTCAGAGCAGCCAGGGCTGCCAGGGTCAGGCACTGAAGTCATGGACACCAGTGCCCTGCTCCTCGTCTGGCTCACACTTCTGGAGTTGACAGCACTCACCATCATTTTGGAGGCACTAGAAAACCCCCTGGAGAGGGCTGTTTGACTGCTGTGAGGGGTGCTCAGGAACGGCGATAGGGTCCCTGCTGAGCAGGGGGTTCTAAGGAACACAGATGCCCCAAGAGCAGGAGAGGCAACTCAGAGCCAGTAAATATGCCTTCTGACAGAGAATGAGGCAGAAAGATAAGAATGGCTTAAACAGAAAGAAGTTGCCTTCAAATAAAATGTTTTCCTCGTTTCCCATGACACAGTGAAATTTCTTCACGGGCAGATAGTCAGAGTAGAGTCCATTAGATTCCATGCTTTTTGCCTTGAAATATAAATAGCTGCATCTCACATAAGTGTTTGTTATGAGGAAATGTGTGTGCCAGGAAAAGTTAGACATTAAACCATTGTTTCATGCAGAAAGATATTGCTAAAGGGAGAGGATTACTTACTATATTAATTCTGTCCTTCAGCTACCAGTACGTCTCTCTGCACATAATGACTTTAGTCAGTCACAAATGTGGTGTTGTAGCAATCCCAGTTCCCTCAATTCTGATTTCCCCAGAGACTGTGTACACAGTGACCCCCGCTCTGAGCCCTGTGGGGCCAATGGGGCAGCAGGAGTGAGAGCACAAAATCCTGTTAATCCTGTTAATCTAGGTAAATGTGGCAGCCTCTCTCCTTGCACAGACTGACTGTGGGCAAGTGCTGGTATCTGGTATTAGACCTTGCATTACAACTAAAAATTTCAAAATACCCCTCTTGGTAGTATAAAGTAATCGTGCGGTGACCCTCAATTATTTCTTCTGTTTTCCAGTCTTGTACCTGAAGTCAGAAAAGCATCTTAAAAGGCATCAAGAATTTTCTAATCAGATTTATTTCCCAGAAAATTACTCATAGAGGGAGAATTTCTGAGGTCAGCAAAACCAAAAAACCCCAAGCACAGCATCCTAGAAAAGCTGGGAGATGAGAGCATCAGTTTGTTTAGATGTTTCTACCTAGAATGAGTAGGCTCATTCAGCCTGTTGGCACAGGATGCCAAAGCCACTGCGCTGCTGGGAACAGGGTCATGGGTACCAGTGCCACAACAAGGAGGCAGCAGCCGAGGGCAGGGTTATTCCTGCTGACAAAGCTGTAACAGGACAGTGTGGCATTGCAACCTGAGCAGCCGAATAATCCCCACACTGCTTTTCTCCTGGACTCGGGTGTCAGAGACAAACCCTTGGTCCCAGGGTACAAAAGCCGATGACAGAGCTCTTGCCTGATGCTCTGAGTCCTGTGCTTGCTGACTCAGGTGCAGAATGCTCCCTGCTGCACAGAGGAATGGAAACAGCAATGAGCAGCAGGCTCTGATATCGTCATCTGATCAGAGCCCATCTTGGGCACAGCAAACACAAAATGATAGCATTTGGGTTCTCACAGAAGTAAGAGTGGTCACCAGAAATGCCTTCTTGGACGGCCAGAGAGCAGACTGACCTGCTGAGGAGCCTGGCTGAGTCACTTGGGAGGCAGTCCTGATGGGCACAGGATGCTTCCAGGGAACTACAGGCCTATCAGTCTGACCTTGGTGTCAGGGAAGCTTATGGAGCAGATTATCTTGAGTGTCAGCACACAGCACCTACAAGACAAAAAGGGGATCAGGCCCAGTTTAGATTGAACATTAGGAAATAATTTCTCCATGGGAAGAGTTGTCCAGCCTGGCACAGGCTGCTCAGCATAGTGATGAAGTCAACCTCCCTGGAGCGATTTAGAAGTCATGTAGATGTGGCAGGTGGGGACATGGGTTAGTGGTGGCCTTGGCAGTGCTGGGGAAGCAGCTGGACTCAATGGTCTTAGAAGGCTATTCCAACCTAAACGATTCAAAGATTCTATGATGTTATATAGTAAGTCATCCTTGTTCAAGGGGCTTCCTTTGAAACCTGGCATGGGCATATACAGAACAAGTTGCATCTTTGCTGGTACCTCTTCAATCTGGTTTGCAAGACATCCTGGAGGACATGACCTTGGAGGTGGGCAGAATATTGAACCTGCATAATCTGAGCATTTCTGCACCGGTGGGAGCCTGCTGGGTACAGGGCAGTTAATAAATAATGAGGATGTCAAAGATGACAGCAGGAAAAGTGGGAGCAGGTAGCAGCTTTGCAGCCAGCTCTCTGACAGCCGCTTGGCAACCTCCAATTAGGAGGTGTGTGCCAGTGCTCATTGCAGTGCAGGGAGTCCAGCACCCGCTCCTGGGAGCCACGATGCAGCACTGGGGCAGCCTGCAGCACCACACTGGCTGGACCCACTTCTGAGGGCACGGGGAACTGGTGAACACTTTGAAGAGCAATGTGGGCCTTCAGGGTGCAAATCCCGGGAGGCAACGGAATGCTCCTGGCTACAGCACTGAAGAGACACAGGGCAGTGGCTGCCGCAGGAGCTGCTCTCGTTGCCCTATGATGGGGTGTGCCATGGGGGAGGTGAATTCTGCTTAAGGCAGGGACTGAGGCGTTGCAAGAGACAGCTGGATCGGCTGAATATGGGATTTGCTTTCTTGGGGCTTATGGGAGAGGAGTACACTGGCCCCGGTGCCATGCTGAGGCACAGGTGCAGCCAGGACATCTCCTCAGGCCACCAGTCCCTGCTTACAGGTGTTTCCTTCAAGGGTCAAATTATACCACACCACAACTCGAAGCTTAGGAACCTGAGGTGTAATTGATCTTCTGATGGCTTTTTAAACATCTGGTGAGAATGGGATGCTTTCCAAACAGCAAAATCTACACCAAAATGATCTTGATTTGAATAAGTATTCCATCCTTGTTTGGTAAATATAACCAGTGTTAATGGTGCTTAATGGGGCCTGTAATTGGTGTCTAAAGTTATTTAAAAGTAAATTTGCTAGAAAATAATTAGCAATTTTATAGTTCACTACTTCCTAATTTTGTTGATAAAAGTTTTTCCATGGTTTCTATCAGATGACACAATAGGGCTGTACTCTGAAATAACCTTTTTCAAACAAGCAGGAAATTGTGCACACAAAATAGGATAAAAAAAATTTCTTCCTAATTTCTTTGCCTGGCAGCCAGCCCTCTCTCTCCTTTTGTTATGCACTGATTTATCCTTAATCAGCAGCAACTGAAATTTCCCAGGCACTGCTTGGGGATTTGTTCTTTGTGATCTTGGGAGGTACACCCCAAGCTGTGAGGTCAGTGAGGAAAGCTGTCCTCCACTGCAGGGACAAACCTATTGTCCCTCACTGTAGAACACACAGGCTGACCCAGGTGGTCCTAGTCCTCCTCCTGGTCCTGGCTGCAGTATGGCCCTTTCGGCAGTGGTGGGACTGTGGCTTGTGGGGCAGGTCGGGGCAGTGAGCTGTGCTGGCAGGTGGTGGGTCACGGCCAGCGCTGCTGTCCTGTATGAGGTGTTGGTGCTGCTCAGGGGGCCAAGAGAAATGGAATCAAGAAATGCAGCTGCTACAATGATTTATTGTTTAGTGCTGTGGGTTCCAGGGTTCAATTCTGGACGGTCACGTTGTTCAGGTACAGAGACACCAACCAATAGAGACACATCTGGGAGGAGGTGACAGCACAGCAGGCTGGGTTCAGAACAGACAAACCCTCCATTTTTAGTCTCTGAACCAGAAAGTACCAGCTTTTCCAGAACAATGAATCACACAGTTCGTGTATAAAATTAAATATTATTTATGCTTTGCTAATTGAAACCAAATACAAAATTCAATTTCCTGTGTATTCCAATGCTGACATTTGAATAGTTTTTAAAAAAAAAGTGTTACTAACCTGGCATTCATTTGGCACGCCACTCTCCAGCCAGATAGAAAATAATTCCCCCTCCAGCCCTGGTGACAGCATGGCGGCCATGGGTCACATTTCAGAAGAACAAAACAGAATAACCCCCCCCAGTCTCTGTGCCCCTAGCCTGCTCCACGGTGCCTGGTGTGTATGTCGGGAAAGGGTTGGGGGTGGCGGGGTAGTGTCCCACCATGCTGAAATGGTCAGTGTCCATGGGGCAGCCATGCAGGGCAGTGGAGCAGGGTTTCCTCTCCCACTGGGCGCCCATCAGCTCCTGCCAAACTGGAGATGGCAACTGGTATAAAAATAAACCTCTGAATATATGGCAATAAAAATGGGAGTGGGTGTGGGGTGACAGGTGGGACAGGCACAGTGCATGCAGCATCTTTCTAGCCCATCCAAGAAGCATCATCCCCTGGGGCTGAGCCCCTCCAATGGACAGCCAGGAACACCAGTCCCACCACCTTCACTGGCCACCAGGGCCAGCCTGACACCGTGCCGGGACTGCAGCATGCTGGAGATTCCTGGATATCCCTCTGGTGATGGGGACATTGGGCCTAGAGCCCCTCATCCTCCAATGAGTATCTTGCACCAAATCCAAATTATGCAACAACAGGTTTCATTCAGGACCCGTTCTGACATTTTAATAATATGTGAAACACTGTAAAATTATTCCTATTACTTACTTCCAATTTTTCTGTAATCATTTGGATGTTCGTGGGTTTTTGAAAACTGTGCTATGTCAGGAGCTGTTTTTAAATCTGACCAGGCTGATGAGAACTGACATGATGTCAGGAGGGACCTTGCGGTGACCCTCCAGCATGGCCCACTGTCCAAATGGCTTCAGCTTTTCTCATCCAATACAAGGCACCAGCACCACTTCATGGTGTAATGAACCACACGACAGGCCCTGGAACCCCAAGCAGGTTCAGCTTGTCACCCAGTGCAACGCTGATTTCATCTGGTTGGCTGGAGCTGTAGGGAGTTCTACCTTAATCAGACATGAGTCCTGGTCCTCTCACAGCAATCCTTTTCTGCATGTCTGCCAGGGACCCACTGCCCAACAGCATGGGGCTTGCATGTCGGTACATCCGACCCTGGAGGCATCCATAGCCCTCATCAGAGCAAAGAGAGCAGCTGGCAGTATCCGAGTGTGCTCAGAAATTACCACATGAGGGACCATTTCAGCCACTCTCTGTTTCTTCCCCTTTGTTCTCTCTCTGCTCGGTTTCCCTCAATGATGAAGGTGGAACAGGTGTGTCGAAGTGCTGCTCCTGCTCCTGCTCTCTGCTGGGCCCAGCAAGCAGCTCTCATGGCGCTGGAGGATCCAGTTGGGATATAGGTTTAGTCTACAATTTCTACCAGGATTTGTAAATTTGGTTGACTTGGCCATTTCCACTAGAAAGCACAGGTTTTGTGTGCTGAGCAGTGCTTGCCCTGCAAATTATTTGCTCTTTTGTAATTCTGAAGTATGATGAATTCTGAAGTTGCTGCTTCCCTGTGCTGCAACCTCAGCTGTTCACAGCAAGCAGCATGGATTGCATTTTCAAGGTGCAAATGAACAGCAGCGCCAGGGGTCCCAATGGTCAGACCTTGTGCTGGGGCTGTCTTTAGACCTCCACCCTCCAGCCACCTGCTCAGTCCCCACTCGGAACACCTGGCTCCAAACCGTGGAGCAGGGCATGTCACGGCCTCGCCAGGATGTGCTGCACAGACACGTGTGGCTTCACACTGTGCCTTGGCGGTGGCTTGGCTGGGTGGTGGGAGCCTGGCTTGCTCCTGGGAAGCCTGAGAATGTTCTTTCAGCTTCCAGGAGGGTGAGTGTCTGGGTGGGCCCCAGTTCTGACCTCACAAAATCAGGAACAACTCTCTTACAACAGTGGAGATGCACCCATCAGTCAGAGGAGAATCGGGCCCAGGTGTTTGTGGCACTTGGTAGATTCTAGTTTTAGTGCAACAAGTAATTGAAACATCTGGTGCAAATGAAGTTCCTGTATATAGTTCCATTGCAGCATAACTGGCTTTATTCCTTCCGCACAAAAAGACCAGTGTGCATGCGAGTGCACATGGCCTGAATTTACCAGACCTGACACCACTGTTTGGGAAAAGCTAAAATCCAGGGCAGGAGAAATCAAATATATGGGTTTGACTCAGTGCTGGGTTTTGGGAGCCACCCTCCCACCCAGCTCACTGTGGCAGGACATCTGTTCCTGCCTGGTTGGCTGCAATGGGGACACTAGCAGTGAAATGTCAACATGAAGCACCCCATCACCCCAAAGAGCCTTGCTCACTCTGCCTTCTCCTCCTCCCTCCCACCCCGACCCCCACTGTTGCGGTGGGGAGAGCCTGAGAGCAGCCTGAGGTGACGGGCCACTAGAGTTTCAAAAATGGACACATGCAGCAACTTTGGCTGCAGCCTGGACAGCACAAGAGCCTGGTACGCACAGGGCTGAGCTTCTGGCCCCAAGAGAGTTTTGGATCTCAAATGATGACTCATATCTTAAAAAATGAGAAAGGTTTTTTCCTGATCTTTCTACTTATCACTTTCTTCCTGCTCCCACTGGAAATCTTGGCCTGTCATTTGGTAAAACATGACATTGAAGGGTTTGTAAAATTTCCGCAGTCTGTGGATGACATCTGGGTCTATTTTGGGGTGAGTTCGACCCTTGGACTTGCCCAAGCAGCGAGGAGCACTGCTGTCCTCTGGCTTCTTTAGACAGGGAAATCCCTTGGTTTTATTAAAATAAAAATGCTTCTCTGTCACAATCCTCTTGAGGCCTAAGAAGTCCTGGACCTTGGCCATTTCCCCAGCTGGGTCAGTGATGAGCCTCTCACCACTGACAAACAGGATCTGGGAGAGGGGGAAGTACTGGAGCCAGTTCTCCAAGTGCAGGGCATAAATCCCGATGCGGATTGCACTCCAAGAGGCATCAATCAGCCCCAGAGTCCGGTTCTTGAAGGCCAGCACCTCAAAGGAGGGGATCTCCGGCTTCTTGGAGAGAGTCTGTGTGTAGTCTGAGATGGCCCTGGTGACCGGGTTCCGCACCACCACGATCAGCTTCGTGTCCTTGGCCATGGAGTGAATGCGCCGAGGGGCCTCATTGGTCACGAAGTAGCTGGGGGTCTTCTCCATGGTGATCTGGCCGTCCAATGTCTTGGGCATCACATTCCTGTGCAGAAACAGAGGAGGTGGTTAGTGAGGGGCCAGGCAGGAGTGGGCATCCCAGCATCCCTCCTGCCCTGTGAAGGTGTTGGCAGGATGTTCAGGCGGAGGGATGCTGCCACTCCATGGGTCACACGGACCCAAACACTTCTGATTTTGTTTCTTCTCAGCCCCTGGCCATGATGGGCACCTGAAATGTTAAGTCAGCCTTGGTGACACATTATACAGGCAATTTGCCATAGGCATATGTAGACCAAAGCTAATTGACACTAAACCTGCACAATACCTGCCTGTTCAGAAGCCATCTGCTCCCATTTGCTCAATTAAGCCTATTCATTCCAGAGCTGTGTATGGAGCGGTGCAGTTTGGATTACACAGGACCTTTTTGTTATGATGACATGCCTTTAAATGTCTCAGCTAATAAAACTTAATACAGAATAAGATCCCTTGCTTCTAGTACAATAATTAAATTTATTTACTATCTTGTGTGTAAGAAAGAATGACTTTTCTTTTATCTCTAATTCACATGCTCTGTCAATAATTAATTGCTGCTGGGTTTTGAGCTTCCCATGCAAGCAGTTTTATTAGCCAAAAGGAATTTGCCTACTGGATAAATTAGCATGTAGCAAGATTTTCCTGGATAGCATGTTACCATATTCTGAAACAAAACTGCAGTGAAATAGCAGTTATGTCTATGAAAATGAAGAGGTAAATGCTTGTCCCAGTGCCCCCAGTTAA
Organism: Sclerurus mexicanus; assembly: GCA_013396755.1. Classification (NCBI taxonomy): domain Eukaryota; kingdom Metazoa; phylum Chordata; class Aves; order Passeriformes; family Furnariidae; genus Sclerurus; species Sclerurus mexicanus. The sequence goes on along the minus strand of VWZF01001767.1, from coordinate 191,216 downwards.
GGATTATCATAGCAAGCCAGAGGGTACTAAGCGATGTCCCTTGCAGGAGCATCACTGCCTTGTTCACACCTCCTGTGCTGCCCGGTGCTGGAGGGCTAGAGGCTGTGACACCAGCAGGACCCTGCTCGCTGCCCATGCCCACCTGCACCACGGGCCCAGCCGTGGGCAGCCCCAGCCCTGCCACAGTGCCGAGGAGTCACTGCTCCCAGGAAGCGCTCCCAGCACCAGGCAAACCTGTGGCACATGGAGGATGGCCATGCCCAGGGTCTTGCAGGGTTATCCCCTCATATTGCAACTATTTTTAAGTACAAACATGTGGTGAGGAAACAATGTAAATAGGCTGGAAATGGCTCTGTGAGAGCTCCGTGGGCAGCAGCAAGTGCAGCGATGCTGACGTCAAACTGCTGGGCCCCAGGAAGACCCATTTCAGGAATCACATGGCTGGACCCTGGAGCAGAAGCAGCTGACAGGCACAGCCCAGCTAGATGTGCCTGTCAGTGTCACCTCATATTCGTGGTTGCTAAAGGCATCAGATGGCTTCAACCCCCTGTAATTCGTGTATTCACTGCTGGTCTTGCCAGGCTTGTTCTGCTGAGGTGCTGCTGGAGGAGGTGAATGGTTGCCACAGGGCTGCCAGTGCCCTCAGCATTTTGGGTGAAGAGGCTGGCAGTTCCTATGCAGAACCTGCACGGAACCTGCTGCAGAACCTTTCCTGTTGAACAGTCTCTGCCTGAGTCCCAGCAATGGGTCTGCAGGGACGCAGGGCTGCAGGGCTGCAACTCCCTGTCTCAGGGCCAGCACACCGGTGGCCAGGCTTTCCAGGGAGCCCCTTCCTCCAGCGTCAGGCCCCACTGGAGCTGCCTTCCTGATGGCGAGGTGCCTCCAGTCCTGTACACTGCCCAGAGCACTCCGATACTTCATCCCTGCCTCACGTCAGCCACTTGAATAGCAGTGACATGCAGGGAACAAGGATTAGTTGGAATGATACATTTTGAGGCATTTTTTCCTTTAAGAAAGGCCTGAACAAATTAAGAGGGATGTAAGCATTTGTGGACTGAAGATGCTGTAGAATTACAGACCAACTTCCATGGAGGAATCCAGCACCTGGATTTAACAACCCTGTGGGAAGGAAGCAGTTTTTATGTTTATGCACATCACAGCAAGCCCCACGGTACCAAGATGAGCCCTCCAGGTGCCCACTGCTGTATCACAGGGTGCTCTTGGCTGAGCATGAGGTGGTGTGAGGGAGCAGTGCAAGGAAAGTGAACAGAAAATGAGACCAGGAGGCTGAGTATGTGGGCAGCAGTGCTTGCCCTGAGGAGGACAGGAGAAGAGGTGCTCCCTGCTGCTCACTAAAAGTCTCTGACAGATGGGAGAGAAATTAGGTCTTGCTCTTGGGACAGAGCAGAGACAGGAGGGAGGACAGATGGGGGCTGAGCATGAGGAGGGCTGTTGGCTGCCAGGGGCCGCCACCAGCAACATCGCTCTGTGCCCATTCTTGCAGGCTGGGCTATTGGTCAGCAGTGGAACATGGGGAGTGACTCACCTCCAGCAAGGACAAGGGCCATGATCGTAGGGTGTCTGTTCCTAATCACGGGATGTCTGTTCCCCAGAGCAGCACCCAACACCCCAGGGCATTCAGTTTGGTTCGAATAAAACACACTGGGGGTTTATAAAAGAGGAACGAACAAACTATTAATTACAACAGCCCCTTCAGATGATGTCATCACAATAAACAGGAGTCAAGAAATTGCAGAGCTAATAATCCGGAAGTGTTGCCACATTTAAAGACTGTGTTTAACTCCATGCACAATAAAGACAAATGGATGGATGGTTTGATGCTGAGGAGAGACAGTGGGGAAGCAGAGATCAAGGAAATGAGGAAAGGAAACAGGTTCAGCTTTTGTGGTACAGTTTTAAGGATAAAGCTGAGAGCTGCAGTCTGTCGTCAAGACGCCTTGGCCCTGCAGACCCTGGAACAACTCTGACTTTGGGACATACATGCAAAAAGGCTTTTCCCCAAACTCTGCTGTGTTTCAGAGTCCCTTCCCAGGTGCTGCCCTGCTGGGGCAGGAGCCCAGCTACACCCTGCAGGTGCCGGGGGCTGGAGCCTGCAGCCTCAGAGCCAGGGGCCCTGCACACAGCCTGCAGCACTCAATTGCTGCTGCCAAACTGAGAGTCGCACGCAGCACTGTCGGCTCTGGCTGCTGGGAATAACAAGGGTGTTACAGCTGGAGCAGCCCAGCCTCTGGCATGGCAGGAAAGCTCCTCAGAGCAGTTAACCTTCAGAGAGCTGCTGCCATGTGCTTTGCCCTAATTGCATGTGTGCTGATGGAATGCTAACCAGCTCTATGTGTGCTCCACACCGCTCTCCTGCAGTGGCTGCTGTAGAGCAGTTTGCAGCATGGGGCTGGGCCTTTGCTCCTGGAGGGGACACGTAGCCTTTGGGGCACACTTTGGATTTCCCTGCAGCATCTCTGTCCATTACAAGGCCAGGATGGTTAGAGAAGAGGCACAGTCACACTGTGACCACACCTGACATGTCATTGCAGAGCAGCCCAGGAGATGAAGTGCTGGAATGGGGACACATCTACTCATGGTTCTGCTACTGGTGTCTCCCCAACTGCCCCTCCTCTGTCTCTACTGCTGCCCACCTGAAAAAGGGGAGCAATGACAAGCCACTGGCAGGACCTCCACCACTGGCATGAACTGGCATATGTATTATTGGGTGCTTGCTTGGGCTTTTGATGTTTTTCTCCTTTCCTGTTCATTCCCCAGTGCTGTGCCCAGAGGCTGAGAAGGGCCAGGCTGTTCTGTGCACCTCCAGACTCCTAAGCTGCACAGGAACTTCTGCCATCACTCCTTCAGGTTTCTGCTCTGTGCATGGAAGGACCTCAGCCACAGCGGGCAGCAGGCAGGACACCTGGCTCCCACGTGCCCTGGCTTGGGGCAGATGCCAGCTTTAAGCTCTCATTGGGAAAATGTGCTGTAGTAAATGTTCTTAACTGCTAGCTTCAGACGAGTTCTTTATTTTCAAGGGATACATTTTATAAATTTGTGAATTAGCATGTTGCCAAATCCCCTTGTGGTTTATTTAAATCCAGATTATCTTGTTTATTCCTTCAGTCACAGCTGTCATTTATCTCTGTGTAGGCAGCTTGTTCACGACGTTGCAGGTTTCCTGCAATCCCACTCAAAAAGAGTCTTTGTTAACTGTATTTTCATGTTCTCAACAAGAGAAAAAAGTTCACAGCTTGGGGAACCGCAAAAGAGGACATGGATTTGCATGACTGCCGTGGAAAGAGGTGATGGCCAGGTGCTGTAAGTGTCACCTGCCTGCAGAGCTCCTCTCTGCTGCCCCTCACAGTGGAGTAAACATCTGCTTTTGTCTTCTGAAAAGACAAACACGAAGTCCTCTTCCTTTTTATTATTAACACATTCTGGTATAATTGCTTGAGCTGTCAGCTGTGACCTGCCAATAATTCAGCAGGCGTGGGACTTTCAAGGGGAGAGTGGCATTGCAACTGAGCCTGCAGTATGCATTAAAAGCAGAACCCATTTGCTGTAAGCCCCCGAGTCAAATCTCTTGTTGAATTTGTTCAAACATAAATTTACAGCTGAATTTACATAGGTTTAATGTTTTATAATCTTTTCAGTCTGTGAATCTATATTCAAGAGTGAGTGCATTAGCTCAGAAATATTGTGCTTAACGCTGAAAATAATTTTAATCTCTCCAAAGTCCAATCCTTTGCACATCACTAAACCTCAGAAGCCAATCCCTTCTAATAAGAGACACAAAACTTGCATCTGTCGCTGCCTAATAGATTCACACTGCTCTAATTCAAATGGCTCACACATGTCTGTTAAAAACCATTAAATGCATATGGTAAAGCACTTTCAGAAAAGCAGGTGCCAGTTCAGACTGGGGCCAAAGGAACACAAATTGTCCACAGGAGACTCACTGGAAGAGTTTAATGGTTAGGAATCTGGAGGATGGGAGAAAGGGGTGAACCACCCTTCTCTGTGACTTGAGCTCTGCTTTTGCAGGACTTACAACCCCCAAGTAGTGGCTGCCTATACTGTTTCCCTCTCCAAGACAAGGAGCTTTCCCCCTTCCCAGAGTTCCCAAAGTCATTTGGTATCTGGGCAGAACACTCATGGGGGGCAGTTTGAGATTACAAGGACACTTCCTTGCTCCACGCCAGCCTCATCCCTGCTGAGCTTCTCCCCAGCATCCCCCAGGCCATGCCGGATCTGGGAACCCAGGATGCTACAGCCAGAGCAGGAGCAGCCAGGCAATAAGATGTAGTCTAGGCTTGGGAGTGTCCCAGTGCCCTTCAGCAGGACCAGCCATGTCCTCATTGCTGCTGGGGGCTGTCTGGAGGTGTCCATTCATCCATCCATCCATCCATCCACAGCACTGGGCGGGATGGAGCACAGTCCTGGGTTGCCATACCAACACAGGTGATAATGCATGTTGACTAACTGTGAGCTGATCTGATCAGAGAATGGCAGCATTGAGTTGCCATGGTAACCAAGATGCCAAATTGGAACCGGTGTCAATAGCAAAGGTGCCTAAGAGATGGCAAGTGTGCACAAGGGGCAGCACCTGGCTGGAGGCTGTGAGTAGCCCACTGGGCATCTACCTGCCCAGGCCACCCACAGCTCCTGCTCCTGGGATTGTGGAACAGTTCTGGGCACCACAGCAGCTCGACTGTGTCCCATGTGCCAGCCCCAGGACCCCCATTTAATGGGGCACAGCTTCCCTGCTTCCTCCTTCCCTCTCTTCCTCCCCCTCTATTGTCCTGGCAGACATGGCCAGGAGTCAGTGCTGCACTTTGTGGCAATCCCCAAAGGATTCATCTCCCCACCCCAGGAGTGCAGAGCATGTGCCTGGAAGAAGGATGCCACCCACAAGAACCATTCAAGCCACTCTCTCTGATGCTGAGGAAAATGCCTTTAGAGCACAGTCTGTTTCTAATGTGATTTTTCATCATCTCACCCAGTCTAGAGTCCAAAAATCACAATGAAAGAGCTTCTGTGTCACCACAAAATGCAAAATCTTTAATGGCTCATTGGCATGTGCTTAAGTTGGCCTGGATAAGAAGTTACTCCTGAGAACCTGCTATTGATTCTGTCAGGGATTCAAAGGTTTTATAGGCATCGCTCAGGATCTCCTTTAGTACTTGTACCTTCTTAATGGATCTCATCACCGATAGAACTGGAAACATCCCCCAGTGCTCTGGGAAGCAGCTGACTCTGTGCCAGGAGTCCGTATGGTGCAGTTGCCCAGGAGTATGGGAGCCCTCCCAGCTAGGCAGGTGAGCCTCCTGGGCAACCTGGGGGGACAGTCCTTCCATGGCTCCTCCAGGATCTTTTAGGAGGTAGGGCAGATACTGGGGCTAGGGAAAAGGGTGGGCAAACTGCACATGGGAAGGCTCCTCTCCTCCCACCACTATGCAACAAAATCAGTGGGCAGGTGGCTGAGTAGCAGAGAAAAATATAAATATGCACTGATTTCACTGGGACCATCTGGCTCAGGCATGATAGGTGGGTAGGAATGCTATAATCACGGAGCAGAAAACTAAGCTGATCCATTAAAGTCTTTTAACAGAAGCAGCTATGGAACCTGTATTAATCCAGCAATGCTTTGTGAACAGACATCACAAGGTTAGCTCCATTCAGCTGCAATTAAAACCAACCCTCACTGATCAGGCTGACTGGGAGAACTGTTGCAGCATTTTGTTCCCCAAGGCTCTCATGTGTATAGACTGTTGATGCTCACACAATGCAATCTGAAATTATAATCTTAATGCTAAATCTTGCTTTCTTCTGTTCTTTCCTCAAGTGGATCTCCTCTGGGACATGGCTGTTGCCTTGTGCCAAAATCCCTCACCCATCTGACTGCACAGCTCTCACACAAACTGGACAGACTCAGGTTTGTGCTGTGGGGTTCCACTGCCTTCCTGATGGGGAATGCCCTTTCCCACTGCCCTCCTCATCAGAAGCTCTGGGATGCACAGGGGCATGCTGGCTCCTGCACTTGAGGAGCTCTTCACATGGCTGGGAGCACTCAGCACATCTGTGATAGCACACATGGCCTTGGGTGTCATAAACAGCCCTCAGCATCACTCAGCTTTGCCTATCCAAAGCAGACTTGGCTCTGTGGATGGAGATGTGTGTTCAGTGTGAAACTCTTTGACCAGGGATAAATTTGGCCCAATGTCTCCAATTCTAGTTCAAGATTTGTTGTTGGTCAGTATGCAGCCATGAAACAAGTTATGAAAAAGGCTGAAAATGCCTATTTCTAACCTTGTGCTGTCAAAACTGTTTTGACTAAGCCTCACTACTGTTCTCTGCAGAAGCACTGCAGTCCTATTCACTGGGAATCTCTTAGTGTCATCTACCAGATTTAATTACTATATTTGTCACAGTCATAGCAAAGCATCCCTAGTCTGAGCTTGCACAGTGCTGGAATGAGGATTCACAGGCAGGCATTGATGAGTCCTGCCTTCTCTCATGAGGATGTCCAAGTCAAGGTAGTCTGCTCCCAGTCTAGCTTTCCCTTCAACACAGAGGTCCAAGTCCCTTCAGTGCCAGCTCACTTCCTTTCCACTGTCTTTTGTCTTTCCCGTGCTGATCCCAAGCCCCCTGCAGCTACAATGGGCATGAGTTACATGAAATGCCAATGCATGTGTGATCTCTGCTCACAGGACAGAAATCCTCTCTGAAACATGCAGTCCAGTGCAGCAGTCATTGCAGACCTTCCCTTCCCACTTCCTTGGTATTCCTGATCTGGAAACTCTGCCAACACACAGCAAGATGAGCCCCTCATTGCCAGCTGTGTTGTCCTGCCTCAAGCACAGCAGCAGGAGCCTGCATGGGTACCTGCGCAGGAGTGCTCCCATTCAGCTTGGCCTTGCCAGTTGCTAAGTGATGCCTGTGGAAATTTCAAGACTGTCAATAGCAGATGCTGTTGGTATTGCAGGCTTGTGCCGGTTTAAAGGTAAGCTGGCAGGAGAAATGAACCCAACTCAAGAGAGATTACAAGTCAGAGTTACAATTTACTAAAAAGATTACAATAAATACAATGATACAGAGAAAAAAAATGGGTTTAACCCACAAAAACCAGATGTATAACTGAGCAGCCTGGGGCACAAACAGAATGATGTTCTTTAGCCCCTGTGCTGAGCGCCACATGGTCCCCCAAGTACAAAGTAAAAGGAAGAGAAAACCCCTTGGAGAGGATGATGGTGACAGTCTTGTTGAGAGTGGCAGTTGCAGTCCTGTTGAGGTTCTGATCCTCCTCTGGATCCAACGAGTGGTACCTTAAGTCCCAAAACCCGAAGATTATATATGCTCAGGTTCAGGTGAGAATGCCCAGTATCTCCCCCCACGGTGGGGAGTTTCACGATGGGTGATTTAACTCTGTGAGTCATGGGATATTTTTGGAATCTTTGATGGTCTAGGTCATTGCAACTGCCTATTGTGCCAGTCCCTAATGGCCCATTAGTAGACATGACCCCTCAGGCTGGGGGTGAAGGTGTTAATGGCTCCCTGGAGGGGAGTCATCACAGCTGAGTCACTGGTGTGAAGACAGACTTATTCCCATGCCTCTCAGAGTTCTTTAACACCCAGCTAGTAGCCTGATGTGTCAGATGTGCTGTGGGCAGCTGCTGCAAATGATCCATTATTAACAGTTCATCAGAAATGACATAGAGGGTGTAGAATTTTAGTTACACCCACACAGAGATAAACTGGTTCTGCCCACTGTAACTAGGACAAGGCTGTGGTTCCTGGAACAGTTAGCTGGATGTGGGAAAGCTACAGGTGAGCAGGAGAGCTGTGTGCACACCATGCAGCTGATGTTAAACACTGATCAGCCTCAACTGGATGCTTCAAACCACTTCAGTTTCCCAAAGACAGGCCCATCCTGAGAGGGAAGGCTCTGAAAATAGAATATTAAAATGTAGTGGTTTGGAGCTACACATCATGAGGAGTCCTTTTTCAACTTCTGGAAAATTTACTTCTACCAGGAAAAACACCCTCACAATAATGGCTGCTTAAGTGAAAGCAACGTGGCTGTATCATGCTAAAAGCTTTTCAGGGAAAACAGTAAATAAATTCCACTCTTCAGATGTATCTGGATGTTATTCTAACACAGTGCCAGAGTAATAGGCAAGCCATCAACAGCTAAAAGGCTGGGAATTGTTATGGAGGAGCGATACTGCCGAACAGGCTGAAAACAGCAGTAATCACACATATCCCATGCCGAGCTCCAGTGCTGCTGGCAGACGGGGATGGGAGAGGGGCTCCCACTCCACTGACATGAAAAGGCTGGACACAAAACCACCATCAAGGCTCTCACAGGAGCCCCTAGCTGGTCAGAGGTGGTGTTAGGACCATGAACTTCTGCACCTTCACACCTGCATTTACATGTACCCTTTCTAGTTGCAAATGAGGCAGGTCCATGCAGGCCACCAGTGCTGCAGGCTGAGCAGGTGAAGGGGCAGGTAGGGAGACGACAGGCTCTCGGGACAGGGGATGCTGAAGGTATCAAAGTCAGTCCCAAATGCCCTCACATAGACACTTGGTGGCAAAATCTTCCCAACTGCATTTAACCTCTCAGCTGTCCAAAGCACAAAATCCCACTGTTTAATTTATGGTGGACCAGAGTTTGCAACCAGCCCCTGGAGCCCAGCAGACCCCCTGAACAGAGCTGTGGTGCTCCCCTTACCACTCCTGGCAGCAATGCACAGCACTGCCCCAGCCCCTTCTCTGCCTCCTCCCCATGCAAGTTGGAACCACCTCAGTTCCAGCATCAGGCAAGTTCTTGGTGACCAAGGCATGTCCCACAGCGACCACAAGGACCACACAGATCCAAGACTCCTCCACTCTCTTCCTGGAGCTGCTCCTCTGCCCCTGGAGGGAGCGATGCCAGCCAGGCAGCTGCTGAGGGCACAGCTATTTATTATTTGCTTCTGTCAATTATTTTGGGGTTTAAGTTCATTTATTATGTATGTAAAAATGGTAATGCATTGGCATCTGAATGTCTTTTAGGCATACAATATCCTTATTATTCAAAGTGTTTTTCCTCCATAATTGAATAGTTTACCTTATTATTACACTATGTTAATGATCCAGCATTTCCATTTTTCTATAGGATGCTTAATTGTAAGCAAAGTGCAATCAGAATCAGAGATGCCATCTGTAATTGACAGCATCATAATAACAGCTAGCACTGCAGGAACAAAGTACCAAAATAAATGGCAGCAGGGAGAAAGCTGCTCTGAAAACCCCCAGGAAGCTACTCCAGGCTGGGACAGAGCCCATTCACATGGGATCCTCTCACCAAGTGCTGACAGTTTGGGCATTAACAGAGATAGAGTGCTATTGATATCAGTTTGTACATTTAATCAGTTTTTTTTGCAGTTTTCAGCGAGATGTGAACTATATCCCTGTCCAAGGCATTTGGTTCAAATCAGCTGACACAGAGAATAATCAAGATTTATGATTCTCATTCTGACTCGAATCACACAGTCAGTGCAAACAGTACAGCAAAGCTTCCTTCCCAAGCCCCAGTGACATCCCTCTGCTCACCCTCACACCGTGATTTAGCATCCATCCCAGGAACTGTCATGACACTGCTGTGGTTTCAGATAAGGGTGACTCCAGGTTCCCCCTGCTACTCCCAAGCACTGGAGGGGCACCACAACCAAGGTGGGGGTTGGTTGGCAAAAATCAGTAAAATGGCACTTTGCAAAATAAAAGTGAATTCACCATGCTGTGCCTCACAGCACAGCTTACAGTAGTCTGAAGCAGAAGCAGCCTGTGGCCTGTCTGACCTTCCTTACCCAGAGTATCCTTGCTGGGGAACCACACCACAGGTTCTCACAGGTGAATCACACTTGCCCCTCCAAGAGCCGGGGGCTCAGAAGCAGAGCAAGCACTGGGATTGCACAGGGGAGGGCCAGGGATGGCTCAGGAGGCAGCTCCCAGCAGCAGCAAGGGCTGTCAGCACATCCTGGAGGCAGCTGCATTTCCAGAGGCTCATCACCAGTCCAAGGAGTCAGAGCTCTCCAAGACCTCAGCTGGGAAGCAAATGTTTAGATAAAAACTAAATGATCCAAAACCAACTCTAATAAAACCAGCCAGGTGATGGGAAGAGAGCAGTGGCAAGGCTGTTTCCAAGCCAGTTTTAAGGCAGGCATGCCATGCACTGCCGGCTGGATGGGGTGTGCTATTCCTGGCTCCCAGGATGCTCTGGTGTGCTCTTGCCCAGACATCTGCTCCCACCAGTACCAGACGGATGGGAGCCCAGGCCAGGCAGCCCAGCCACAACTGGAGAGGAGAGTTCTGGCACATCCACAGGCTATATCCATGCTGCCCAGCAGACTTGGAACAATCTCTGCCTGGGCAGCAGAGCTGCTGCATCTTGGCTCTTAAACTCCAGCTCATATATGTGGTTCACTGAAAGAGAGTGCTGTGACCCTAGCACCAAGAGTTCGGCAGCAGCAGTGGAGCCATTCAGGAATAGGGTGATGGAAGCTCAGTCTTGATTGTCAAAGGCAGAAGGTTGGGACAGGGAGCATGGGCTCCTCTTTCCTTCTGCTTGGAAAAGGTGGAGACATGCATCAGCAATGGAGGGAAAATAAACGCTTTTATTTACAGTGCTGAAGCGTCACTGCCGTCCAGGGGTTTGGTCATGTTCTGTTTCGTCTGTGTTTGCAGAGCCACCTTTCCCCACACACACCATGTGTGGCACCACTCAGGGTCAGCCAGGGCTCTCTGTTAATTCACACATGCAGTGTAACATCCAAGTGAGTGAAAAAACAGCCCAATGCCACTCCAGTCAATAGAGTAAACAATTCATGGTTTGGATAAACAGAATTACTAGTGCTGAGGAGCCCTGGGCAGCACTGCACACTCTGATTAGTGTAAATGCTAAACACAAACCAATTAACACCCTCTAAGTCTGCTTATCTCATGTCACTTAGTGCTAAAATAAAGCCTAACACTAAATACATGCATTGATTTAGTCATTAAAACTAACATCACTCAAAACAGTTCATTATATCACCAAGAAACAAATAAAGTTACCTGATTTTTCAGGACCTGCTGTGTTACGAGCAATGAGTCAATTGCTCCATCCAGCACCAGGGAGTCACTACTGATACTAAGAACAGACTGATACAGCTTTGCCTAAAAATCAAACCTGGGGCCACAGGCAGAGGTGACAGGTGATAACCCTGCATCACCTCAGGCAGCGCTGCTGTGGAAACACTTGGGGTTGGCCTCATGCTGTGCCATCAACTACAGTGCCCAGCTACAAACATCACCATTGCTAAGAACGATTGCTCAGCCGGCCATTCATCTGCCCTGCTAAGGAAGAGAAAAGACTCCCCACGTGGTCACAGCAAACCCTACTAGCTGCCACAGTTTTCTAAGTACACAACCTGCACCACGAAAACACTCACCTTAATCCCTGAAGAACTAAAGCTACTTTGCATTTGATTTGGGCTTTATATGACTCGTCATCTAGAAATTTTTGGAAGCTGGTGTGTCGGAAACTGATTATGGAAGGAGCTGATAGGGGGATCCTGCCCTAACAAGCACTGGGAGCAGGTGGGAAGGACTGGTGGATGTTAGTAGACAGTGTGGGATGTTTACATTCCTAATTACAAGGGCTAATTCTTCGCCTTGGCCAGGTGTCCCTTCTGCAGACAAGGTTAATGGGATGTGAGAGGCCACAGCTGCCACAGCACCAAGTGAGAAGGACAGGCAAGAGACAGCGGCATTAATCAGCCAGGAGCCATGCAAAAAATGGTTATCTCAAGCTGTTTGGAAGCACGGTGTAAAAATAAATCTCCCTGAGTTTAATATTCTGCCAGTCAGCTCCTTTTTGTAGGTGGAATCTATTAAAAAATTATCTTTCTGCTAAAATGCTAAAGTATTTCTGACATTTAACAGCTTGCTTCGAGCAAAAAGGTGCAATAAATACATGGGAGAACTAATTGGCACCAGAATACCCAACATCCAGCCCGGCATGAGCAAGCATTGCTGTGCCAGCTCCTGACAGGTCTGGCAGGCCTTGGTGCCTCCCCTGGAGCACAGTGCCCCAGCTCCCACTGTCTTGCTCACTGGGGGGAACTGGGAGGTTCCCACTGTCATCCAGCAGCCACAAACAGAGCAGTTGGAGCCAAGGGTCCAGGGGACATGTGCTGCTATCTAGTCCTACCCAAATCTCCACTTTGAGGTGCTTGGTTGCTGCAAGATGTAGAAGGAGCTGCTTGGCAATGTGGTCTCAATAAAAATTAATGCTTTAACAAGAAGTCAAATAGCTACAGCTAATGTTCTTCTGAATGAGATCTAAATGTTATTCATAAGCATCAGTGTCAGGACTAAAATAACAGTTTTATGGACACTATGAGCATAAACAGCTCCACTGATTCAAAAACAGAAACTGCACTTCTGAATGAATCAACTCATTAATTTGGAACAAAAGCACCATTCTAAATACATTCCTCAAATAAAAGAGAAAGCCAGATACAGTGTTTTGGTGAGCCTGCTTCCAAGGAATGTGCTGTAGAGAGAATGGGAGAGGAGGGAACAGTGTCTGGGAATATGCTAGGGAGGAGATCACTCAGGGACTGCCTAAGATATGGCTAGAGGTGGGGTGGGATGGTGTTCCCAACTCATCTGCATGTCGAAAAGAATTCCAGATGGGAAAGAAGAGTGCTACACTGCTACAGAAATCCCTGCTGAGCTCCAGCATCCAGGACAGGCTGGTTCTGGTGCCTATTGAAATAGTCTTCATTTCTTTGGTCAATGCTTTGGAAAAGGGAGTGAGCTGTATGGCTAACAACTAACTGATAAGAGATTTTTAGAAATATACCTCTTGGAGAGTGTGCTCAGACAGACAGATGGAAGTCAGGTAGCCCATCGTGTGTTACGTGTGTGCGGGTCCTGGCGAGACCACGCTGGCCAGAAACACTCCAGAGCATGGCTGAAAAAGGTTTGGAAAACATTTTGTATTCAGTGAGGAGTTTGTTACATTGTCAGGCTGCTAATGGAGCCGTAACAGGCTATGGACAGTTTGTTCACTTTACAAGGCCAATTAAGGGCTGTGCAAGAGGGAAAAGCCAGCTCCAGTACTCCCATTCCCACACACCTTCTGCAAGTGGGAATGGGACTGAGCAGTTCCAGCTGACAACAAAACAACTCAGGTACAGCGTTCCTCATCCAACCTGACAGTCCAGGATTCCAGTCAGAATGAGCCAAGTGAGCCCCCAGCCCCAGGCAGCCCCCAGTCTCCCAACAGCCCCGTGAGCTCAGGTGCTGCAGGGCAGGTCTCCCTGGGAGAGCCTGGCTTTGCTGCTGCTGTGCTTCCTGTAACTGGGGCAATATATCTGTGGCCACAAAGGAGAGATCAATATTTATTTAACAGACACACTACCCTTTAGAGGCCCTTAATTGTCAATTAGTCATCATTAACTGACAGTAATTGAACATGCTGAAAGCTGCGATCACAGCTTTCCCCCACAGCAGGGTCCTAGTGCAGATGCCTGCAGAGGTGAGCAGGATGGAGGGGGGAAGTAGAAGAGGGACCACGGTGGCACTGCCAGTCCTGCAGCAATGCTCAGGAACTGCTGCACCCCAAGCTTTGCTCAGCCCATAGCAACCTGGCACTGGTGGGACAGAGCTCGGTAGGCTGGGGATCCTCACAAAACAAAGGGTTAGTGGGTACATCTCTCAATGCAGCAGCCCCACAGCCCTTGGCAGGACACACTGGTGCTTTAGCCTGTCTCAGCTCCTATGGGACAGGCTGAGAATGGAAATAAGAAGAGTGAAGAGCCCATCAAGAAGGAGGACATGGCTCTGCTCTGCCTGCCCAGGGGCTGCAGCGGGTCCTGGTCAGGGGGAGCATCCATCCAGCACTTGTCAGCACCTGTACAGAATCCTGATGCCGCTCAGCTGCTTGCCACATGCTGCCTGCTGGAGGCATCGCTGGTGGCAGACTCTAAGCCCAGGGGATGCCTTTCCCTTGGGAGAGAAAAGCTGCAGTTTGTTTCTTTCCAGATTTTACAGGAATACAGACCAGGAGTGCAAGCACCAGCTCTTCCTCCCCTGGTTCCTGGGTCCGTGGGGTGCAAGCCTGCCCACAGGGTGCTGCTGGAGGGATTAAGGGGGACACAGGGGAGATGCACAGCCACTAGCACAAGTGTTTTGGAGAGTGCTGTTTTTCAGACATCCTTGCACATTGGACAGCTTTAGAGATATTGGTTTGCTCTCTAGTCTGGGGCTTTGGACAGCTCTACTCTGTGTTTCTGGTGTCACAGTGATTAAGCAACAAAATCTAATGTCGCCCTTGGTGGGAATGCAAGAGAGTCCTCAGGTCTCAGTGCCAGCAGGCTGTGCAGGGCGAGATGGAAGAAGGAAATGCAAATTCCATTTCTATAAGGACGACAGTGGCATGAACACTGACTTTATTAAAATGCAGAATTATTTCAGGGCCCTTTGTTTAGCTCAGAGCCTGGAGGTAATTTATGCACAAGGATGGAGTAGGGAGGTCTGTGTTCAGCTGCCTGGCGCTGCCAGCAGTTCTTGGCTCGTGGTCCTGGTGTTAAGGCTTTCCAGCTCTGAAGGGAAGGTCTGGAAACCCACAGTCTCTCTGCTTGTTCTCACTTAAGTTTTCCTGTCCCCACATCTCCTGCATACAGTTGCTGGGGTTGGGGCCTTTAAGACAAGGGCTAATTAAGTGTTCACTGATCAAGTTAGCTGGTTTTCTGCTCCTTCATGCCAGAGCCATTCCCTCTCTGCCTGCCCTTCTCCTGCTGGCCAGGAACAGCCTGATTGTGTTGGGGCCTAGGGTCTGCTGCACTGAGATGCCATCCCTGAGTCCTGGTGATAGTGTCCCCTTGTGCTTCCCCACAGTTTCCTTGACAAAAAGGCAGGAGCACTGACACCCTGCAGCCCAGCCAAGGAACCTTTTGAGCTGCCGGCAGTGAGAAGGGGACCTGCTCCCTGCCCCACCATGTCTGTGAGCTGCTTGTGGGAGCTGCAGCCATCAGACATGCCATTGCTGCTGATCCATTCCAAGTACACCCAGGCTGGGCAGTTCATGGATTTGGCAGCCCATGAATTCTCTTTGGATTTGGAGACTTGTAGCTGGCAATCTGAGCCTCTACAAGTTCTGATCAAAACTTGGGGCTTGGTTGTCACTTCCGCAGCTTTGGCCTCTGTGTCGAAGGGAAGCAGGCAGGATTTAGAAGAAGAAATCCCAGTACATAGCACAGAGATAATAGTTTCTTATGAAGAAACACCAGAACTCAGCGGGATGAGGTTCAGGACTCTGGGACTCAGAGAATCTGTCCTGGTCTGCATGGACAGCTGGGGGGTTCCTGCAAAGGGACAGGGAAAGCATGAACTCGGGGCTTCCCACAAGCAACTTGAGGTGGACAGAAGAGAGGTTCCAAGGTCACTGAAGAGCAGCAGCAAGCACATTTGCTCATCATCACAGTCCTGGGAGTGGGTCCAGTCACCCCTGGTGGTCTGGGGGAGGTGGCTGAAAGCTCAGACCATTGTGTTCTGAAGGAGCAGCTTCAGCCAGGTGCTGGGGTGAAGCACTATAGCCCAAGGGCATGGAAGGGTGCCAGGATCTATCCTGGCAGTGGCTGGGGACTGCTGCAGCAACATGGACACTCTTGGGTGTGGAGAACGATGCAAGGCACTTCACCTCAGCCCAAGTGTCACTGCAAAGGCAAACAGAGGCTCCTGGAGCTTGTTGACAGGGAAGTTTATTGAAATGAAACCTTTGCAGCAGGTTATGTGCTTCTGTTTTGGGAAGTTTAAACCATGTCCAAGATCGGGCTAGATTAAATCCTTGACTTCCCCTGCTGCCCAGGAAGCCTCATCTAGGGCAATTTGCATTTTCATCTGCATACTAGTGCTGGTCTTTAATCAGCAAGGAAACCTTCCAGCACATTGCTCCAAAGGTAGACGCCTGTAGTGAAAAGCAAACCGGCAGGGAGCCCCTGTAACTATGCTTCGCTCCCACTACTGCACATACTGGATTTGCCATATCCCAACTGACAGGACACAGGGCCTTTGCTGCCTAATCCTGGGAGCTGCACAGCTGCTTTCCACTGCTGGGGCTGTGCTTGGGGAATATTATAGTGTTTGACACCAAGTCTGGCTTCACTGAGCCAGGTTTATCACTTGGTAAAGCTGCTGTGCCCAGACATCACAGGGAGAGCAGAGGGTGTGTTATTAACAGCAGAAGGAGCTGGGGTATAAATCCAGCTTTTGTGCAGGTGGGGTGCAGATTTAAGTTGCAGAAGATCTGTGCTCTCTGTGTGACTTTGAAATTCCATCCCACCCCTGCACACATCGATCCTGGCAGCTGGTCACAGCCCGTAGGTTGGCAGGAGGAGGGATGGGGTGCTGGGAGTGCGTGGAGCCGAGAGCCTGGAGCCAGCCACCCTTCTGGAGGGAGAGACTATTCTTAGGCGGATATTTGGATGCAGTTCAGAGGAACCTGCCTTGTCACACATTTAAATTCCTCTCCCCACAGTGGCACAGTGACAGAAGCCTTCCCATATGGCACCGTGGGAGGCAAAGCTTCCGCCTGCCATTGTCTGTGGCGGATACCAACCAGTGTGCTGGGCGCCTGCCATTGGCACGGGCTGGCACTCACAAACTGCGCTGGCTGCTCAGAGCAGCAGTAACCCACAGCCAGGGCAGCACTGGAAGCAGTGCCCCACACTGCATGGGCCCTGGCCACAGAGCACTGACTCATGGCATCTGAACACCCTGCCTCACCCACCAAGCACCCCACTTCCCTACACCTCTTCACCTCTCGTTCCTCACAGGTGATCTCCTCACCACATATACTGCCAATTACTATGCAAAATAATCATGTTAATCTCCAACTCTGTTAGCAAACAGACAATGAAACCTCTGGTGCTTGCCAGCAGCAGGGCCCCAGCACTGAGATCATGAGTATGGTGCTGCCCGTGGAGAGGCTGGGCCAGCAGTGCTGGGAGAGCGTGGCTGAGAAGGAGCTGGAGAAGCCTCAAGTTACATGGAAGGAAAATGGCTGCGGCCTCAGCAGTAAACGGTTCTGTAATGTGAATGGCTTCATTCCAGCTGGCAGCGGTGTGATGTGCCACCAACCTGCCTGCCTGTGCCCTGTTCTGCTCCAGGCAGCTGTTCTGGTGCACTGCATCCTACTGCTGCTCTTGCACTGCCACTGCAGGGCAGCACCACATCACCCCTGCCCAAGCCCAGGCTCGTACCTGCCCTTGTTCCTGGCTGACAGGGAAAGTGCCAACAGGTCTGGTTTCAAAAGCAAGCACTGCATTCCACACTTTCCTACAGGAAATGTTTTTTCTCTCTACTTGAAAGTTGCTTGAAAGTTTCCAGCAAACTGGGGTTGCAGGTAAGCCGAGCCAAGGTCAGTCCATCCTGCGTGAGAGGCAGCCATGCAGCCCTGCTGAGGCACACATAGGTGTGAGGACAATAATCACCATGGCTGAGCTCCTTTCCTGCCACTGTATCACAGCCCTAATTATGCTTCTTAAGTGGAATGTCTTCCTGGCACTTGCCTGGGGCCACAGCTCATTCAAATAACCAGACCAGGGTCAATGCAGCTTGACAGGAGATGCATTCCCCAGTCCCCCTGTCCTCAGGCCTCAGGGCACCATTGCCTTCACAGTGCCAGACCCCTGAGTAGGGAATGCTGCACGGCCTGTGCCCCTCAAAGTACTCCTGCCCAGTGAGGAGGGCAGCTTCCCAGAGCCCAGCGACCTTACTGTCCCCGATGCACTGCGTGAAGGGACATCGCCCGTGTGCCTCTGTGCCACTGTGCTGACACCATGTATCTGCACCTCTCTCCCCACACAACTTCTGCCAGGAGGGCACCAGCCTCTTTGGGAAACCTGTTCACATTGCCAAGAACGGTACCCCAACCCAGTCCCAGCTCTGCGGAAAAGCTGCTGTTCCTTTGTGACTCCTTGCCTTCGAGGGGCTCTGCGGTAGAGGACTCTTGGCAGCTCTGCCTTTCATGGTTGTGCAGAGCACAGAACAAAGTTGCCTGCACATCCAACACTTGTAGCATTGCAGGTAATTCCATAAGATACTTTTGTGTTATCTGACTGGTCACAAATGCCTCGCAGAGGTAGAGCTGGCTTCGCTGGCTGCAGCTGGTGATGCTCAGTCTGAACCTGTCACCTCTGCTTGTGGGCAGCTGCTCACACTGCATCCCAGCTGTATGAGTTTGGGAGCAGGAAGAGGGCTGGGAGCTGCAGCCAGTCTGGGCACGCCTGCTGGCTGGGACCAAGTGGCTTTTCCCACTGTCACATGGGGCTTTTCCAGACTCCCTGTATTTGCTGTGCCTTTTGCAGCTCACAGGGACAGGTTGTGCTTGTTGGGGGCAGCGGAACAACTTCCCTGCCTGAGACAGAACTCTAGGCAGTGCAGTGTCTGTCAACTCTGATCACCTCAACAGCCTCAGTCCACATGGATGCATTTCAGACCAAATGCATCTCTGGCTGAGGAGTGCTTGGGGACCAGCAGTGATGGATGGAGATGGTGGCTGCCCTGGGCAACCTCAGACTCGTATGGAGAGATGTCTCCTTCCTGTCAGAGGAGAAAAAAGCCATAATCTGCTCTAACTGCTGCTGTGATTTTCTTATCCATCACAGTGGCAGCTTGTTTATACCTGCCCAGGACCCAGTACTGCACAGGCAGTGGAGGAGGAGAAATGGGGCAGCTGCAAGAAAGCAGCGGGAGCAACTGATGGGCTGGAGTATCAGGACCAGTGGGATGAGTCCTGCTGACCAAAGCCAAAGGCAGGTGCCCAGTAGGAGGGGGTGCAGCACCACTCCTGTGCACTCCTGGAGCAGCCGGAGACCCAGGTGGATTCTGAGAGCAGGAGATGAGATCTGTGGAGTTGTCACGGCAACAGCATCACTGACTGTCAGGATATGCCAGGGCAACACATCTCTGAATCTAAAGTCTTCCTCCAGGTTAGCTCCAGAGTATACCATCCTTCCTTTGGGAACATGAAACATTTTCCTTGCAAATCTGCGAAGCTTTGTTTGTCAGCTGGCTGGTGGATTTTCCCTGCCTGGATGGCATGCTTCAGTGCAGCCCCTGGGAAGTGCCACACGCCTGCTCCCTGCTGAGACCCTCAGTCAGGCAGCAGCATCAATCACTGCAGTGGAAGCGCAACCATTGTGAGGAGCAAACCTTTTGCCGTGGAGGGTCTGCCCTGCATAGTTCCATTACCAGTCACACCTCCTACACATCCCCTCACTATTTACAGACATAAATCCTCGACATATCACAAGGAAAGGTTCAGATTTGCCAGATAGACTTGTAAAACACTTTGCAGTAGCCCACGACTCTGACACAGACATTTTAATGTGACACCATCACCCACCGCAGCTCCGCCTGAGTCAGCAGTTGCCAGGTGAACCTCTGTTCCAGGGCTGCGGCACGGCCACCAGCCCTGCTGGACCCCCAATGAACTGGGGTCTTTTAGCCACCCAGGCTTGGTACTCCTGGCTAAACCTTGGCTCGGGCAAAGACAGCAGGAGCAGGTGAGAGAAGTTTCAGGGGTTTTTGCCCAGCCTGGGAAGGGTAAACAGCAACTTTTTAACAGTCAAATAGCTTTCTGTTGATTAGTTTATGCTGAAGTAAGGTCATTACATTATCACTTACAGAACTTCTGCTCTCCTGAAGAAGGCAAACCTTCCTCCTCCCTGCCTGGCACCAACAATCCCTGCACAGATCACCAGCTTCATGGCCTGGTGTCTGAGAGGGTGGTGGCCAGTGCCGCCGGTTCTGCTTCCCTGGCTGTTGGCTGCCCTGACACAGCACCAGTGGTGGCACAGGCTGGGCACAGGCTGGGCTGAGCCCTGGCTCCTGCGTCTGGCTCTGCACTGTGCCCGTGCTCCCTTCTCACCTGATACTTCTTCAGGCCCTCCCCAAGGGCTGATGAGTCAGGAGAGGGAGGGATGCACTGGCTGCTCCAAGGCCTCAGCCAGATACAGATCCTTATCTGTTGCGGAGAGGGAAGCCAGACTGACAACCAATGTGATTGATAAGCAAGCTTCGTTTATTGATACACTCAATAGCTCTTATATACTTTTCACACAAGCATAGTAAAGGCGTTTTCTCTAGCAGGCATCTTATTGGTTAATACTACAACGGCTATATTTAGTTGTTTATAGTTACAGCTGTATCTAAGTTTTTTCGCTTCAAGGTTTAAGGCCCTCGTTTCTCACTAGTTCGCTGTAGCCAAGGCTCACTCCCACAGGCACCTGTCTTGGCTTTATCTGCTAAGACATTCCACAGCAGGGATTTTACAGCGAGGCACACTAAATTTTCTCACCAGTCGCTTGCTCAAGTGACCCATGACCCCGCTCTATTAACCATTCCCCAACACTTATCCCAGTCAGCAGTGCCTGATGAGCTCTCCTTTGGTGTTTGGTGAATGCCGCTGTTTCTCTGGCTGTTCCCTCAGCCATGGCTTGGCAGAGCCACCACAGTCCCAAGTTCAGGAGCTCCACCGCCAGAGGCAGATGCTCTCCTCACGGTACTGTGTCTTGCCTTGCCTTGCCTTGCTTTGCCATGTCTGCAGCCAAGCAGCATCTCAGAGGTGTGTCAGGAGAGGAAATCTCCATAAAAAAATCTCCATAAAAAGTAAAGCAAAATAAAAAGGTTCCATTGTAATCCTATTAATCCATCTCCACACAGGTTGGTATCTCCTGAAGAACACTTCCCATTAAAGAAATCAATTTAGTATTCCATTTTCTTCCTGTGGTGCATATTGAAGTGGGATTTGACAATGATGGAAAACAGATTTGTGTTAAATACTGCCAATAATGTCTCATAGCTCAAGGTTACAGCTTCTGGTGAGCGACAGACGCTCGTAATCCAATGCGTGGAAAATACTGCACTCCACTATCAATTATCTGCAGTTATTAGGTTTTAAAATAAACTGCACATCCGGACTTCAGGCCACACGTTTATTTTACTTTTCTCTTGCAGCTGCTTCAGTCTGTTTGGGGTTTTCTGGTCTGTCCGAGGGCTCTGTGCACAGCTGGCTCTGGCTTCACCTCCAGTTCCAGCCTCAGCTCATTCTGGGACCCCAAATCCCCGCAGAGTGCAGAGTCTTGGTGCCCAGGATTTCAGGCCTGGATGAAGCTCCAGGCTCCAGAGAGGCTTACTGAAGACAGGGAATTTCTTGAGCCTCTTCTGTTCAGCTAAACACAAATCGGGGACTTCAAATTCACCAATTTCGTTGGGAATTTCAAACAACTGTTTTCCTTCCTCAGGTTCCTCAGGAGCCCACAGCACAGCAGTTTCTTTGTGTCCTGAATCCCCGCTTTGATGCTTGACAAAAGCTTTCTTTTTGATAAACAGAAATGAAGCCAAACATTAATGGATCCTTTCCTTCTAGCTCGAGGAGGCCAGGCAGCCTTGCAGGGGGGTCAGAAGACCTTTTAGAGACTCTTTTTACTTTGAGACTGCAGAAGTCTCAGACGAGTGAAGCTGAGCCCCTCAAGCTGCTCCATGGAGGAAATGCCTAGGCAGCAGCAGGGAGCCACACCAGTCTCGGGACACAGGTGCCAGCACTGCCCAGCTGGCACTCTGGGCTGTGCACGGAGCTTGGCTTCAGCAGTGCCACAGGAAAACTGGGATAGACTGGGAAACACACATCAGGCTGAATTTCAGCTCCTGCTGGGGGATGCACAGCATTACGTGTCTGTGGAGGAGGAACTGCCATGTGCCAGGAAGCAAAAACAACAGCCAGAGTTGGGGAAACAGAGAGAGAACTGGAGGATTCAGCAACAGGTGGGAAGTGCCAAATGAACACACACCTGGGCAGTGAATCCAAGGAACCTGGACCCCTAGGCAGTCACTGCTGGACACCTCCCTGTTGGTTTTTACCCTAATTTGCAAGTCAGTAAAACCATATGGAAACCCTCTCCCATTTCTGGATTGCATTTTTGAAGCAGCATTCCCTGGGACGAGGACTTTGTGGAAGGGGATATGAGAGTGAGCAAAAAAGCTGGAGCCAGCCCAGGGGATCATCAGCTGGGACACAGCCCAGACCACAGAGACCTTCGCTGTTCCTACAGAACCCAGGGGAACAGAGAGTATTCTTCATCCCTGTCTATCAACACTTCATTAAGCAATTACAGATCTACAGACATTTCTCTTCTATAGTGTCCCTGCATCAATGGCAACAGCCCGCAAATATTCTAGTGGCATAAACAGAGTAATTAATCAAGTGCTGTAATGGCAAGAAATTAACATAAGGAAAACACAGACTGAATGTCGGAGGAAGTTTTCTGGAAGCAAACTGCATGAATCAGAGAATTGTCATCCTGGGGAAAGGGGGAAACTCCATGGCATGAGACAGGTCACAGATCCCTGGCAAATATTGCAGAGGGAATGCACAGATGCTGGCGTGTGAGAGGGGCAGGATGACCCAATATGTGACTTGCTTTTCCTGACATCAGCCACTGAGTGATTTCTAATGATGATTCACTGCTCTGGGTAAAGGTACCTTCAGTCACCCAGTCTGCTGCCCTGCTGCAGGCTGACTTTGCACCAGGGGAGTTATTTCTTTGCAGCAGGTTATCCCCTTGCAGCAAGACAACTGCAGAGGCTCTGCTGTCTTGACCCATGGCACCTGTACACCAGAGAGCCAAAGGTCTCCACTCCCAGGTATGCTCTGCCATTGTGACCAGAAGAAAGCTCTCTCTAGCTGTCGCAAAGAAATTAATCCAAAGGGTTGGGACCTATTAGCTACTACTGGCTGCACCCTCCAAGCCTCTGGAAGGCTGCGCCCTGCCTGTCATCACAATGGGTTGTGAACACAGCAAAGACACTGGCTGGTTTAACAGCACATGCCAGGAACTTGGTGTAGTAACAAGTGTCATGAATGTGACTTGTACAGCTGCCCAGCTGGCAAGGTTGCCTGTACCTGCCATCAAGGGGAGCAGCCACTCATAGGACATGTCCCCTGAACACTGACAGATCATTTGCTCCACGCATCCTGGTGCAAACAGATGTCTCTGTGCAGCAGAGCAGCCACCCGAATTCTAAAGGAGTTTGCTCTGGCTCTCTATAAAGATGTTATATTTGTTCCCAGAAGTTAATCTTCAAAGATTTTTAGAGTGCTCAATAACCAGTGCGCAAAGCAGGACAGAGCAGTGGCTGGGGGCAGCCCCAGTGCAACAATGAGCCCTGTGCCCGACCATGGTGACCATCCCCTGCAGCTCATGACTGGGGGACACCACAGCGCTGGAGGGCTCAAGGGACTGGAATTCTGAGCCCCATGCCACTGCGGGGATCTTGGCACTAAGGAGGAACCTGGACAGCATTAACCCAGGCCAGCAGTGGTGGGGGTTCTCAGGGCACACACTAAGTCCTGCTGGCACAGACTGTGGCTGGGTGCACACCAAACCCCACTGGCACCAGGGCTCCTGCACACCTGTGCTTAACCACAGGCTCTGGCTGCACACGGACAGCTGTGAGGGACAAGGGAAAGTTTAGCTGCAAACTGGCAGGCAGATTAGCAGAGAGAGAAGTGCTCTAGTGTCAAGAAACTGGAAAATCATTAATTTGTGTTGGGCAAGCAGTGTGATGATGGGCTGAGTTGCCAGCAGGGATGGCCCATGCTGAATGGAACAAGCCCATTTCTGCAGAGTGCATAGTGCATCCCAGTTCCACAGTGGCTGCTGGAAAACTGGATTTCTATGCACAGGCCCTGATAATGTCTTGTTACACTCACAGAGTTCCCCCAGGCCCTTCCCTGAGCCCCTGTCCAGCTCCCAGAGCCAGGGCATGTGTGAGCCCTTGGAGCTCTTTGAACCCAAGCTGCCCATCACTCTTGAAGCACATGGTGCTCCAAGAAAGGCAGAATGGGAGCATTTCAAGAAAGTACCCCAGGTCCCAGCAAACCCCCTTCCCCTATCTGAGAAGAATTTCCATATTCATGAGCCTTATCACTCCCCTCAAGCTGCTGTGTGAATACAGCAATTCAAGAAACAGTACCACACAAAGACAAATTTGGAGGCGGTTTGGGAATCAGCAATAGAGTTTCTCAGGCTTCCTTGCCCTGCACCTGTCCTGGGGGATTTGAGCTGTGTTCCAGCACTGCTGGTCTCCAGGCAGTGACTTAGCCCCGGCAAGGCCAGTGCAGGTAGAATGTCTCTCATGGCACTGTCCATCATGTGGCAGCAGCAGGGTCAGTTCTGGCATTTCCCGCAGAGTGGGGTGCTTGGACATCCCTCAGACACCGCATGTGCGAGGGCTGCTGCCAGCAGTGGGAGGGTGGGAGTGGGCTCGCATGAGGTGTTGGAGTCATTGGCTGCTGCTGGTTCGGGTGGAGCTGGGCAAGCCTCCAGGCTGCCTTTCAATGTTGTGACCAGCTACAAGCCACTGCCACTAGCCAGCTTGTGACTGGCTCCTGGGCTGGGGTGGCTACATTCAGGGTGGCCACAAAGTCTCTGTTGCCACCCACTTTCAGCCCTGCCAAGTGTTTCATTTGGCATTTTACTAAGGAGAGCCATTATCATTTGAAAAAACATTCCAGACTTTGTCAGTGCTAATCCTTGTCTGACTCCACAAAGCTGGTTGAGCTTTTATCTCCTGCAGACTAGATTACAGTAATGCCTTGGAGTTTCCACTTGCCAGGAGGGCTGATTACCAGCCCTCAGCCCCACGGGCAGCAGAGACCATGCCCACTGCCCACTGTCAACTCAGCGCCTCCTCCAGGACTGTTCCTGGCGGGTGTCCCTCTTGGAAAGATCTGGAAAGCAGAGTGCGCTGTCCCTGTCTTCCTATGACCCCAGAAGGGCAGCTGCTCTAACAGCACCCAGTCCCTGCTCATCTCTCACTGCAGGTGCCATCACACCTGGCACTGCTGGGAGGAACCACTCTGGCATTTGTGGGACCAAACTCTCACCCTGCATGGGGTAAACGTGATTGCCAGAAATGTCCTCCTCCCAGGAAAAGTCAAAAATGCCACTTACGTGTTCCGGCAGTGACCACAGCCTGGAGCAGTGCTCCCAGACCATCCCATGGGACTGAGCCACGGGCTGGCCGGGCAGCAGCAGGGAAGCAGGGGAGTCGGGCTGCTGACGAGACTGGCACTCCCAGCAGTTCAGCACACTGTGCCATCAGCTCCCCTTCCCACCACATGCCACCTCCTGCTGCTCTTCCTGCACCATTCTGCTGCAGGGTAAATTAATTGTTTCTAATAAACCCATGTTTAAATTACCAACTCAGGCAGGGACCAGCTGATTTGAGGGCTTCTCACTCCATTAGCCTAACTACAGTCAGCGCTCGGCCAGGCAAAGCCCTCGCCTGCACTCCCACGATCAGCTGGAATGGGGCCCTGCAGCCCCCCTTCCTCTGCCAGGTGAGACCTTGGCTGTGTCTTGGGGCCTAGGGACAGCCAAAGGGACTCTCCATATGCCCAGCCACAGGCCTCAGCCCTGGGAGAGCAAGAGCAAATGCCTTGTCTGGTCTGTGTCAAAGATGGAGAAGATGTCCCAGGCAACAGGGAAATGGGAACAAGCTGGCAGCCCCTGCTGAGGGCTTGCAGCTCCCATTCTGGGGAAAGAGCAGTGTTAACCAAGGACAACAAGTGAATTTACAGCCAGTGCTGCTTCATGAGCAGGTGTCTGCAACAGGCAGCTGCAGGCAGCAGGATCTGCAGAGGCAGCTGCAAGGACAGGGAACATACCATGGGCAAGAGGTTGAAGTGCCCAGGTAGAATTTATCCTGCCTCCCAGTGAGTCCCAGCTTCATTGGCCTGAGCCCAGTGAGGTGAAGCACAAACCGTCACAGGCAGCAGGTTCATTCCAACACCCTGCAGTCAGTGTTTGAGCTCAGCTGGCTCCCCCCACAACTTATCTCAACTCTTCCCAGATGGCTTTTATCTTTAAACTACTGTAGAGCAATACAAAAAGACAACAATAATTTAAGATCCTCTTTGACTGCAGGCTAATACCAATTCACTCTGCTTGCCGAGGGATGGCACTTTCCTTTTTTTATATAGCCTCTCTGATTTTTCTAGCGTATGCAGATAATCTCAAACTCCTCATAAAGGCAGCCATAAACTTTCCTCCCTCTGCCCCCTCGGAAGTCCATAAAACCAGTGGGATAACCAGCATCATCCCAGGAGGCCTCTGAGGAGGCAACAGCTAAAGCAGAACACAGCAACCAGACAGGTCTCAGGGGATGTTCCCAGAACTGGGACCATTGCTCATCCCTCACCAGCCTGGGCACAGCGGGGAGGGCAAGTGCAGAGCAAGGGAGCCTGGATGTCTGCACATTGAGAGTCTCTCTACATCCACAGTGGCTCCCTGGGAAGCTCTCCCTGCAAAATGCTGCTGGCCAGGGTGCACTGGGGAGTGGGACCTCTGGGCACAAAGGGCTGTGAGTTTGAAATCAGCTCCTGCTCCTTTGTCAGAGCCTGCCTGGCTCATACAGACACCTCTTAGGTGGAAGGCTGGAAGGAATTCCTGCTAAGGACCAGCCAGTAATGGTTCTCTTCTCCTTTTGAAAGAGATTTTGAAATATGAAACACTCTTCCTGTATGGATGACAGACCAACATCTTTGAAAACATTACAATCTCTCAGTAAGTTATTTGGAGTCTACAGAAAGGCAGCATTTCCAGATATCAGTCCTATTAGTTTTGGTTTCTCTACATTCTAGGACTGAATTAAGCCTTCATGTTCTGACTCATTTTCCAGCCTGTTCACCAGTGCAGCTGAGAGAAGGTGTTCTGTCAACAATGGAACTTTTCCACCAAACACTTTAAAATCTGAAGTTTCATCAAAATCAACTTTAGTTTGCAAACTGTTTACGTTGTGACTTAGCAGCTTTTCTTGTGGTAAAAAGAATGGTTAAGGAATGCTCCCAGGCATCTCTGCTTGCAGATTCTCAGAGAGCAAAGGGGGCTGGCACACAGCTCTGATTCTCAGCCAATCTTTCCAGCACCGGATTATAAGCATCCTTCCTCCTCTTGCTGGAGTGCAGACAAAAACTGCATGTTCCTGTGAAAGCCTTCAGCCATAAAGACAACAAAATGGTGTGATGTTTAACAGAGCATGGTCTCCTGGCTGTGGCTCTGTGTCCCCAGGGTTACATATTGTCAGCTCAGTCCCTTGCTGGGCCCCATCATGCTTGGATGCCTATGGTGTGGGGTACCTCTCTGAGAAGGTGCCACCATGGACATTGTGGTGCATCATCCCCAGAGAGGAGTGGACCTTTCCAGGGGGCAAATTACCAAAAGCCCCTTCCCTGGCAGCAGAAACCTCCAGCAGCCGTGGGCTGCTCTTTTTCAGCATTTCACCCAGAGTGAGAACAAGCATTTGCATTTCCCCTTTGCCTCTGATGATGAAACTACTGGAGGAACATCTCACACTGCTGGCAGGGTGCTGACACATGTGGGCCCTGGGCTCAGCACCCACCTGGCTCCAAGATGCCCTGTCAGGTTTGACAGGGAGACTTCAGGCTCTGTAGGTTCTCGCAAATGCCACAGCTTCCCATCCCTGTTCTGGGAATGTCCAAGGCTGTAGGTGCATTACTGTGTGCGCAGCTCCTCCAGCAAACCTTTCCCATTCTTCTCCCCACCAAGAAGCGGCATCAAGTTTTTCCAGGAGTCATCTCATTCCAGGTGCCTGCATCCTGCAGATGACAAATCACTGCCTGAATGGATGAGCTGCACAGTGTGTCTCTGGTTGAGCTGAGATTTCACCCAGAACCACATATCCAAGAGTTATTATTGGTTTCATTAGATTAATGACTGTAGAACCACCAGCAGCATCACAGATGAGGCCTTTATGTTTGCATTCCCATACAGTAGCACCAGTTGCATGGTTTTGCTTAAATCAGGACAAGAGACTGACTGGAGACTGACACAGTGAGCTGTGATTTCTTGCTGGCTCCAGAAGCTAGGAGACAGATTTACGATACTTAAAAAACACCAACTGGCCTGGGAAATGGACAGACATCTTCTTGGTCTGTGCATAATGACACACAAGACTTTAACCCCCTGCATGCTGTAAACTTCCCAGTCTATTCTCAGATTAGGTTGGTGGTAGAACCCCCGCTAATACAGTGCGGTGAGGAAAGCAAACTAAAAAACATCCGCTCACTGCCTAGTCTGTCATCTGTGCTGGTAATAGTCATGAGCAGAGCACATGGTGGGCCTGCTGAGATAAAAGGAAGCTAAGAGATTGTTTGTACCATTAATACATCTCGAGATAAATGATGTGTAAAGTTTTACTGCAAGGTCTTAGGAAGGCTGTAAGCGTGGAACACCAGCTGAGGGAATGCCAACATGGGGGAAGGATTGAGAGGCAAACCCAGGGAGTATTGGGAAGGGCTGGGAGCAGCCTGAGCCCAGAGAAGATGAAGAAAGGTTTATTCTGTCTCCTCCAGGTCCATGTGATATCCCAAAGGTAGATGCAGGGCACTGAGGTCTGATGGATGCTGGATGAGGGAGGCTAGAGCATCACATCGATACTGGGGAGATGGAATTGAAGACATCTGTGACAGCTGAAATACTGAGGCAGCTGTGTCTAATCCTCGTGGCTAAATATGCTCCCAGTGGGCTGTCTTGCTTTACCTTTTTTAAAATTTGTCCTATGCTATGACCCAGTGCTACATGGAATAAAGCAATTTTTCATCCTGAAAATGGTGCTTTGTCCTCAGCCCAAAGCTGCTGAGAAGCAAATGGCAGGTCACTGTGCCCTGGTGCTCAGTAAGATGGAGTGAGCCAGGCCCTGTGCTTCTGACCATAGCCCATGTTTGAGCCTCTCAGCACCACTCCTGGAACAAATCCCCAGGTCCCTGGGAAGCTGCCTCCCACCCACATCTGTTCTCCGTGCTGCATCCATCAATACCAGACCATGCCATACAAATCCTGATGCTGGGGGCTCACCTGTGACTGAGGGCACTGTGAGCCCCTCTTCTCTGCCAGGGCTTTAAGATTCCCGAAGAGGAGAATTGATGCCGTGACTATCTCAGAAATGCCACATGAACATGAAAATTACGCAAATGATAAAACGGAGATGATTTTTCGAGAGCAGAGAGACAGAATTAAAAAAACAAGGCATCAAACTATGCAGTTTATGCACAGGAAAGATGTATCTTGACAAGAAATAATATTTTATGTGGAGCAAATAACTCAGTATTAAAAGATTTGCACATTTAAAGATGTGCTATTAGGAAGAAAGTCCTAGTTTTCCCTACTTCTCATCAGAGTCCCTGATATAAACAACCTCCTCACCCTGCCCTCACTGCTGCCTTGTATTCCAACACCCTCCTTTTCCCTGACCTTCTCCTTCCTCCCTGTGGGAGCTGCCATGCTGGGACAGGCCTGTGGCTCCAGCTCTCCAATGTGGAGGAAGGAGCACATTCTCCTGATGTCCAACATGACAAGGCTGTGCATGAACTCTGGGTGCAGAAGAGCCCATCCTGCATGCTTCGATACCCCTGTTGCACCAGGGGCTGCCCTGAGCTCTACTCCCCATGCCAGGGGCTATTCTTGGCACAGGGGATGCTCCTCAGCTCCGCAGAGTTAGTGATCTATGCTTCTGTGGTTACTGTGGATGGAGACGGTTTGAGGCTACCCAAGGGGAAGACAACATGTTGAGGGAGTGTGAAAACAATGGCCATGGTGGTGGGACCAGCCACAGAGGGATGGGGAATTGGGACCTCCAGGTCAACCCGGACTCTGCCACAAGGCCACCAGGATGCCTTTTACCCAGGATGCCTTAGCAGCTCGCAGCACTGCCTGTGCCAGACCATCTGTCTGTACTCCCTGTCTCTCCCTGCCACAGCCAGAGATTTGCACAATCGAGCCCATGTAACTGGTACTGGAATCTTCCTACCTGGCACAAGGCTCTAAGCCTTATCTGCATTTAGGAATTGCGCTAAGCCAGCAGATCTCCTGCGTATTTGCTCTTTGAAAGCCTGCTCTGAGGAGCTCTGGCAGGAGGGCCACATAAAGGGAAAGCCCCACAGCTCCAGCCCACAGATAAAGCTCTGCACCATACAAGACATTTTGATATTTTATGCCAGCATTTGGCATCACTCCAGAAGAGCTCCGAGTTATCTTAAGCTTCATAAATGCAGAGCTAAAGCATTAGCATAGGAATTGCTCCTAAGTCAAGGGTTAGAGGCGCATAGCAAAAAGGGTTCTTAGGGGGTGCTCTCCTGCTGGCTTTGGGGGATAAATGTGTATTTACCCCCCCACCCTGGACAAACCACAATGCTCCCCAGCACTAAGCCGAAGGGCTTTACTAAAGCACTCCAGCAAACCTCCTGACTTCTAAGTAAATAAAAGCATCAGAAAGTAAAAATGTGTTCTAAACTATGGTGATTAATTGGGATGATGGATTGGGACAAAAATCTGGTGCTGTTGACTCCTTTGCACAGATGCAGGAGCTGTTCTGAGCAGAGGAACTGGAGGGGGTCAGAACACGATGTCACTCTGGGGGGTCGCTTTGTGCAGCACAGAGAACAGCAGGACAACTGCCACCACCGAAAAGATGCCAGAGGCTCCTGCCCATGCTGGCACTGCTAGAAAGGGGGCAAGGGAAATGGATCCGCACCCATGCCCACCCTGGGCTGCCCATTTTGCAGGAGTGGATCGTGGGAGCTGAGGAGCTAAAATAGATAGTCTTGAAATAATCTTGAAGGAGAGAAGTGAGGCAGCTGCTCAAAGCCTTGTGCCAGCCTGGAGCCGAATCTCGTTCCAGGAAAGGTGCCGCAGCAAAGGAGACCCTGCTTCTGATCAGGGAGCTCAGTCAAGAGCTGGAGCATTGAAACAGCGACAGCAAAGGAACTGGGAAACAGAAAACAGGAAAGAGCAAATGGCTTCTAAACAGTAGAAATGTTCCGCTATGGAGGAGGAGGAAGGCTGGAGAGGGAGGATTAGCCAGCTATAAATACAAGCAGTGCTGAGTTAAAAGGCTAATTAGAATAGCAAAAAGAAATACAGCAGTACATTTCAGAGACGATTTCGACTAACAAAGAGTTTTTCAAATCTGTTTGCAGGAGTGAATATGAAAGAGAAAATTGGATTCCTATGAAATGATTTCAAGAATTGGAGGAGGAAAAAGGTAATGGCAGATCTGTTCAAGAGTCAGCTAGTCAGGCTAGTCAGGCTCCCTGACATCTTCATCTGCTGCAAAGGCAAAGAGAAAGCCGACAGGTCTCAGTTTTCATGTCTTGGGAGGAAAAAAAAGAGCCGGTGATAAGGGATGGTTTGTGCAGAGATGGGGCATAAAGGGAGAGGCCAGATGTTCTTCCCCAGGCAGCCTGGAGAGAAGTGACTAGTCTAATTGCTTCAGGCTGAACTGGAGGGGCTGGAGCTCTGCCCTTACCTAGGGCTGGGGGCTGCGTGGCCCCATGACGTGACACACGGAGGGGACACTGCCACCCACCACAGCCCTGACTGCCCGTGCCCAGGGAGGATGGCAGGGCCTAAGGTCATCCCAGCTTCAGCTCATGGCACGGTGGAGCCAGCACAGAGCAAATGCCCTCTGTGGCAGTGAACCACTGAGCCCCAGGTGATTTAACACCTACAGCCTCAGCATATTCCAGAAATGGCTTCAGCTTCCCCAAAAGCTGGAACAGATGGTCCTGAAGTTCTTAACCCATTAACTGTATACAGACATACACAGACACACGTACATACATACAGATATATATAAATACACCTCCCCAGTTTGACACCCTGTACCCACCTCATCCTACAGATATGTGAGGCTGGCCTGAGCCATGCGCTCCCCTCCCGTGCTCACCCTATTGTCCTCCTGTGACGGACAGGTTTAATGCTCCAGTTTTCCCAAGTCTCTGGGACACAGAAACATTCCAGCACTAAAAGAGCTTGGACCTAGCCTGAGAGAGAACTTGTCCCACATATCTGCAGGCCAGAGGCAGCATGAAAAAAGGAGATTGTCACCAGAGCATAGGCTAGTTTGGATTCACAATCTTCATCTGGGCTTCCAGTAGTTTGGGCTGTAGTGTAGGGGTATCATCACAGGTCTCTTCAGCTGGAGGAGAGGGACTGGCATCCCCAGAGATCATGTTGAAGTAAACAGCTGAGGATAAATGGGATGACTTTTATTCTTCATCTGTTCGTGATGTCACTGGTGGCTGCTGTGACCAGAGCCACAGGTCACAATGACATCAGGCCATTAATGGAACAAAAGGGTGACAGCTGGGATGATTCAAAAAGCAGGAATGGGGCAGGGGGGAAGAGGTGCTCAGGAGGAGCAGACACAAAGTGCCACTGTCTCCTCCCTGGCAGACAGCATGAACAGGCTCTCCATGAACCTGCCTGTGGCAGTGGGCAGACTGGGACAGTGTGGTGGCTGGGAAAAGGGCTGGCTGGGAACTCTCTGAAATTAAACTAATTGCATTGCCTAGTAAATCACAACAGCAGCTATGATACTTTGCTCTTCTCCAAGGATGCAGAGTGGCTTTATGAGCGTTAATTAACTCCGACTCACACAACACGCCTGTGAGGCAGGTACAATTAGGTCCATGGAGAGGGAAGTCCGTAGCCCCAGCTCCCATGGCCTGGCAGCTTGGGGATGGCACACACAACCTGGAAGATCTTGCAGTCCCCACAGGACCAGCTCCCTCTCCAGGGTGCGATTACAGCCCAGGAGATCCCAGTCCCAGGACTCAGTCACTAATTAACCATCCCATCTCCCCATGAACTCACATCCATATTCATCATGACTTCCTAGAAAAAAGGCAAAACCATGAGGAGCTTTGCTAATAAACACCCACCATCTGCAGTCTTCCTTCCTAGCCAGGCCCAACAGAGTCCATCTGTTCTCATCCCATGACCCTCCATTCCTCTGCTCCCACCTGGCACACCCACTCCATGCAGCCCATGGGGCCCTGCAGCCCCAAGTCAGCCTGCTCCCACACCTGGGTGTGCTGGACACAAGGAAGTCCTGGAGACATGGGATAGGGCATGGGAGTCCCAGATACTCTAAGCGCTTGGCTTTGTCCTGTCCCTGTCCCTTCCCCTCTGAGATCCATGGGACCCCATCCAGGATCCATGGTCCCTATGGCCCAGGCAATGCTCCCTGTGGTGTGGAACAAGCAGAGGAGAAGCAGAAAAATCCATAGAAGTGCACCTAAATAAAATATTTTAAAGTGAATTTCCCATGAGGTGTCAGTAGCTCTTTAATATTGTTCTGCCTTTCCTGGCCGATCATGTTGTCATTCCAGCTGGCGGGAGAGTGGCTGCCAGCTGCCTACGGGAAAAGGAAGACAGGAACATCTCATCTCACTTGGGAGACCTGCACTGTGTTTGACTCCAGAAACAAATGGCTTCTTGCAGCAGGAGCAGGAAAGCAGCAGGAGGGTCAGCAGCACACATATGCCACCATGGATCCCTGCTCTGTCCCCAGTGGGCAGTAGACTGGCAGCTCTCAACCACCAGGTACACAGGGTTTTGCCTAGGAATGAAGAGCTTTGCTGGTCCAAGAGGGGTGTAACAGGATGGAGCATTTTATGTCCCTTCAGCCCTGCCCCACTGGCCTGCTGAGACACTGCCCTGTCCCCAGAGATCTCTCCCTCCCTTCAGCAGCCAGTGGGATGCAAAGGTAAAACCACACAGCTTTATCCTTTGGCAGCCCCAGCTGGGTGCCTGGCTGGCCTCTGTCCTGGTCCTGAGATTGAGGGCATTTGAGATTGAAGAAATACCAGAGGTATGGGGAAGCAATACTGTGTACACACAGGGACACCCTGTCCTGCGTCCCTGACTCATGATCCCTGTGGGATGGCAGGACCCTGGGCTTGGTGACCTGCCTCACAGTGACCACTCACGAGGTGCCACGTCCTTCCCACAGTTCCGGTCACTGCCACAACTGCAGAGGTGGAGGCTGTGGTACTGGTACAGAGTGGGGACAGCTGCTGTGAATGTCCCTGTTACAGCAGGCATCACCTCCACTGGACAGAAGAGCTCTGTGCCCTGTGGCAAAGCCAATGCAGCTGAGCTGCGCAAACTCACCGGGTCAAAGCTGGCCAGCTGCAATTTGCACTTTCTGTGCATTGGGAAGAAATAGTTATTTCCCCTAATTACAGCTTAAATGCCAAATAAATGCCCTGTCCTCTATGGTAATTGCAATGTCACTGCGTGATTAATGCCCACTCTGCATGCGAAGAACCTGCACATCTACAAACCACAATAACCTGCACCTCAAGTGCCCCAGCTCCACGCAGCTGTTCTGTCTCCAGCTTGTGCTGGGCTACAGCATGGCTGCAGCGGGCACCAGCTGACAGGGCTGCTCTGCACTGTGGCTATGCCCAGCTCACAGCCCAACCCCAGAGGCAGTTCTCTGTCCCCAAGGGGGGTGCAGCACCCAGACCCATCTGTCCCAGAGGCTCCTTGAAGCTGCTGGTGCCCCATCCAAGAGACCCATCACAGCACTGATCAACACCAGGCTGAACATCAACATTAGTCCTTCAGCTGATCTCACGTCCCAGTGGCAGCATCGCACTCCTCTCAAGGGTTCCTGTGGACTTGGCATTGTTACTTGTACCCACCGACACAGTGCGGGAACAGGGGTGGCCAGGGCTGAGCCACACTCCCTCAACTGCTGCTGCTCCTGAGGGGCAGCCACCAGGGAAAGTGAAAGGCTTGCAGGTTTAGCTTTATATGTATATGAGGGTCTCAAATGGTGACACTTGCTAATTACAGTTTAGAAAGCAACAGAAGGAAATTCTAGAGAAAAGCTCAGCATTTAGTCTCCCCACTACCACCCTGGTTTTTTCCTTATTTAAAAGAAATCATCCTTTAAGCATTAAAAAACTTCCCAGTGCTGCTGATACAAATGCAGTGTAACCTTGAATTACATGGAGCAGGGCTGGCTTTCATTATTTATTAGCAAGATCAATTAGAATATTCTGTTTGCAGAAGAATATAATCCAATATGTACTTCAAGCACTAACAGCTAAATATATGCTTATTTAAAAATCAATCTAAAAGTCAAGGTTTCCTTTGTAAATCCTTACTACAGATTAAAAAAAAAAAAAGCTTTGAGTGTTACCACCTGCTGAATGCTGTAGTCTCAAGGAGACAGTTATGCATTTAAAAACATTTCACAAGGGAATTGATTGTAACAGGCAAACAATTGCTGAACCCCCAGCATGGAGGGCTTGTGGCACGCGTGAAGGCTGTGTAGCTCCCACGGGTGGGCATCCCGGGATTGCAGCTGGGCCGCCCCACAGGAGAGCAGGAACAAGCCCCCCAACCGAGGCAGTGACAGCCACCACTCCCATGCCTGCCAGCACCCAGAGTATGCCAGCTGTGCCAAGTGACTCACAGCAGCCCAGCACAGGCTTGTTTTATACTGACTTGCCTGGGTTGACATGGAGCCAAGGCATCCACCTGCCAGCCTGGCCCAAGATCTGCAGTGTCCTCGCCTTTCTACCCCGAGTTGCAGGTTTCTAAGATTAATTGTCATGTATAATTTATTGACCTCAGCCACGACCTTGGCCCGGCACGGTTTTCTTCCTCTGCTCTGTGATGATGGCAACAGCAGCCTTTAGCAGAGCAAGGGAACACCAGTGGTGTGGGGTGGTCAGCACTTCCAGCCCCAGTCATGCCATGGGGCTGCCCCATGGCCCTGAAGACACCCTGGCCACTCCGTCCCCACCCCTCAGAGCCATTTTCCCAGCTGGGCCAGTGCCTGCTTTAATCTCCCCCCTGCCACCAGCCAGGCAGTCTGCTCAGCTAGCTTCCTGCTTCTCCTTCTTCCTTAAGCCCCTTCTCTTTCGTCTTTCATTTTTAAATCTTATCTCCAGGTAAAGAGGGTATTTGATGGGATCAAAAGGTGACCTTTAACAAGGGTAGCAGAACTTCAAACAATATCCTTGTGAGTTCACACACATTCAAGTGTTAAAGGGAACAGTTCTCTGATCTCCTGTTCCTCGGTGGAAAAGTTGTTTTCACAAAGATTTCTGCCAAAACTCGATGCAGCAAACTGAGGAAATTTCCTTAAAACCCAGCACCTAGAATTTGGCACAGGCTGTCCTCAGCTTCTGAGAAACCAATCCATTAAAATTTTTTGGTCTCAAGTCTTCACCAGCAAGTGCTCTAGACACACCACCCTGAGCCCGGGTGGCAGGAAGGTTGAAACTGGATGATCTTTAAGGTCCCTTCCAATCCAAACCATTCTGTGATTTTGTGAACCTCTGAAGTGTTTCTTTCTCTGCTCAAGTTCCCCAGTTCCCTGGTTCCAACAGATTCCTGACCATACCCCGTCTTTCACTTAGCTGAATAAAATCACTGGAATGTCTCTTAGGCAAAGCATTCCAGCTGTGGAGGGAGGTCAAACAGAAGCAATCAGGGGAATCAGAGAGTGATTAGTGGGCTGGAAATGCAGCCAAACAGAGCAGGAAGGATGGATACCCCATGGCTGCAAACTGGACCAGAGGGAGCAAATGCCCTGTAACCACAGGCTTCCCGAGGCCTCCTTGGCAGCGCAGTGTCCTGCTCCTGCCTGAGGTCCTCCCAGCCGTGCCTGGAGAAATGCAGAGGGACCAGCAGCATGAGCTGGTAGGTGGCAAATCCCTTCCTGAGGAAATGGGGCTATTTGATCTGCAAACTGGGGTTCACTCCAGTCTTGGTTGAGATCAAGACCTGCAGACCCCTCCTAAGCAACTTGCAGTTAAATTCCAGGTAAGAGAGGAACAGCCTGGGCTAAGGGATGACATGGGCACATGGCAGCATGGTTCCTGAGCTTCCACTGTGCTGTAGGATCAATGGGTTGCAGCACCGTGTCCCTGCAAAGCCCTGGCAGACAAGAAGGGAGCAGGGAGGGCCAGAGACCACGCTATGCAAGATCAGGACAGTCCCACACTCTCCAGTGGCAACCCAGAGCCGATACTGGCAATGACATGACCCCTATGCCACCAGCAAGGCAAGGGAGCACACACAGGTTCCCCCATCCATAGTGGAGCTTGCTGGCGCCTGCACACATGACAAGGTGCCTAAAGTGAAGTGGACAGACGGGAGCGGTGGATGGGTGAGAATGATACCAGCGTTAATCATTTCTGTGGCACTGCGCATGAAGGTGGCAGTGCACAGCCTGCGTCGCCCACGGGGGATGAAGGCACAGGCAACCCCCTCCTGCCTGCTCAACACAGCCAACCTGCCACAGCTCCATGGACCAAGAGTGGGTCCCCCCTCTGTACCCTCTGTGCCCGCATGCCTCTGGGGAGAGGAGTGAGGGACACCAACTCTGGATGCTCCCGGATGGGATACATAGAGCTGCACTCCCACCTCCAGCTCCTTGCATACACACAACCCTACAGCACCTCGTCGTGGAGATGGAAACCCACCCTTGCAGGTCAGCAGCCAAGGGGTTAAAGTGTCTTGTTATTCCTTCCATACCTGGGCTCCACTTACTTGCAGCCAAAATTCCCCAGGAGCCAGGGCTTTTACTAGTGGCTCTGCTGTAGAATCATGTTGTTATAGATTGCAAGTTCCTTAAAGGTCAGATAACACAACACAATTGAATCATATTAGTGAGCACAGCGAGTTGGTATTTTCCTAGGAAAACCCATAAAGCAGATTGTTTGCTGCAGAGAAACACATATTGTATAGCAAAGCCAGTGTAATTGTCTACACAAACAAACAAGCAGTTTATGAGAAAACCCTCCCATGCTGTGGGTCCTCGGAGTGAGTGCCAGTGAGGCCGGGCACTGAGCACCTCAGGCAGGCTGGATTTCAGCTTGAGTTACAACACGAAAATACACTGCATAAGATGAGTAGAGAAATAAACAATTTCCAAGTGTATTTTTGAGAGACAAATACTTGATACTTCATTTAATGTCTGGTTTGCAGGTAGCGATTAATCCAAGACGGTGCCCAGCTCCACACTGCTATTAAGGAAATGCAGAATTGATTGTGAGGATGATTGAAGATTTCTGAAGAGCCCAATTCCCCAAGGCCATGATGACCCTTCCTTTTTTTTTTTTTTCCTAATTTGCCTGTAATCTATTCAGAAAAATCCTTTTTATAATGTTTATTTCCTTTCCAAGTTCCAATGGTGTGATTAATTATGGAACTTTGAAGTCCTACTTACCCTGCTGTATGCTCTAATTTTTCTTCCTTTTAAAATGGTTTTCCATCCCAAATAGACACCTTTCCTTCTTCAGCACCTTTACTTTGTCCCACTGAAATCTGCTGTCACTAACCCATCCCACTGGTGAAGGGTGTCCCAGCAGCTGCCCAATCAACCCAATTCTGCAGTCCCATCTGGAGGCAGCTGGCACCCGTGGTCACTTGCTTCCCCCAGCAGAGGGGCTCAGGCCTGTCTGTGGGGAGATAAAAAGCACAAACCTCTTTCTCCAAAAATTCAGGCACTTGTCAGACCCCAGGTAGCTGCAGCCCCTCTGCCAGCCTGGAAATTTTCATTTGGTTCAAAATTTAACTTCAGAATGAGAAAGGAATTGGAACCAGCACAACTGTTTTAGCTTTTCCCAGTCACAGAAAGAGGAAGAAAAGTAATTAAAAAAATAATTTTGAATATATAAAGCTGTATCTCCTTTCATCAACCTTCAACACCAGCACCGTCAGTCTGGTGCAGCAAAACACTGCCAGCTCCCACTTCCACCTCTGCTGGCTCCCCTCTGCTGCACGGCATCATGTCCCAGCCAAACAGCAGTGAAACACAGGTGGAAAAGCAATTAGATTTAAATCTTGTTTCCTCTTTCTATCTTGCCTTTCTCTTTTCTCTACTTAGATGCTCCTCGGTGTTGTAACTAATATGATTTGTGTTTAGCATGGTGTGAAACAAGAATGATTTATGGGTCTGTCCGCACTATAAGCTCCCAATGTCATCACAGCCCCCAGAAGAGCAAGAGCAGCCTGACGAGAGCATTCTGGCACTACATGTAATTCTTTGTACACCCTGTCCACACGATCACTGCTACCCCAGCTCTCACAGTGCCCGTGTTCTTTCCTCACACTGCACTGGGCCCTGCTTAGGGAGGAAATGGGACCGGGACCCTTGACCAGTTCCAGCCTCTGCTGCCACACTTCAGCCATGCCACTTCCACAAACCGATCTGCTTATTTAGTTGATGTTTCAACTCAGAGTGACTTGTGCCTTATTTAAACC
This sequence comes from Sclerurus mexicanus, assembly GCA_013396755.1. Lineage (NCBI taxonomy): Eukaryota > Metazoa > Chordata > Aves > Passeriformes > Furnariidae > Sclerurus > Sclerurus mexicanus. The sequence goes on along the minus strand of VWZF01001767.1, from coordinate 152,019 downwards.
AAAGAGAGACTCAATCCCTGTGTTTCATTACCAACAGCTATTGCAAAGGCTCTGGCCATGTGGGAACTGAGCAGATCTGATGACTTGAGCATGGTCAGGAGCCCAGCACATCGAAGGCTGCAGTGACTTGGATGCCAAAGTCCTCCTGAAAGTGTCTGGAATCGGTCAGATTTTCCTGGTGGCTCTGAGTGTGGCTCTGTCAGTGCAGCTCCTGCGGCTCTGCACCAGCAGTGCCCTTCATTAATTCCTAATGCTGCCCCAAGTACATCCTATGTCCTCCCTGGCTCGGCAGCCCCCGCAAGCCAGGGCACAGAGCACAGCTCTCTCCCTTCCTTCCACGTATAACAAGAAGCCAAATGAAATAATGAAAGAAACTCATTTTAATGCCACAGAGGGAATTGTTTTATTGCTAAAACAGCAAATAGAACTAATTGAATCCGCTGGAAAGAAAAAAAAAAGGTGTGAAGGAATGAAAAGGGTAGGTGCGGAGTACAGACAGAAAGGGCGAGCTGGAGCCTGAATATTCATGGACCTGGAAACTGCAAATCCTTGAATGCAAAATATCTTCATAACTGATCATACTGCCAATGGCGATGCATGTGCAGCTCAGTCTGAGGCTCAGAATGTTTGCATTTAAAAGATTTTTTTTTAAAGTAATACTGTGGAAAAAATTCCCTGGTTCATAAAGCTGCTTTGCACCTCCCTGGTAAAACAGAACATCCTGGGATGAGCACCAGGATCAGTACAGGTTTCCACTGGCACTGAGCACAGGAGAGGCAGAAGCGGACACCCCTGAGACAGTTCTGGTGCCCCCAGGGTGGGCAGGCAACTGCCTGCTGCAGCAGGGCTGTGAAGGCAACTGTGACCTCCTATCGCTGCCATGGGCTGAGCATTCTCCTGTATGGCCAGGCTGCCAAGCTGGGACATTTCACCCTAAATCACCTCCCATTTCACATACCACCAGTTACACCTGCCACAAGCTTTTAAACTCACTGTTTTCACTGCACCTTAATTTTGAGTGGCAACACATATATTAATGGGGGGGGCATGCATTTTAGTTACGGCAGCACTCCTGTTCTTCATTATAATACTAAGTCACCCAGCAAGGAACACCAAGGATACAAATCCCATTAATGAAGGAGATGTGTATCCTGCACTGTACATTCCAGCACAGAGGCACCAGTACAAGATGACTCTCACACGAAGAGCAAGGGGAGAAAGCTGCATTAGAAACGCAGTTTATACTCCCAAGGGCCACACAACCTTCACCTGGCACCACCACACAACAGGCCCCAAATCTGCACCCCAGAGACACCCAAACCCCCTGTCCTACCTCAATCTACTTTTCTCCCCCTCAGAGAGAGACAAAGGCACAATGCAGCTGCCTGGGTGTGCCAGTGGGGGCACACAGTGCCCAGTCGCCTCCTGCTCCCCGATACCCACAGATGGGAAGGGAAGGGCTGCAGCTGAGACCCTCCCCAGCATGAGTAGCAATGCTGCAGGATGAAGGGGTCTTCCCAGCCTTGGGGTAATTGGGGGCTCAGAGTCACAGGTGAAAGCCCTGAAATCCACCTCTCTGCAGAGCCCTCTATCCCTCCCTATGCCAGCATCCCAAATCCTCACCCTCTGGGCACAGCAAAGAGCTTCAGGCTTCCTTCTGCCTGTAATATGCTCCAAGCATTAGAAAAGTTAATAAGGGGTCACGGGGGGGAGCTGCACTGGGCAGCACCGCACTGGGACACCCAGGGGAAGGACCATGAACCCGGCAGCAGGAGACACACCTGCCATGGTGCCGCAGGGCCCTCGCCAGCCAGAGCCCTGCTCCTGCATCCATCACTCCGCTGCAGCCAGCAGCTCTGAACTTACATACTAATAAACAAGCTCCTTACACACCCTGGTCATGGGAAAGTACTTTTTCACCATTGTCTACTGCAAAAAATGGCTGAGGAGTTCCTGATCAGGTTTTCCAAAGGAACTTGTCTGCGGCAGAGACATGGATCGTCTCATGCAGAGACAACCATATCCCGAGACGAGAGTACTTTGGAATATTATGTGGGAATAGAGGAATAATAAAACAACTTTCTGTAACTTCAGGAGCAGTGGCTCTAGCAGAAAAACCTGTAATGATCTAATAACACATTTCCCCTGCTGCCATTCCAGCCTCATGAAATCCAGGATAGTTTGAGCCATAAATCCATCCCAGATCTTCCTGTGCCATTAATTGTTAGGCTATTTGTATTACACATTTCACATACCAAATCAACTCCAATTTCATGGTGTGCTAGACTGCAGAAATGCTTCTTTTAATCTTTTTTAATTCTAAAGTGGTACCAAACTTTAATATTTTCTAATGGAGTGTGTATTTTACTCACATCTAACAATATCACTACAATTTAGGAGCAATAAAAGTCAAGCTCCCGTCTGTACAATAAGCTTGCAGCTCTATTTCCAAAGTTCAATCAGTTAACCTAGAAGAGCAATAACTTCCCTGCAATGAATAACAATGGAGAATAATATTTAGATAGAGATAAACCCTTTTTGCATAGGAAATTGCATTATGATTTGCTAGGTCTATGAAATTCTCAGTGAGATGCTTTAGTTTACCAATGAAGTTGTTGCCTCAGGCATTTTCCCACAGTGCTTTGATTTTTTGGGGGGTTTCTAGAGGATTTTGAGCTGAGTAAGGAACTGTCATCATTCGTAATCCAGACGTGTGCAGCAGACCTAGCGGCACAGCTCCTGCACCCTTCTCCCTACAATGACAGCACAGGATGAACAGCCTGAGCAACAGCTGCCCCATCTTAGGGAGGCTGTGCAGCCCCAGAGTCGCTGCCCTCCAGAGAGGGCTGAGGCTGGGGGCTGCCAGGGTTCCCCGGCACCATCAGGATTTGCCCTGCAAACCGAGGTCCCAGAAGGTCATGCACACGGTTACAACAGTGAGTGCAGCAGATACCCAGCTGCCCTGGATTTTGCTCACTGGGCTAGACCCAATTTCTTTTGCGGAGCCATTAACACGACCAGGAGCAGGAATGCTGCTAAGTGCCAACCCTTTGCTGCCAGGTCCCAGAAAGATGTAATGCCCTCCTGCCTGTGGCACAGCTCAGCACCAGCATCACCCATGGTGCTGACATCCTCCCTCATACCTTGAAAGTACCATCCCCACTGCACTGTCTGGTGCACTGGAGCCTCTGCACTTCACACCCGGCTGTGGATTTGCTTTTCTCTGTGATGTGAATGGCTCATGTACAGGAGGCAGAGCCATTTCCTAGGGTGCCCAGAGCCCTTTCCTGAGATACCACTGTCTTCCCATGCATCCTCTGGCTCTGCAGGGCCCCAGTGCCACGGAGCACAGGCAGCGGTTGGTAATTTAGGATTATCAATGTGCGAATAAAAAGCCCTGAAATGAACTCGGAGGTGCAAGTGCTGACAGTGCAGGGGAGCAGCAGTGCGATCAATGCTGGTGCTCCCCGGGGAACAGACCATGAGGGGGACGAACCAAAGGCCACTTGAAAACCTCCAGCAGCAACGACTTTGTGATCTATGGTCTGCCATCAGCACTTCTTGATTCAGCACTTTGCATAGCAAAGGGTCGGTTTGTTCTTGAACAAGCAGGACCAGAGCTGAGTACTTGACAGTTTGTCACCTGAACAAGTGACACTGCACCTTCCACCCAGGATTGAGCCAGGAGGTGACCCTTTCCCACACATCTGGGGATCAGGAGTCAGCCCTGGACAGGAGACAGCAGCTGAGCCTCCCAGGGACACCTGTAAGAGCCCCAAAGACTCTGGGGCTGGTGCATCCCCACATTGGCATCACACAGGTTGGAGTGGGTTGTCGCTCCCTTGGCTGGGTACAGCAGCTCATGCTGTTGGCTACTGAGTCCAACCACAGTTTAACACCTGCTTCTGACACTAAAGTTGGCTTCCCACGAGCGTGCTCATGGCTCGACTTAATTTTATGAGTATCTATCAAGAAAAAATACAGAAAGGAGGGCAGAGCTCAGGCTGAAATAAAGTTACTTGCAGATGTGGATGAACACTAACAGAAAGTATAGTATACCACTGTACCCATCTCAATGCAAGATGAAAGGAAATATGCTCTAAAACAAAGGAGAGCTGCAGATTTGTGCTACCACAGCAGCACTGCTCTGCTCAGATCCAAAATGAATACTGCTAATAAAGGAGAGGGCCAAGTCCAGTCCAGCCTGGCTCTGGAGAGAATGGAAATCAGATTTTGGCTTGATATGTGTTACAGCAATCTCTATAATACAAAACAAAGTCTGGCAGATGGAGTTATTTTTATCCAAAGCCAGTTCTGTTTAGTAGGTCGGTGGCTATAACTGATGTTCCTTTACTATTTCCTCTTCCCCCAGGTCCCCCTGCCTCAGTTTCTCCACATACTGATGAGATTGGAGCAGACAACTGCCAGTATATTTTGGGAGGATCCTATTTAGCTATATAAATCAATTGTGAATTTTGCATCCACCCTCAGCATTTGGCCTGTTTATATTGCCAAATATATTCTTTACAGAACTACTGTACTTCACAGGAGAGCTTGTCAAGGTAAATACCTTCATTTACATAAAATGTGACTAGCAATTGAAATGTTAAAGCCATAAAGACCAAGTTTATGATCCATCCTTGATGCCTGAATGTATAATACGACAAGGGGGGAAATACTGCACATTGCAACACTTACTAAATTAGTGTGTTGACTCTGAGGAGGGAAATGGGACATTTGAAAAAACAGGTTGGAAAGGTTTTTAGAGGGACTTTTTTTGGCTTTTTTCTTCTATTTCATAAGCATGAATCCTTTCCCCAGTCTTCAACAGTAGGCTTTTAAATACTCTCCTTCAGCTTGGAAATAGCAACTACCTAGATAACAAACAGGGGGAGAGGTGCCCACAAGCCATCACGTGTGGAACAGGGTCTTAGCCACGTCCAGGGAGGGGTCAGAGCTCAATCCTGCGTGGCCACTCCCCCCTCCCCATGCACCTTTGATATAAACAGGAATTTCTCACTGTGATTGAAAAGACTTTTATAATTTAGGTGTTTCCTTAAACTTTTTCAAACAGAGGGGAAACCAATTTAAACCACTTCCAACTCTAAATAATACCTATTAAAAAGTGGATAAAAAGGCTAAAACGAACTGCTGCCTACATGCACACCACAGGGAAATTACAATATCCACATTGGAAGCTCTGGAAAGTTAGATCCTGCAGGTTCCCCATCTGGACTCCATATGAGCATTTCAGCCATTCATTCATGCTCATACCCTCATACCCCTTGCAATTCATTGAAACCACTTCAAGGAAAAATCATTTGAAAGAAATTACTTCTGTGTATCACACCCTGAGCAGTGAGGAATGTCCCACATGAGCTGCTCTAGCCCCCAAAGCAATAAAATTTCTGCTGGAGTGCATGAAATTACGACTCAGGGAAAAGGAGTCCCCATGACAACAAGAGGTAAGAGAAACCCATGAAAAGCAAAATACTTTGACCTTTGTCGATACAAGGTGTCACCAATTTGTGTTGGGATTTTGACTTTGAAAATCAAAAACCTTCGCCTGTAACTCTCTTTGAGAACCTGTTGTTCCTTCTTTGCCAGTCTGGGCTCTGCACAGAGCAGAACGACCTTCGCTCAAGCAGGGAGCAGGGGTCAGGCACATCATTCAAACCAGTGAATGCAACCACCCAACTCTTCCCCTTTTGCTTCTCCAAGGGGCTGTTTTTACCCAGGCCTATTTTCAGGTTTTCTGTAACTCTACACGTGTGAGCAGTACCACACTCACACAGAGAGTGAAACTCACAAACTTTGACATCAGAAATAACACTTAAACCATTAGCAACAAAGCACCAGAGTGTTTACTCAGTGGGTTATTGAACAAAATCCTAGAGAAAGGGTGTTCTTGCGACTACAGTGCAACAGTGCAAAGACTTCAGGGCTGGTGACATGTGCCAGTTCCCTACATGATCCAAGGGATGCTCCAGCAGTCACTGGAAGAGGCATCCCCACCGTGCCTGGCTGGTGTGATGAGCCCTGGGTCTGCAACCCTCCCAAGGAAGCTATGGACCTGCTCCTGCTCACAGGCTCCCTGCACACGCTAGGGTCGGAGCACAAGCAAGGTGTGGTGGTGGGACGTGGCCCCTCCACTTTGCTGAGGGGGCGGGCCTGGACACCTCCCTTGCCAGGCCTGACCCACTGCTCACAGTGCCCTGCCCAGAGCTCATTCAAGCATAGGTGAGAGGTCAGTGCTGCAGGCATGTGCTTGCTCTGTGGAGAAGACTCGGGCTAGAAAAAGCAGCGCACACGCAGGATTGAACCCAGACTAAAGGCAGAAGAAAGGTGAAGGGGACAAGGTGTTAAAAGAGGTGTTAGATGGAAGTAGTTGTACAGCTTTCAGCCCAGGATAAACCCAATGCATAGGATCCACAGAAGAGAGAGGCAGCTGAGTCACTACATTTCAGCAAAAGCCAATTCACAGCAGGGTCCAGAAACAAAATCAATACACTTTCCCTAAGTTACCAGAAGTGTGGCAGGTACAACACTCTGGGAAGGCCTTTTGCTGAGAAACACAGCAGTTTCCAGGCTCTGCAGCAGTGCCCGTGGGCAGCAGCAGACCCCAGTCCATCCACCCCCTGTAGGTGTTCCCACGGTGCTGTCAGCACAGGCTCACAGCACTGATGGAAGGGGTTTAGTTTCCTGAATGCCCTGAGCTGATCAGAGCAGCACAGGCATTACCCAGCAACACAATTACAGCTCTCAGCAAGGTGACGCTGTGTGGGACCAGGCTGAAACAGCCCCAAGCTATTGCTGCCCAACAGCTGTTAAGGGATGCTGCTGGAGGGTCCCGGCACACATTCGCAGACACAGGCAGCACCATTAGTGTCAGCAGCCGTGGCAGCAAGAGCCGGGTCCTCCGAGGTTGGATCAACCCTGTGCACGCAGAAACAGCCCCACCAGCCCAGCCTCCAGGTCAGCAGAGGAGGGGAGGTGAGATGGCCCTGTTGGGAACAGACCTCATGGCAGCAATAACCTTGCGCAACAGCCACTTCCCCATATGGACGAGTCTAATGTCCACAGGGGCACAACTGGAAGCACTGTCTCTGCAGCCACAGGCAACGGCTCCTCAGAACCGAAAAGCTCCCTACCATGGCATTATTCATTATTTGTGTGAGGGCAACAGCTTTCCAAATAACACGCAGGCCTGACTGCTTGGGAGAAAGCTCCAAAAAACCCAGACAGCCAGTGCAAATAGCATTAGACATGCAAACCATTCCACTATCTGTCATGGTGACTGCTGCTGCAGCGGGGCCACTCCACACACACAGCTACACCCTGTGCAAGTGCTCAGCCCAGGAGAGAGGGGGAACATGATCTAATCACAGACAAGGCTGCAGCCTCTCTGTGAGAGTTCCATTGAGGAGAAAGCAAGGAGTAAAGTAACGTGCATGTATACACAGAATTTAACTTTCCCAATCAGTGAACTTTAAAACTTTTCAGTTTCAGCTCCCCACCATCAGGTGTTCTCTGTGCCTCATGGAGGTCATATTTATGTTAAAACTACAAGTTTGTTTTCAAAATACTGTTATGAATCCCCAGTTTTTCTGCTAAAGGCAGGATGTGGAAATAGCCTTGAAAGCATGAAGGGACAGAACTGAACCTCCTCACTGTGCTGAGCCCACAGGCAGCTGGGGACAGTGGCCTAGGAGCACTGGGCTGTTCTACTTATCTCAGAAGGTCTCTGGGATGCAGAAGTGCTGAGGTCTCCTCTGCTGGTCATTCACACCAGCAGAAGAACTCAACCAAAGGCACCCCATACCAGTGCTTGGAGCCCCCACTCCCTCCACACAGTCACCCACAGCATTTGTCTCCCAACACCCCCAAACCAGCAGCATCTGAGCATCTCAAGGTGTTGGCATCTGCACTGGTGATCCCATCCCACCACTGACAGCGCTGGCACAGGGCAGTGTGGCCGCGGAGAAGTGTCAACAGTCACACAAAGCCACTGGGACCGCAGTGACACCAGGGCTCCTCTGCAGACCCCTGCCCAGCCCCCTGATACTCAGCCTCTCCTACACCAAACCGACACCTCCAGCACCACAAGGGGACAACCTGTCCAGGTCTCAGACACTGCAAGCAGTTTGCAGTTCCCATGACCACAACATCCCTTCACATTGTGCACCCTTGACCCACACCCAGGCAGGGAACTTGGGCATGTGTCAGATGCTGTGTCTGTCTGTGCTGGTAATGAGCATTTGTGGATGTAACCTCAATTCCCTGGGCTCAGAGGCCCACCTGACATTCTACTGTTCTTGCTGTGCTCTCAGAAAGACTCACAGTGCTTTTGCAAATGTAGGATAGCTCAGGACAGAGCTCACGGCATGGGATATGCCTGCTGAGGCAGGAGCATCATGCTGGAGAGAGCAAACACCTGAAGTCAAGTCTGGCCATGGGAGCCATGCAGGGGGTTACCCTGTGCTTGGGCACATGAAGGCGTAGGGGACACTGGTTAAAAATTAGCAGCATCTCCTGCAGGGAAGGATGGTGTATTCTGCAGATTAGAAAGAAGAAGCAAGGGAAGAATTTCCAAGGAAACAGCAAAGTCCTGCTCCTTGCCACAGTAGGACTGAGCTCTGGCATATTATAAGGGATGAAGTCAAAATTTATAACCAAAAATCATATTTACTGCTAGGAATCAGTGTCCATGCTTAAGAAAGAGAGATGAAGATACGCAAGTGTTGCACACACACCACAGAGAGGTGTCACCACACTGCTAACAAAAGGAAGGGTTAAAAGTCTCTTCCTACTCCCCTTTGGCACTGTTAGATGGCAGTTTGCATTAAGGGAAATAAGGCAAGTGAAGAAATTTATCAACAAAAGTTAAAGTACAAGGGGGGATTAGGTGCCATTAAGGAAAGTCGTACCAGGGAACTTGTTCTTCAGACAGCCCACCATGGATGGACTCACAAATTGCAGCCACACAAACAATTTTGGCAGCATAACATGAACTAACTAAAATGAATCTCAGCTCAGTTCACACCAGTACATGTGTGGAAAGATCTACACTTGTAATTGCCACATGAACTTTGGCTGCTGAGCTACAGCCATTGCAGACAGCACACAAACTTTCAGCTTTCCCTACAGGTTACCAGGAAAACTTACCAGGCAGTGTGGAGCTGCCATCCTGACAAGCCACCCTGTCCCAGCAGCACAGAGCGTTTGCAGCAATTTCAGCCTCTGTCCCGATGGAGACCCTGGACCAGAGACCCACAGCATTTAAGGCTGACTAATCTCAAGGCAGCAAAGACACAGATAACATGGCATGGGGCGTGCACAAAGAAATAGCAGTGTCCTGCTACCATCTCCATTTTACAGGTGGAGAAACCAAGGTGGGGAAAGTGCTTCCTTTCCCTCCTGCTCTGCCAGGCTGGGAGATACTCTTGGGACTAAACCACAAAGCAAGGAACTCTGAAGGTCTGCCATTCCCTTATTTCACTACATAAGAAAAAACCTGACAGTATTAAAAGCTCACAGTTTATAATGCATCAAAGGAAGTGCTATTTGCAAAATACAAACAAGTGACTGAAGTCACCGTAAGGAGATGCTGGTATAAACACTTCAATAGTTGCTTGTTTTCTTAAAGAATATTGACATTTCTGTGGATAGGAAAAAATCTCCAGTTACTCTACCTGGGACACAGCTACAAGCCGTCAACCTCCCTGATGCACTCAATCAGGTAAATCTCAGAGAAGATCAGGAAGAAACAGCCACTGGCATGGACGGTGCTCTTCCCCCTATTCTTTTTTTTGGCACCAAGCTGGTTTGTGACAACAGCTGAGCACCAGCACAGCACCAGGGAAGTTGTGGCTGCTGCTCAGGCATGGCCCACCAGCACTGTCCTGCCCCTGAAAGGCTGAACACTCTTGGAAGGAGTGGGGAGAAGCATGTATTTGGTTTGGGCAGGTGTAAAGATGGCTGTAGGTCAGGCAGCCAGGGTATGTACTCAGGGCCACAAAGGCAAAGGAGAAGGAGTGTCATTTCTTTATCCTATGCCCAGAGCACCCATCCCACAGCCTGCTCTGCCCAGACCCTCACACACCGGCTCTGACACAACCTGTTCTCCCACCTCTTCCCCAGTGCAGCACAGCTCCAGGGCTAGAAAGGAGCAGGACAAACCACAGAGCTGCTGCAGGGATAGAAAATATAACTGCATTCTGCAAGTGAAAGCCTGTGTGTGCCTCTTATGAGAGGAGTTACACCCGTATGCTAGCCCTTTTCTTGTAGCATGACTTTAAAGATGAAAAAGCAGCTGCTCACCATACTCAGTGCTTGATCTTCTTCTGCCTGTTTTGAATAAAACCAAACCTTTTTATATGCCACTTCCTATCCTCTTCTAGCAAGTTTCTAAACTTATTTTTCAAGGTAAGCTTTTCCTGCAAGAAAATTCAGTACAATAAAATACCGTGTCTGAAATTATACCTGTAAACACAATAACCACAGCCAGTCCTTTATTCCTTCTCCCCACTGGTGCAGCACACTGAAAACACTCTCAGGGACCACTGCCCTTTCTCAGTATCCCTACAGAAAATCACACAGAACTAAGTGGATGCCACACCAAGCATTATGAAGACTTTGCTTCCACAATTGCCACAGAAAACTGCCTGGAGCTCCTCACATTTAAATGCCCTGACATGAAGACTGTGCACTCTATTGCAATAAAGAGCGACCAGATAACCCAGGCAGCAGCTAACTTGCTGTCTCTCATTATTTTTTCCTTCATTTTCAGAACAGCTAAGCAGCTGCCATACTAAGAACAACAAAAATTTCACCAGCTCAGCCACAAACCGCTTCTTATCAAGAACCAGTATGGGTTGCTTGGAACTGTGAACTACAGAGCTACTGGGAATTTGCAAGTTCTACTGATGTGTTGTATTCTTCTCAGAAATTTTTAAAGAGAGAGAGAGAGAAACACTGAGCCATCACAATCCATTGATTTGCTAAACCTGCCGAGGCACTTAACACTTCCTTACTGCAGTCCAGTGTTTTCTAATAACCAGGACTTTCAGCATAAAATTCCCTTAAAATGTTACCCAACATCAGACAAGAATATTTAGAGACTTCTTCACAAACAGAATTAGATCTTGTCGATGGAAAAAAATTCCTGATATGGAACTTGTTGAATAAAGAGTAAACCGTATTTAAGTGAAGCCTGCGCTCACATGAAAACAGCATCTTTCTTCCCTTCAGCCCAGCAGCACCTGGAACAACTTGCGATCTTGTTTATTTCAGTAATTATTAATTACCGACCTATTTAGACATGGTTTACACCTAGTACATCTGAACTGCTGCAGTCTGCTCAAGCACTCCAAGTAACGGAGTGGGATGTTTTTACACATTTTCTGCCTTCCCACCGGAACATCGCATTTTCAGTCACCACGGCTGCCGGGCGCGGCCCGCGGCGACCTCCGTCCCTCCCCGGTCCCGCGGCTTGGCTCTCGGGCTCGCTCCCGCCGCGTCCCCGCACACCCACGCGGGGTCCCGGCTCTCGCACCGCCGCCCCGGGTCCCGCCGCCCAGCCACCTACGGGGGCCATTCGGGGCGGAGACGAGCCCACAGCGACCCCACAGCGCTCGGGGACCCCCGGCACCGCACAGGAGCTGCCCCCGCCCCACACGGACGCACATTCCTCCCCCCAGCCGTGGGTCGCGCCCGCAGCCCCCCGCCCTCACCTGTACCACTCCAGCCCCTTCTCGTAGTTCCTGTCGAAGAAGTGGGGCTCGGTGCCCAC
>VWZF01001767.1:76298-139651 GCA_013396755.1 Sclerurus mexicanus | reverse complement strand
CCCCCGCCGTGCCACATCCACCCGTGTCAGCACTCACGGCACAGGGAGGGCGCAGGCCACCAGGAGCTGGGGCAGTGCCAGCTGTCCCCTACAAATCCTCCTTCTGTCCCCCTGCAAAAGCACCGTCCCCTCGTCTGGGCCTGGTCCCCTCTGCCTCCCCCCAAGCCCATTCTGTCCCCAGCCCACGGCTCCTGCCCAGAGCCTCCAGCTCCCCAGAGAGGAGCAGGCAGGTCCTCTTGGACAGCCCCATGCAGCAGGGCCCAGGACCCTTGGCTCCAGCCCTGGGGGGATCTGAGACAGAGGGGGCAGTTTCTTGGGCAGCCTGATGACCCCTGGGAGCCTGAGGAGAAGTGGCAGACCATGGACAGGGACAGGCAAGAAGTTCATTTGGAGCACGGAGGGTTCATAGTTTAGGTGCCAGGACCTGCACTAGTAGATGAAGCCAATTACACCCTTGCATGCTGCTCTTCCAGGAACTCTGTCCCCAGCCTTGGTGGAGCGGGCTGGGGCTGACAGTCTCCCTCTTCACAGTTTTTCTGGAGCAACCACCACTGTTCCCAGATCCACGTTTTGTCACTTCCCACCTCCAGTTCTCAGCTTTGGCTTTAGAAAGGATTTTGTAAAGGGGAAGAAATGTGTTAGTGTCTCTCAACTTTCTCCTATCCCTCATTTGGGGTCTCCAGGACTCTCTCCCTGGTGGGTGTTGCCCTGTGGTATTGCAGCACATCACAGCCCTTGGCATCCTGCCCTACATGGTGCCATGCAGCAGAACAGCACTGGCAGCGCCATGTACAGAGACAAACTGAGAAACATTTGCTGAAGCCTTCACAGGTGAACAAGCAGCAATCTAACCTTGTGCATCTGCACCACCAGCAGCATCGGAGTGCTGCAGATCACTGAAAGAGCCAGCACCTGACCCCAGTGGCAAAACCTGCAGGGCAGCTGGTGTTCCCACATACAGGGGCCATAGCCACACTTCTAAGCCAGTGCTGGGAAAATGTGCTGGAAAAATGCACTGTGTCTCCAGCGTCGTGTGGCTATGAGTGCTGGGTACCACATCCTGCCTGTGAGCAGGAGGAGTACTTGGAGGCAGTGACCCTTCTCTACGTGCTTCCACTCCAGAGAACTGTTGAGTTGTGCATTCCATTGCACAGAGGTGTTCTGGGCAAGGGCTGGATGGGAGAAAGCTGGTGGAGCTCCCTCATACTCCCCGAGCTGATGAGTCGTGGACTAGGTTTTACAGGGGAAGCCCAGGGATTGGTCCAAATCCTGCTGTTACATAGGGAACATAGAATAATGGAGTGTTTTGAATTATAAGGGACACCTAAAGGTCATATAGTCCAACTCCCTGCCAAGAGCAGGGACACCTTCCACTAGACCAGATTGCTCTAAGCCCTGTCTAACCTGCCCTTGAACACTTTCTGGGATGGGGCAGTCACAGCTTCTCTGGACAACCTGTGTCTCACCACCCTCACAGGGAAGCATTTCTTCCCAATATCCAACCTAACCCTGCCCTCTGTCAGTGTGAAGCCATTACCCCTTGTCCTGTCACTGCTTTCTTTGACCTCCTTTTTTCAGCTAACATACCCATATAAGACCTTCTTCTTGTTCTCTATGTTCCTTGCCAAGCTCAGCTCCAGCTGTGCTTGGGCCTTCCTGCCCCCATCTCTACACAACCAAGCAGTGTCCCTATACTTTTCCCGGGATACCTGTCCCTGATTCCACTGCCTGTCCACTTCCTTTCTGCCCTTCAGTTTGGCAAGCAGGTGCTACCTCAGCCATACTAGACTCTTGCCTTCCTTGCCTGATTTCTTGTGCCCAGGGATCATGAGCTCTTGCACTTCATGGAAAGCATCCTTAAGGACCTGCGAGGTCTGCCTTGCTCCTTGTCCCTTAGGGACAGTTTCCCAGGAGTCATATCAACTAACTCCTTGAAGAGCTGGAAGTTTGCTTTCCTAAATTTCAGAACCCTGACTTTAGTCTTCACCTGACTCAAATCCCTCAGGACTGCCAATTCCATCAGAGCCATATGCCTTCAGAGTCTCAGCTACACTTGATCTCATGGCAAAAGGAACATTTGGAAACAAAAATGAAGTGCCGATATTAAGTAGCTATCCAGAGCTGAGAAATGTATTCAAAGAAAAAGAGGAAGAGCACCGACATTTCCAATAATGAACAAAAGCTCAATGCTGCTCTCAGCTGGGCATGTCTTCTCTCTGTGCAGCTTCAGTTCCGAAGGAGATTATTCCTTCATAATATATTTTTTATGGCACACATGAGACCTCTGAAATGCAATGTCTTGTGTCCTGTAAATCATTTCCTGTAACTCGTGGTTTCCTTTTCAACTGCATTACTGTAATGTGAATGTTTGGGGACTAACTCGAACTGACAGATGCAAAGCCTCACATCCCCACTCACAGTGTCCCACCCTGGTGCTGGAGGAGCCACACAGCCTACACCTGGGAGGCAGTGCTCGGCCTGGGGTGTCCCCCTGCGCAATGCAGAGCCCACCAGGAGGGAAACAGACCTTGCCCTGGGCAGCCTGAACCCACAGGAATGCTCTTGAAAATTCAGAAATCAGACTTGAACCTTAAATGAGAATCCCAGTAGGTGCCGTGTGGGTCACACTGCAGGATGGGTGACAAATGGACACTAAGAAGAAGCCCTGGGCAGAGTGGGTTCATTCAGTTGCTCTGCTTAACTCATATGGCCTCTCACATAACTGTTCTAGTATGTACGTATCTACCCTGAGAGAGATGAATCCTTCTCACACATGGGGATAAAATTTATTCCAAATTGGAGAACCCTCAGAGCCTGCTGGCAGCCACAAGCCTCCTCCTGAGATTCCCAGTATCATACCAAGAAAACCCAACCCAACCCAAACCAAAACAGTATTAAGTTACAAAAATATAATACAAACCTCAAGCTAGACCCCATTTAATGAAGTCATAGTGCTTTGGTCTTTCAGACACTGAGCACACACCCAAACTGCAGTGCTTAGCAGAATGCCCTGCCTTGACATCCCTGTGGCTCTTCTCCTGTGATGTGCTGCACAGGAGACTAATGGGATTTACAACAAACCACACAGAATGGAGAGACAATTTCTTCTTGGGCACCAGTTTCCAGCCCAGAGGAAATTTTATAACCAGAATGTAAAGCCGTCTAAAACAAATGGTTCAGCCTTAAATGCCTGCTGCTGGGCTCTGTCTCCTGATTCATCACAGAGTATGTATTTCTCCTGCACGGATGTCAAACGCATCCATGAGCAGATCTGAGTGCTATCCAAGCGGCTGGTGCTGTTCAGCCAGTGGATGCAATAGGAGCTGATGAAGTGTAACACTTTATTTGACAGTTCTGCTCTTAAAGGCTTCTGTATTTACCCTGCGTACCTGCCCCTCCCAGGCACATCATTTAGCAACGGGAGTGCCTCCCAGGCAAGCAGCAAGTGGCCAGTCTAGCAAGGCTGACTGGCAATTGCCAGGGCAGGTTGTTTGGGTGGATCACCTAGTTCATGCCTCACATTTTGTCAGGGACCAAGAGCTATTGATTTTGAGAAAGTAGGAGGAACTCTGTTGTGGGTGCCATGGAGCAGCCTCCCCTTGCATGCAGCTTCTTCTAAGTTCCCATCATTTGGAATGACCTGTGGTTGTCCCAGCCTGGGGGACATGCCTGTGATGGTCTTGTCTCCACAGGGACAGCAGTGCTGAGATTTGTCCCACAATCTTGGTTATGGTGATATGTGACAGTAAGTCCTAGGAGGCAGCTGGCAAGTCTTCCCTGCACCAGCTGGCAGGGTCTGACTGCACATCCCGAAGACCGGTCTCCAATTAGAGCTGTGTTTCCAATGTAATGGACTGGGAAACCCTTTTGGAGGTGGCAGCACAAGGCCCTTGCCCTGGCTCATGCCATGCAAAGGCCAGTGCCCTGGCTCAAGAGGGAAAACAGAACTCCACTCCAAGGCAAAGATGATTGAGGGTTGACTCATTCACTGCTTAGACATGGAATTATCCTCTCCAGTAGTCTCAACACCTTTACTCCAGGAACAGAAACTGGGAGAGAACCAGGGGCAGAGTCAGACTCTGAGGACAGCTCCAGACTGAAGAGCCCATGTGAGGGGGCCTGGCCATATTGACCAAGTGACAAGTAGGCTGGGGAGTGTGTCCCTGCTCTCTAAATACACAAGCAGATGAGCACCAAAGAAGGAGGAAAATGGCCTTGGATACCAGGCACTGCTGGCACAAAAACAAAGAGGTATGAGTTGGCACAAATACATTTTGGCTGGAAATCAGATGCTTTTTAACAATGGGAAAAATGTTGGTCTGGAACCTCCTGAGAGGAGTGTTGGGGGCAAGGCATGCAATTAGTTTTAAGATTGAGTTTGAAATGGACTTTATAACATCTTTGCCAGCAATTGCAGGGAAATGGGATTTGATGTCCCGAGATGTCCCTTTCAGTTCCACACTCCTGTTGTCATTCACAAGCAGTGATCAGAGCAGGAGCCCTCTAACAGGAAAAGGCTCTTTAATCTATCAAAGGTGTAACAAGACCTGTCTAAGGGAAGCTGGAATTAGACTGATTTGAGTGCAGTGAAAAGGGGGTGTTTTAACAAGGACAGTAATATTTCATGAGGGAGTATGGTGGAACACCTCTCTTGGAAGCTTTACACTGTGTCTGGAAGTTTTTATAAAGAACAGGTCCCACTGGGCCCAGCTGTGAGCTGGGATGTGGTCCCTGCCAGAGTCTCTGGCCTAAGAATCTCTACATGCCAATATCCCAATTATTGCTTCTGCTAAGGAGTAAATTCCACAGATTATCACCTCAATTCCATGACTTTTACAAACACTGTGAATATATTTTTCAGGAAACTTCAGAGGTTAACCTTCCATAATTTCTGCTCATTATTTACTTGTCAACAGAAGCAATGAAACACCTTGAAAAGAAGTAGATTAATACACACAGTACTTTACCTCCTTCAGGGAATGAATGAAGTTTGTAAATCTATACCAAATAGCAAATAAACAGTAAAACTGCAATAAAATTTAATCTCCAGTCCAAGAAGGCTCTTAAGACATTTTGCAGTGGCATTCCACGCTGTTAAAGCATTTTCCCACTCATGGAAACAGCTTCAGGTTTAGAATCATTGGTTATTCTGACAGCTGTTAGCAGCAGCTCCTGTGATCTACATTGCTTAGTCTGGGAACCTACATTCATCTTCTTGTCCTAAAATTAACCAAAGGTGAAAGAAGACATCTCTGGGCAAGCTGCTCAGACACCAAACCCACTGCTTCACTCATGCGCTGTTCATAGTTGCTGTAAGTTGCTCTTAGAGTTGGAAAAGGGCATGTGCCACAAATACATTGTGGGACATGACTTATCCAGTGAATAGTCCTGAAAGTGGAGCCAGAGGGAAAGCCAGTCAAGCTGAGAGGTGTGTGCTGGTAGAGGCAAGAGAGGAAGTGAGACAAGGAGCACTCACAGGTGACTCAGAAACAAACTAGATGGTCCCTCAAGGTCCCACAAGGCCTCGAAGTTCGTCTGCACAGTCAGAGGTGCTAAAGGCCCCTGGCTCCTACCATACCCGCAATCTGAGGAGATGTGGCGAACAGGGGGGGATGAAAGAGCTTCAGGCTCTCTGGTTTCTGCTGTTGCTGTTTTGACAAGCCAGTCCTTAGAAAAGCTAAGAAAAGACTGAAAACAGGAATTTTTCTTCTGTTGTTGAACACCTGCACTACAGACCTGCTCCCTTTAAACCTCACTTTGCAGTGCTGGGGCTATCTCTCTTCCCCTTGCTTTTCTACAGTCAACCCACTGCCCACTCAGAACCCTGTGGTGCTGGAGAGAGCCAGCCTTGCCTCTCCCAGGGGAGATGTGGATGGAGAAACACAAAGGCTGTGGCACCCTGCTCTCAGTGAGCCCAGCTCAGGGTAGCCAGCACCTCCAGGGACACAACCCCAGCAGCAGGGCTGCATGGGGCTCAGCCTCACCAGTGTCCCACTGAGAGGACTGAACCTTGAGGTCAGACCTCTCTAGCAGCTTCCATCCTCTCTGCAAGCTCAGGTTTGAGCCTCCAGTTCCCTCCCAGACCCTCAATCTCACTAAGCACCAGACAGGTTGCTCTCCCTGAAGGACCCACCACATCTGTCACGTACTCATTGTTGTAAGTGGGTGAGTGGCTCTATCTGCACATGATCATGAGATAATCTCCCTCTCTAATCTCAGCTCTTGCAGAATGAGGGCCAGGGCTTGTGCAGGCAGCTCTTCACTGATTGCTCAACATAAAGACACAACAAAGCCCTGCTGAACATGGTGTTAGCTGGCTGTCCCCATCCTGTGGTAACCAGTGATGATGGTCAGAAAGGGGAAGGCAGCAGCCACAGCGAAGTTGTTTCATATGTGCAAAGTGTATGAGTACATCATTGCTTGGCTACAGAGAGGGAAACTGAGGCAGAGAGGGAGACAGAGATCACCCACGATCATGAGACAGACTTTGATCCCAGCCTCAGAAGCCACGCTGTTTGATCCCAGCCCTGGTGAGGGCTTGGCGCCCAGGATGGGAGGGTGCAAGGCTGGCAGAGGTTGCAGAGGGTGGCAGGGGCTGGTGGAGACTGCATCATGCAGAGTCTGACCCTGGCTGCACGGCTGCAGCTCCGCAGCCAGGGCTGCCTGCAGGGCAGCTGTGACTTGAGCACAGCCGTGTCCTGCTGTTGCCATGGCCTGCACAGTGTTAACTGCAGGGAGCTCATTCCAAGCATCAGGGCACCACTCAGCCAGGCAACCAGCCATGGACGAGTATGTAGCAGGGCAGCCAGGAGACCACCTGGTCTCTCCACCTCGCCACCTGAGCCCTGTGATTCCTGCTGCTAGTGCCCTGCTCAGTTGGGGCTGGAAGAATCTCTACAGCACTGGGGAAAATCTTGAACTAGGAAGAAGTGGAATGTACCGACCAAACAGTGTAGAGCCCAGGGCCTTGAACACGGCTCATCTGCAGCACGGCCTGCTGCCAGCTTGGCATCAGGAGGACAGATTAGAAGTGTTTTGCCAGCATATTGTGTGATTTCTAAAATTTCCTTCACCAGCTGCATGGGCCATGCCAGGAGAATGCCCTGACTGGACAGCTTGGCTGCCCAAGGAGCTGGGCCACATGCTGCAGCCCTTCAGTGTCACCCCTCCATGCAGGACAGCTTCTGTGCTTCCTCACGGGCCAGCGATGACAGTCTATGGCCAGATGCCACTGCAGGTGTGCCAGCCTCCCAGCTCCACCTCAGGCAACTGGCTCACACCATGCTTTGAGGTGCTCGTAAGGCACTGTCATAGCTATCAAAGGGAACAGCCAGCCCAGTTTCTGCGGCCATGTCTTCAAGGGTATTCAGGTCCCCACGAGCCCCAACCAGAGTCCTACCAACTGAGGTGCTCTCCCTCTCCCTCTCCCTTCCTTCTCTCTCTCTCCCCCTCTCCCTCTCAGTCTTCTTCTCCCCCTCCCTTACATGGCCTCCTTGGGCCATGGAGCAAAGATAGTCACTAAAGCCCTTTGCTGAAAGCAGCAATGCCCAGTGTGAGTCCCTGTAAATCATCCTTCCCTCTCATCCCTCCTTTTTCCTGTACAGTGCCTCCTCCCTCCTCACCTGCCACTCAGACAAGCCCTGCCGATTTCAGTTATTTAATCCCTGCTCATTAGATGGATCCTCCACCCCCCTCATCATTTCTGTAGCTCTTCCGTGAGCTGCCTAATTTATTACTCTGCCTGGGAATGAGGTATTCAGCTTGCTCCCGTTAAGATTTATTCTTCAGAAACACCCATGCCACCTCCTCAGCATGCTCTGCTCTCTTAACTGCTGAGGGACTCTTTCTTTCAGGATTTTAAATTATTTTACTTGGGATTGGATCTGCTTCTGGAACTGTTACCTGGAGAAGATATTTCCCATCCCCTATCTTCCAGGGATGGAGCAATCCTGCTCTGGAGGACAGAACACTGAGGGATGAAGAAAAGGACCAGTCTGCCACATGCAGCCCTCTCTGATGAATCCTGCAAGCTAAGCTTGTCCCCCACTCTTAGAACACAACAAATGTATTCAGCCTGTGATCCAGTCCAGCTGCAGGAGTGAGTTTCAGATAGAACTGTCTCATGTAAAACATTTTACTTCATTTGGGAGCAGAAAACCCCTGCCGTGTGCCAAGGGACAGACTGGGTGAGCTGGTGTCACCATGTGTGAAGCCAGGGCATTATCTGCAGCTCCAGGACACTGGTCCCAGGGAATAGCTCCCACGTCCCCACACCACCTCCTCTCAGGGCTGTCAGGGCCACAGCTGGACTGCACTTGCCCCTCCTGCCTTGCTGTGCTTCATTGTCCCTTCCTCTTCCTTGGTACCCACTGGCTGGGAGCACCAGGCCTTGGCCTCCCCATCAGCTGGCCCTCCCCATGCTCCCCCAGGGCAGTGACAGCAGGACCAGGCAGCAGCACACATGACCTACCACCACCAGCAGCGCTCCTCACCCCTTCATGCCCCCAGTCCCTCCTCCAACAACACTAGCGGGATGGCCAGCATGGCTCAGGGCTGTCCCTGCTGCGCCACTCAGCTCCCAGGTCCTCTCCAATCCCCAGGGTGGATTTTGGGGAGCTCCTGGACTGGGTCCAGACTGAAGCAGTGGTCCAAAGGAAAGCCAGCTGCCTCCTGCCTGGAGCTCAGGACATGGCAGGGAAAGGACCCTCTGATGGAGGTGGCAGTGGAAATGCCTCTGCAGAGATCATTGGACCCTTTCCCACCTACTGTCCTCATTCCTGTCCCCGAAATGGCCAGCACTGTGCCGGGGACAGCCCCTGCCCCCTTCCTTCTTCCCCCCTTTCCAGCTATGCCACTTTCTGTCGCAGCTGAGCAAGGCAACCGCTCTTGGCCAGGTGCAGTTTTTCTTCCATGATGTGAGAAGTGACAGCCCATAAGCTTGAGAGAGTCTTGGAAATGTTTGAAGAAAAGAAAAGCACAAAACCCCTACAATGCCAAAGCAAGGGGGCTGAGGCTGGCTGTTAGGCACTGTGTGAATCAGAACCCCTGGTCAGGGGTCTGGAAGCAGAGTGGATACCTGGCGCTGCTGAAACAAACTTCAGCTTCATCTGAGCAGAGTTTCTAAAGACTCAGCTATAAAGGTCAAATAGTCCTTGCCAGCCCATGAACCTCTCTTAGAGAAGAATCAACTATAGCTCTCGTTATGGAAAACAGTGAAAATAATACAGCGATGCTTCCTCCGAGGGAAAATAGATAGTGCAAGTTATTCCATCTTCCCGTTCAGTGATATCAGTTTAGAAAAGCGAGGCTATTTACAGAGAGCATTTTGCTTCCAGTACTTCTGAAGTAAGTGAATTTTGAATTAGTTTAAGTGCAGGATAAATCAGTGAAATAGGAACATCTTTACACTCCAATAAGATGCTATTACTCATAAGCATATTGCACTCCAGCTTGTAGGCTAAAACTACCAGTGCATGACAGGACACCAAGGGCATGAAACACAGGGGATCCATGAAAATTAGCACAGCAGCTTTGGTGTGAAGAGGTAATTTGGGATATTGGTAAGTGATGATGGCAGCCCAGTGCTGAGATAACATGGCCAGATCCTGTAATTCCAGGTGCTCCAGATAACCATAAAAACCCCAAAACCCCTTCCAAAAGCACTCTGTGTTTCCTCAGATTTCAGATCAGAGGTGAAGCAGAAACACGGAGTTAAATGTTGTGCAACTGCTCAGGACACTGAGGCCACTGTTACTTGTTTGCCACATCCATCATGCTGGTAGGGAAGGACCCCTGGCTAGGCACACTACACATGTGGCAGGTGACAGGGTTTCTGCAGTGAGTGTGGCCCGCATCGGAGCAGGGTGCACAGCGGGCAGTTAAGGCGGCTGCAGAGGAAGACGGAGCATCGACACAGGATGTTAGAGGAAATAATAATTTTTCTCTTTTACCTCTGTGGCCTCTCTGGCTGGGGACACCTGCAGCTGGGCACAAGGAAATGGCTTGGGAAGCCCCATGCCCTATTCCCCACTGCACAGGTCATTCTGACTGTGGAACAACACTGGGCAAGTCCTGAATCTGGCAGCACAGAACAGAGCTCTGGTGTCTCCAGTGTCATTCTGTAGGATACAAATAGGATATGCACTCAGAAAGACAGACCTGGAGGGCTCCAGGGATGGCTGGACATGATGGATTGCGCTACATGGATGTGATCAGCTATGGAGCAAGGCATTTGGCACAGGCAGTCACTTCTGGCCCTTTGGACATCTCTCCAGAGAAAGGGCCTTCTTGGGCTGCAAGTTCAGGCAGAAGCTGGTTGGAGAGGAATGATGCTGAGTCTTCATCATCCACAGTCCCAGCTGGCTTCAAGCATGACAGTGAGAATGAAGAGCAGAAAGGGCTTAGCTATTTTCTCAATTTCTCTACTTCTTCTCCTTACAATGGGGAAAGAGCCTGAGGCTCTTGAGGCAGTTCCAAGCATCGGGACAGTGACACAGTGAGGGCATCGCAGCATGGTGTGCTGAGGTATTTTGTGCTGAGGTGTCCCATGAGCTCCCACCTGCTTTCCCAATGCCAGGTGACCTTCCCATGGGCTGGTATCTGGCTCTTGTATTTGCAGCTCTGAAGCAGAGGTCTCACAGAACTTTCTGGGAAATGAAATGCAGCCATGCGCTGGATGCAGAAAGGCGCAGAGAGTCTCTCCCTGCTCCCTTGACATCTTTCACCCTACTCTTCACAAGCTGCTTGGATTTTGTGTCAAGAGGGTGATTCTGCAAATTAAATTGTTTCTTGTCTCCTCTTCGTTGGCATGGCAACCCGGGAGGATGGATGGCACAGCCTTTCTACAGCTCTCAGTGCTGCAGACATATCCCAGCTCCTCCATGCCTGCGCTCCTGCTGATCAAGGCAGATGGTGCCACAATCCCGGGCAGAGTGGATCTGTGCAAAACACAGGGACCAGATCCCAGGAGGCTTCCACTGGTAGGAGGGCCAAGCTTGGCTCAGGGTGAGGTGGGAGCAGATCGCAGTGCAGGACCTGGGTGCCCAGGCCAGCAGCAGCTCTAGAGACTCTGGAACAGCCACATCTGGAGCCAAATGCCAGCATGGCCACCTCCTGACTTTTGGACCTCCCAGTCCTTGGCAGGGATCTGCTGTTCCCTCCTGTCTCAATAAATGAATTTAAGCATTTTCCAGCTCAGCAACTAGAGTCTTTGCTGGGCTTGCATTTGTGTCTGATTAATGAGACAGCCAGTCATTTACACATCTCTTGAGGTCTCTGTCTTTCCTGAGTAATTCTGAAGATATGGCTGTTTACACAGAAGAGAATCACATCACCTTGCCAAGAGCACGACTGGGGTGATCTGTGTGGAAATCCTTGAGGATCCAAGGCTATGGTACTACCATGGAGTTTCAATGAGTGCTCATAATTTCCTGGAAAACACCTTCTGCATGCTAAGAGTCACCCACACAAAGACAGAGGAGGCTGAAGCCTTTCCCAAAGTGGATCCGAAGTGGCTGAAACTGTTCTATTTCTGCTTTCTTGGGAGAGGCACCAGTGAGCCAAGGCAGGATAGGACTGGCCATCGCAAAACCCCCATAATGTGAACTTCTCCAGGCTAGGAATAGGACTATTGATTTCCAGGAGCAGACTGGCTGTCAGACCCATTTGTGATAAAACTATCTGCAAAATTGTCATCTTAAAAGTTTTAATTATTGGGGACATGTTAGGAAGACAGCTGGGATTTGCCTTCTGTTGTTCCCACCAGGCCTGATCAGTCCTGGGTTTTCTCACATCCCAGCATAAATCTGGAATAATCCTCCAGGTCAGAGGAATCAGGCTGCTGTCACAGCAGGGAGAGCGCTCACAGGGATGATTTGGGGGATACTTTTACAAAACCAGGACTTGTTCCTGAGCCTCAAACCCAGGATTAGCACCAACACTAAGTCCTGAAAATTCCTCCGTGAGTGACTTTGGAGCTGCTCTGCCTCTGAGGAGCAAGTGCTGCAGCCCAGGGTAACCAGCAGCACACTGCTCCAGCTGGGTTTCCACAAGGAACTTGGAGCCAGTTAAGATCCTCAGGTCTGGCTGCTGAGAGCTGCTGTCCCATCTTGCCACTGTCAAATTAGGCCTTTCCTGGGGCTGCAGAACTGTGCTGGGCAATCCTGAGCAGGCAATTAACTGAAGCTTCTGCTGCCATGCTTGGGCAGCTCACTCTGCTGCTGGAACATGGGGAGCCTGGTACCAGGGTAAGCATGAGTACATAGGGTCTGGTGTCACAACATTCTTGTGTGAAGACGTGGGCAGGAGGTGCCGCCAAGATAATTTACTGCAAGTTTTCCAGATCACCCCATTCCAACACCACTGTTACCCCACATCAGGCCCCAGGAAAGTGGCTGAGCAAGGGTTGGGTAGCTGAAACCCAGCTTCCATCCCTTGCTTGGGTGGACCTGAGGCCAGACATTGCCAGCAATGCAGGTTTGACAAC
This sequence comes from Sclerurus mexicanus, assembly GCA_013396755.1. Lineage (NCBI taxonomy): Eukaryota > Metazoa > Chordata > Aves > Passeriformes > Furnariidae > Sclerurus > Sclerurus mexicanus. Next base: position 127,167 of record VWZF01001767.1, on the reverse strand, counting down.
TCCCTGCTCTCTACCCGAGCTCTCATGTGGCCCCGTATGAAATAATTTCAATTTAATGAGCTCAGTGAACTGCAGATTAATAAAAAACAATTTTGCACAGGTTCCTTCTTCATTACAAAAATGTTCTGATCCATCTTCTCATTTCTCAAACTGTCTCTCTGTAGATGTTTTCCTTTCCTCCCTTCTCTCCTCCTGCTACTGGTACAAATCACCCTTCCCTACCCAGGCTCTCTGGAAGATCAAAAAGATCAAAAGCCTCAAGAACTCCTTAACGCCTGCATCTTCCCACAGGAGAGGCACAGGGAACTCTTCCCTGTGCACATGGCATGTGGAGTGTCCTCAGGAGAGACATCTAAAATTCCTGCCATGCTGGAAGTAGTGTTTGCCGCAAAGCAGCAGAATCTCCCTGGTATGAAGAGTCCCATGTGGGGCCACAGCTGGCAGAGCCCTGAGCTGGACTCATGCCAAGGTGCCAGCAAGACTCCTTGGGTCTGCTTCCTGTAGCAGCAGGTTCTGTGCTCAGGCTCACTGCGCTCATTGCCGCATTTCTATCCTGGACAGGCACCTGCAGGGCCTCAACCTCTTCCGGGGCTGTTGCTGAGCTCACGGGGAGGTGGCAGCTGGGCAACTCCACCTCGATCCCGCGGCCAGCTGGGGAGCCACGCTGCAGCCCTGTACAGTGTTGCCCCCAGGGCCAGCACAAATCACATGTCCATGGCACTATTGACACCAGCCCCTGACTGCCAGGGATGTCCCCTTCGCCTGTCGGGTCCCGAGCTGCGCTCCCTCCTAGGCAGAAGGCAATCCATCTCGCTGCTTATCACCACGCTGCTCAGGCCTGATTTACTGTTATTGGCAGTCAGCAACCTTTGCCATTTATATTCGGTGCCAGGCCTCAATTTACAGTATACTTTCTGCTTCAGCTCACCCTGGCCTCTATCTCCACCTTCCATATTAATGCAGGATATGCATTGAATTCATCTTGGAATTTATTTAAAAACCATCAGCCATTCTGGCTTTAATACATTCCCTCATCAAGGCAGGACAAAGCTCAATTTAAATGAAAATTAGTGAATTATGGATTGTCACCCAAACCAGCATGCCATTTGGTCCCGCTGCATTGGCAGTGGCCCCAGTGGCACAGCCACAGCCGGGCATGCAGGGAGCCACAACCACTCACTGGGATAAAAGTAATGTGCCTAGAAAAAAAAAATTCTGTAACAGAAGCCCTTTGTGGGGGGCTGCCCCAAGTTTCTTCAGGGTTTCAGAAAGAGTCTCAGCTGCCACATTCGGCAAAGTCAGCACCTCCTGATGCCTGCACGGTTCCTGCCCAGGCCCTGAGGAGGAAGCTGCCCTATCCGGCAGCAGCAATCAGTGTTTGCTGCTGCTTTCCTTGAAAGAGTGTGGAAAATGGGTTTATAGCTAAAAAAGGAATTAAAATACTGAAGCAATAGGCTAGCAGTGAGTAGCACATAATCCCTGCAGAATAAGCAGAGCTAAGGAGCTGAAAGCAAAAAGGAGCATAAACAGAAAATCTGCAGTTGTCGTGCAGCTTTGCTGGCTGGGAGCTGCTCTGGCACCTGCAGAGAGACCCCATCTGGAGGCCAGATCCTGCGCCCAGAACCCTGGGCACAGGGGTTGACAGAGCAGGGCTGGGGGTTCTGCCTATGCCTATCAGGGATGCTTTGGGCGATAGGGGAGCCCTGGTTGGTCCCAGAAGATGCCACAGGGGAGGTTGTGTGCGCAGAGAAATTGCCTGTGTGGCCAGGTTGACAGAAGGAGTGTCCTGCAGAGCCTCCAGGAGAGCAAGGGGACCTTTGTGCAACCACCTGGGTGGAGGCAGGACTGAGGGGGGGAAGTGTGGTGGGTGGCAGAAAGGCTCTTTCCCCAGTTGGACAGATCCATCAGCTTTCCTGGAGTTGAGCACGCAGGCTTGACAGTGTAATGTGTGCTCGGTGCTGGAGTCAGTGGGACCCCAGGTGGCTGCGGGCATTGCAGGTCAGTGACAGCCGTTGCTCCGACAGGGTCTGGGCATGAGACCCCTGAGGGGCCAGGCTGGCGGGTGCTGAGCTCTGGGCCTGAAGGCAGTTCAGCAAGGGGCTCTGGCTAGAAACTCAACTTGCCAGGGATGTGAAGGTTCCATAAGGCAGTTCCAGCTGCTGCCCACTGGCCAGGGAAGAGGTGGGGCCAGGTGTGCTCACTGCTGTGAGGAGAGGATCCTCTGCACAAAGTCAGATGCAAATGACAAATATCATTGCAGAAAAACCCTGTTTCCCACATTTTGCACCCATTAATATTCTTTGGGAGAGCCAGCCATTGCTCCTTTGAGGAAGAGACAAAAAGGAATATCATTGACAAGTTTTTCAGCCTCATTACAATATTCTGTACAACAAACATGCCAATGTACCAGAAAATACAGATGTTGAAGCTGCCATTTGGGATAACCTGATTATCCTTTTATTTCTAGCTTTGTTCAAAATACATTAGCTGTGGTAGTCTGTTCAGCGAGATAATGAGAGTCAGGCTAAACACTGGAATGTAGGAAGCATTCTTCAGTTCAGAGAGTCAACGGAGGCCATGCCAGGCTCCAGACCCAGCCTTGTGCATGAGCCTGCTCATCCCACCAAGCCTGGGACCTTCTGCTCCCCTCCTACAGCCAATGAGGATGATGATAAAATGCCAGCAGGAGATGAAGCTGACTCAGGCTACTGCACGCTGCTGTCCCCGCACCTCAGGAATGCTGCCAGGAACAGGCTCCTTCTGCCTCCAGAAAATGGGAATCCTGTCTGCAGTCAAAGGTGTGAGAAGGGGTGCAGGCAGGGGTGTAGGCAGGGTCTGTGCAGGCACAAAGCCTTTGTGGGACGTTACCTGCCCAGCCCTCCATGTCTGCAGTGGAGGCTTCTGTGGGAAGGTTTTCCCCCTGCTGGAGCTGGTTTGGGAGTGAGATGAGGGTGCTGCGTTGGAGGTGCTGCCCTGTGGGTGAGCCAGGTGTGGCTGGGGGTTCTCATGGGGCTCTGACCTGAACCCGCACTCAGGCTGAACATTCAGGCTGAGAACTGCTTTGCTTCTGGGGCCTGATCTCAGTCTAATTAACAACCGGATCCAGCATACTCTATGCACCAATTCAATGCCTCCATTCCCATTATTAACTCCACTCACTTTTTAACAATGAAAAGTGAAGACATTTTCTTTGCAAGGCTGATGTTATTTTGGCAGCTGTTGAACATGTCAGTCTTTGCAGAAGCTAATTCTTCTGAATTAGGCTATAGTCAAACCCCTGTTTTCTAACTTTAGGTATTTAAAGCCCAAATGATTAGATAATCCTGAATACAAATTAATAAAGCCTGAGGAAAAGGAAAAGGGAAAACAAGTCACTTTAGTGAGGTCCCATCCCATATGTTCTGACAAAAATTATGTAAAGTGTAGATGTGTGTCAGGACCACAGTGTGACCTTGCACACTTGGTTCACATCTTTGATTTATCTGTGTTCTGTGCAATGTTTGTGGAGGTGGTCCCCTTGCCCCTCCAAAGGAGCGCCTAGGCTGTGGCACCTGCTCTGGGCTCATTCCAGTACCAGCTGTGAGTGGTGGATGGAGTGATGTTGCATGGAGCCACTGTTGGTAATCACCCTCCCACCTCTGCTCTGAGCCCCACTGCAGGTTATTAATGGGTCGGTGGCTGCTGGCGCTGCCACAGCTACCACCTGGCTGACAGGGGCTGGTCTCAGCCATCCTGGCACTGGTGGTGGAAGCCACCCCTTCTCCTGCCTTATGTAATTACAGTTCACCAAGTTTCCTGCCTTACAAATCAGCAGTAAATACACTTGAGCCTTCCCAAGGAATGCGGCTGAGGGGCCTGGGGGCAGAATGCGAGCTCTGGGGCCGGGGAAGAGGAGCAGAGGCTCTGCCACCAGCTAAGGCACACTGTGCTCAGCCCTGCAGCACCTGGGGATGCCAAGCTGACCCTGGACCTTTCCCCTCTCCTGTAGCGCTCTGCAGGGAGGCTCTCAGCCAGGCAAGGTGAAACACTGGCTGTGGACCAGCACGTGAAAGGAGCTCAGGTCTCCCGGAGGTTTATTGGTGTCCTGGGGAATTAGAGGGGGCACCACAGAGCGTAGTGTAGGAGCACCACAGAGTGGGTTCTGGGCAATGCCGGGACTGGGCACTCCCAGCAGGGATGGCTGCCCACACGCTCATAAATATTCTCAATGCAGGCAAGACTGGCTGAGTTTTGATGGTGGTTTTGCTAGAGAGCTTTTGCAGGGATCTTTATCATTCAGTGTCTGTGTAAAACACTTTCCAGAGTCTAAATTCTGCTATAGAAAAACTATTTATCAAGTGCCCCCCTCTGCTGATACACTGGGCAGGAGTTGCCAGCCTGTGCTGACAGCTGGCTTCAGGCAATATGATAGATATGTGGCTAATAATCAATCGATACTTTTGTTTAGGCCTCTGTCTATCAGTCTGGCATTGTGTGAACTAATTAGATGATAAAATGTGATGAATGTGTATTAAAGTCAGCTTCCTCCTGTTAGCACTCCAGGGACCCCTTCCATTTTCTAGCTGACCTTTTATATCTCAGCTTTATTGTACGTGAATGCAATTAAATCAATTTGTCAGATATTTGCATTGCTCCTGCTAGTTCAGAATTCAATTAGTCAGTGTCACTTTACCGTCCTTGTCAGCCTCTGCACCAGCTCAGGAGGAAAAAATAACCAGCAAAAAAAACCTGAAAAAACCTGTTCAAACCAAACCAAACCAAACCAAACCAAACCAAACCAAACCAAACCAAACCGTGCCAAAGCTTGGCTTCTCTCTCTGTGGCTTATTTCTCCATGGCTCATGCAATTTCCTACTGCTGCCCCATGATGGGGCTGCATCCCGATGGTGCATGTGGCTGGGACACCCAAGGGTCCCCCTGCTGGAGCAGACAGATCTCTTGGGGCTGCTGGGGCAATTAGCAGGCACCCCTTGTTACCGCTGCTCTGTGCCAAGTGAAATCTTGTCTGGTAAAATTATTCCCAGAAGCAGAATGAACCTGCAGCAGCCACCGCCACGCTACAAGGGTTTTAACAATATTCAAATGAGAGCCAACCTTGGCAATTATTTTTCTTCCTGCTGCTCTGAAGTTATGGCTCCTTTATCCATATTTTATCAGCCAGCAAGGAGCTCTGATAGTTAAGATTCTGTTGCTTGCTTAGATCCATGAGAGCACATCCTACAAGTTTGTTTGAAATTACCACACAGGAATGGGGCTGTGAGCCAGGGCTCGGTCCTCACCCTTCACACTGGAATGTGGAGTTACTCTTAATGGCAGACCTGGCAGGGGCAGGAGATGGACTGATGCCCCCAAATGGCATTCCTCAAGCTTGACTCCTTGGCACTGTCCCCAGACCCTTCCCTGGCTCTGAGTGCTGCCTCTACCCTCACCCTTGGCTGGTACAAAGTGAGATGGTCACATCCATAGTCAAGCTTCTTGGAGGTAAAAACTCAAATGGGCAGGTGTTAGCTTCAAGTGCTGCCAGAGTGCTGTGTAACACCCCTGCTCAGTCTGGGCTAGGTTCAGCCTCATCAGTCCACAGTCCCAGCCTGAGGTCTGACCTGGACCTCCTGCTCCAGCATAGCTCTGTTCAGACTCACCCTGGAAGATCTTCAAGGGAAGTTGTCTCTGGAAGCCACCTGTGAAGGGGTCTGCAGGTGTGTCCAGTGAGCAACTATTGCTGGGACCCCCCAAAGTGAGGAAATGCCACTAGGGAGAGCCCCAGTGAGGGGTTAGAGCAGGGGATGGGAGCTACTGCCTTGCTCTGTGAGCTTGGGGTGCCTTTGAGCAAGACCCAAGAGAGGGGAGAGGAAGATCATGAGATCTAATGTTTGGATGAGGGGAGGTTTGCTTGCACAAGCTCACCTTTCCTCTCTAAGTTCTGGCTGGGAAATGAATATCTGAGCCACGGCAGGTATAATTAACAGATGGAACTGGCTAATTATGTCCTTTGCGTGTGCGCAGAAGACGCAACTGTTAATTGCTGTTTGCACATTTATTATTCTGAGCACTGGGGCCATTGGCATTTACTGTGACATGTGCCCCATTCAAAAACAAACACACTGGGCTCCTGTCTGAGATCTCGTACTATGTAAGGACTAATAAATCTCAGCTGCTCTGCTGCCTTGTGCTTTGAGAGAGTGCACGGAAGGAAGGTGCCAGTTGCAGCCCCCAGGCACCACAGCCGGTGGGGATGGAGCTGGGGCCCAGCTGCCCAGTGGGGACAGCACCCTGATCTGTGTGGGGAAACAGGGGGACCATTCATAGGGAACCAGCTGTTGCCCCACTGCTGGCATTGGAGGGTTGCAAGTGCTCTCAGTGAGCTACACTGAGCTCCAGAGGCCAAACTTCATGTCATTCTTTTGGAGATGGCTCAGAAGCTCCAGGAAACCCTGGACAGCTATGGGACTACCCTCAGGTGCCACTCAGTGTCTGCCAGCTGGCAGAGCTGAGGCCAACTGTAGGTCACAAGTTTCTTCTAAAATCCCCATCATGAGCTGAAGCATCCACCTCGCTGAAGCCTCTCCACTTTGGAGCAGGTCCCAGACACCCCCTCATCCCCATCTCTGCTCCAAAATCAGCAGCAGAAGCAAAACTTCCCATCAAGGGCAGCCTCCCCTCGAGTATCTCCTAGCCTTGGACAAGGGCTGATCTGCGAGATGAGAAGTGACCCCACACGCCGGGAGTGGATCGGGGGGCTGCAGGGACCAAGGACGGGTACGTCAGCACAGCTCCCAGACCTGGCTGGGTGCAGGATGAGCCACATTGGAGCACAATGCACAGCAAAGCCAAATTTGGGCTAGAAAAGCCACCCTTCCTCTCTCTGCCTATAAAAAGGAAAATAACAAGTATGCTTTCAAAAGTAATGGTTAAGTCTCAAGTCTTGAATAAGTATTTGCTTGAGATCAGGGCTCGGAGCTCAGTGGTTTGTTGTATAAACTTTGGAGATGAATAGCAGAGGAATTTCTACCTTTTCTGTTAAAGAGTTGTGATAGATTTCAATGAGTACACTTTCACCAGGGGGTCTGAGCTAACACTCTGCTGCTGAATGCATTCCTTTGGGATTACAGATAGGTGTTTTTCATGTTCCCAGTGAAGCAAGACATGCTGCACCACCCTCCATTCTGCGATTCGCCAGGGGTGAGACAGCAACACCCCACCAGCAAAAAGAGGGCCAGAAATTATGACAGCAGAAATGACAGAGCCCAAGCCCACACCCCTGGGGTGAGTCCAGGAGAACTGGGCCAGGTGCTGCTCTCCCATGGGAACTGCAGATCATTGCCATCCACCTGTTCCCTCCTTCAGTGCTAGGAGTTGTGCAGCTGACATCTGGATGCTTCTGTTGAGCACTGAAATACCTGAGGAAGGTCAGGGGATGACCTGCACAAATGCTTACCCAAAGCATTCCAGCATCTGTGGCTGCCCCCATGAGTGCCCTTGCTCCCTCCCTTCTGGCACAGCTTCTCCCCAGGCCTGGTTGGCACCACCAGTCTCCAGGATTGCCCCAGGGCAGGGCACTGGCAAGCACACAGGGCAGGTGCCCAGCAGCCCAGCCTGCAGCGGGAGAGTGCCCACACCAGGAAGAAATTCCAGATTGTTCCTGATGAGTTCAGCAGCCACCACATACAGAACTCCCAGACTATATTCCAACTGCATCCAGTATATTGGATTATAATGGAGAAATACAGAGCAAAGTCCAGTGCTGCAGGCAAGGCACTTCAAGTGTGACGGATTCCAGCTGCTGTGATCCAGCCCTATGTGGCAATGCCACTGCAGCACTGCCCGCTTGCCAGAGTGCTGGCATGGGAGCGAGCAGGAACTGTTGCAGAGGCTGGGCATCCTGGTGCTACTGCATGTTGCAGGCACTGTCCTCCCAAATGGGGCTGGGCAAAGAGAACAGGTACAGCAGCTGGCACCTGGTGCGGGAAGCTCCCTGCAGGAATGTTCCACAGTTGGAGAACCTGAAGCCCAGCCTGGCACTGTCCCACAGCCAGCAGCCCCAGGAGCAGGCCCTTCCTGCCATCAGATTGCTGCCATGAGGCAATATCACAGTTTCTGCTAATTGTTTTGTGTTTCCTATTAAGGCTGGGGCTCTTCGAGCCACAGTTGCCTTCTGTGGTTACTCAGAGAATGTTCTGTGCTGAACACTGGTGAGTACCACTGAATGGCTGTTTGGGAGCACCAGGCATTAGTGTGCCACACGCTTTAGGAAATGTATTAAAATTTCCTGCATGAAGCATGGAGACCTCAGGTATCAAAAGCAATCTCTTCAACCTGACCCCATCAGCAAAATTATGCATTGAAAGTTTCAAAAAGCTGAGAAACATAAAAGTCTAGTTTCTAATGCTGATTTTAACTCAGACCCAATTGAATTTAACTTGTCCATTTTGCATAATATGTCTTGATACACACTTTGTCATGGAACTCCAAATAAGAGATATTTACTGTGCAAAGATGATGAATTTGTGTTCCTGTTACATATTTTACACACCTTTGACTGATGACTTTCAGAGCCCAGTGTAGTGTTGTGATGCTGGTTTATATTTTCAGAGCACAGAAAGGGATGGGCAAGAAGGAATATAACCCTACAAATGACCTTGGCATTAAACTGCTTCAAAGCCTGTATTCCTGCCCATTCGGGGCATGTCCCTGTGCATGGGTTGGCAGCTCAGGACAGCTTCTGGCCCAGACCATGGGAGCTACCAGGACTGGTTGGACCCTGCTGCTCTTTTGGGGGGACTAGAGTGGGATTCCTGGTTTGAGGCTTCTCAGTTTCAAAGTTGGGCTCTTGCAAAGAGGGAGACGCTGTGGAGCAGTGGACAGGGAGCAGTGAGTACCCAGGCCCCAAGCTGAGATGTTCAGGCAGGAAACATTTAGGCTTTTCTCAAGGAATTGAATGAAAATATCTCAGTCCCAAGGAAGCAGCAAATGCTGTAACTTCTTCTTTACTTGCTATTTTTTAATTTCTTCATTTAAAAACCCCAAAGTTGGTTCTGGGTACATATAAACTGATCCAGTATCAACCTGGTGATTTGGATAAAAAAATCATGGACCAAAGTGAGATGTTCTGCTCTCAGGAGGCCCTGGAGGTGCAGGGTCTATAGGGAGGGCTTGGGGGGCTGGTGGGTGGTAGCTGAAGAAGGGGGTGAACCCCCACAGGGCTATGAGAGGGGCATGACAATGCCCTCCCTCCCAGCACCTTGTGCTGTCCTCCATCCCTGGGGGGCACAGGATTCGCCTGTGGACTCCAATAGCACTTCCTGGCACAGGCAAGGACTGTCCGCAGGTTTCATCTCCTGCCTGTCTCCTGCTTGTGCACAGGCAGCTACTCATTATTCCAGCGGGTCCCGCAGTGATAAATGTTTTCCAGAGGTCAGTTCTAAGTGTCCTTTTGTAGAGCCTGATCCCGTCCATCCCTACTGCACTGCTGGGCAGAGCTCTTCACCACATCAGAATTACAATTCTGCACCACAGAAGTGGGAAACAGAGCTATTAATTTCCTTTCAAGTCTGCAGGGCACTTCCAGGATGGATGCTGCCTTCAGTGAATGCTGCTCATTACAGGAGGGAAGGGCACACTGCACCCATGAGAAACCTCATGAGGGGCCACACACAGGCACGGAAGGGGGGAAGAGGGAGACCTGAGCCCCAGGGGAGACCTTCCTCTGACCAGAGTGCTGAAGCAGGGAGAGGTTACATGCCCGGCAGCTGGGAACACCAGGCACGGGAAGGGTGGGAAGGCAGGGTGGGTACAATTGTCTAAACACCCCAATTCTTATAACTGAAGCAATTGTGAATCATTTGAAATGCCACAGTCTTGACAGGATGATGAGTTAAACCTGAGAGTGTGAATTCAATTATGTCTTGGGGTGCCACTGGGCAGGAACTGCCACAGCACATGCCCAGAACATGGGCAGAGTGGGGGCAGCTAACCTGCTGGCCTAGGAGGTTTCGAGTGCCCTCGAGGGGCTGTCCCCATCTGAGCAGGCTGGTACGATGGGGACTGGCATGAGGCTAGTCCTCTCACACTGTGACTGGGGCAAGACAGGGTACCTGAACCCACCCAGACCCTCACCATTTCCCACAGGCACTTGGCTGGCCCTTGCTGGTGCAGGATGTGGTGATGGGCTGCTGGCACCCAGCCCGTACTGGTACCCTGTGCCCGTAAATGACAGATTAGAAGGTATTTCCCTCTCTGCCTGCTCCTGCAGCAGCTGGGCTGGCTGCTCCCCCATCTCCTGCCCTCCAGGACCCATCCCTTCACCCAGCCCTGCCAGCAGCGACCCCAGCTCCTCATGCAGCTGGTTATTGCTGTGCAGTGGGAGTAGGGCATCAGTCATGCTATCAGCCATGCTGGCAAGAAATATGTTCATAACTTTCCCTCCAGCACAGCCCCTTCAGCCCACACACCAGCAGCCGTTCTGTAATTGCCTTGAATGGCTGGAATGAGGAAAGCAGGCCACCGGGTACAGGCCATCAGATATGGTTTGGCTGCAGCAGGCACACGTGGCTGCCTTGGGGCTCAGTGAGCACCGATGGCATCAGGCAGGTCCCACACAAGGATCCAGCATCAAGTAGCTGTTGGTGCCATCAGGACAGGACCTGGCTAGCCTCTGCTACCCCTTGGAGCCAGGAACTAAACAACAGTGGCAGGGACATAGCTCAGCACGTTGCAGATGCATTTCCAGGACAGGTCAGTGGGGTTGGCTCTAGGATGTCTGGTGAATGCCCAGTTAGTCTCTGTCCCCTGTCTCCTGTCTCATGGTCTTCTGTCCCAAAACTTCATTCCGACACAAGCACATGAGGATGTCTGCCAGGCAAGTCAATACAAATCAGTCAATGTTTGCGCCCTCTCAATAACTTTATTACACCCTCAAGGACAGATTTAAACCACCCAAATGGGCCTGAAGCAGCTGCTGTGTTGCCAGCAGAGCAAGCGTGCTGGAGACTGTAAATCACGCAACATTAATATTGTCACTGACAATGAAAATCTCTGTATCGCCATGTCTGCCCGCCAGCAGTGGCCTTCAGATGTGCTTCATAAACACCTGTGCCTGCAGTGGAGGGTGGGAGAGGGACATGGAGCAGGTTGGGCACAGTACCTTTGCCAGGCAGCTGAGCCCAGGAAGAGTGCCTGGCCCATGTGGGGAGCACCAGACCAGCCCTGGCCTTGGGGCTGGGCAGGCTTTAGGGAGGGCACCCAGCATTGCTCGTCCTGCTTGGAAGGAGAGCAGTGACCACTGGGGTTATGCAAGCAAAACCTGGATGAGCAGGAGCCTTTAGCCCCATCACATGTCATCCAGCCCCAGCCCTGCCCACAACACAGGGAGGATTTTGCCCTGCCAAAGTGCAGAGCAGTGCAGTGCATCCTTGGGAATCTGCAGAGCAGCAGAGGCAGAAAGAGGAAGAGGAGAGGGCATAATGGCTGCAGAGAGCTGATGTGAACTTGCACACGTCTCCTGGCTCCACCAAGGAGCTGATGGCCACAGCACTAAGGCATCACTGACTGGAGGTGCAGCAGAGAGTGCAGGAGAGTCCACACAGTAGCAGGGCCTCTGCTCTCCCTCAGGTATTATGCAGAGTGCTAGGCTGGGGTATTGATGGGACATGCAGGGACCTGCCGATGGTGGCAGCTGAGCCTGGGTTGAGGTGATGCAGAGAGGAGATAAAGCACTTCAGAGGACGGTAGAGAGGAGAAGCTGATCATCAGTGAGGCTGCCTGGCCTGGAGTCCTCCCTGCCCACCGGAACAGAGAGCCAGCGGCCCAAGCTCACCATAGCAGTGCTGCCAGCTTCAACTGCTCATCTCAGCTGGAGCAAACACAGCCTCCCATGGCCACACCAGCCTTGAGGCACTGGGATTCAGGCCAGGACAGCATTGCTTTTGGCATTCTTTAGATGTGCAAGACACTATTAGAGCCACAGTTTCAGAGTCAGCCTGGTGGGACAGAAAGGTCAGAAGACATTCTGTCACTTGTAAATAAATAATAATAAATTACCATGTTTGAGCACTCTCAGGAATGCCTCTGTGAGCAGAAACATCAGGCTGGATTAGTGCACAGCAGTGACATGGGGACAGAAGGGTGCTGCCACCGCTGCCTCCCTGCCTGCTGCAAAGGACATGTCCTGACACTCCGACAGCTATGCTGTGACTGAGGTGTCACTGTCACGCCATGAACGCTCCCAGTTCAGGGGAGCAGAGTCGGGCCCTGAGGAGCAGAGATGGCTGCAGCCAGATCCACTCCCAGGGGCAAGGCTGGAGGCAGTACTGCAGCAGTTCCTGAGGGGCCCCAGAAGACATAAGGGACTCCTATGGCTGCATCCTTCAGGAGGGGAGACCTGTAGAGAGGGGACTTGCAGAGACAAGCCCTCCACTCATGCAAGTTTCAGAGCAAGCTAGAGCTCATTCTCCTCTCAGTTCATAGCTCCTCAGCTTCAGCAGCTGCTCCATCCATCGAGTGCCTGCTTGAGGTCTATACGAGCATTCATATGGAAAAGATCTGCTCCTTTGAGTCATTTTTCATTAGATGCCATACTACTGAGCAAAGCAGGGCCGGTTTTGTAAATTAAAATGGGTTGCAGTTCAATACAGAATACTTCATTTGCAGCCAAGTTAAATAAGAGAATTGACATAAATATAATGCAATTACTTTTGCTACTTTCATAATGCCTTTATGAGTCAGATAACCATCCCCATGAATACATTATCCCTCAGTATCTCTGCATCATTTCTGGACCTCACTCTTTTGAGTAGTATCAGAAGAATGAATACATTTAATTATCTTTTTTAGAAGTCAATTTTACAATGATCAGGAAGCAGTATCTTTAATTTTCAGTCATAAAAGTGTCTTTTTTTCTGCCTCCAGACTGTAGTAACTTTAAGAATGTGAACTTGAACAGAACCACATGTGTGTCTTGCAGGGGAAGCTGTACAACCTGGGTGTCCCACTGGTAGCCTCAGGCAGGGGAGGCCTCCTGGGTCCTGCCACTGGCTGCCAGCACGGCTGCAGTCCTGGGTGGGCAGAGGCTGCCCTGCCTGCTCTGTGAGATGACCCCATCCCACAGCCAGTGATGGAGCAACATGTCCCAGCAGGCAGGGGACGGTGCTGAAACCAGAGTGTTATGCTTGGAGCTGCTGGCAAGCAGAGTCCTTAGCTCGGCTGAGCATAATGTCCTCCCTTGTCTGGGGTGCTGAGCACCCAGTGGTGGGTCCCAGTGAGCTGGAGAGGCTGGGATGCACAAGACTGGAGGGCAGCAAAGGAGCTGGCACTGCTTTGCTGACACATTATGCTTACTGCAGTTTTTTTACCTTTCTGCTACCTTTATAATTAATTCTCAGTGCTTCAGCATGGCTGTTACTTGCATCCCCAGTCCACCTCCACCAGCTTCCTTCATTAGCAGGCACTAATTGCAGGTATGTTGGAAGAAAGGCAAACTTGATAAAGCACATTTCTAAGGGAATCACCATATTTGTGTTCCTCTCAGCAAACATTTTGTGTGGGGACCAGGAGAGATGTGATGGGGCAGGGAGGTAGGATAGCAATAGGGGGAGATGAGGGACAGGGAGCAGAAGAACACCTCAAGCTGTGCCTAGGGTGCAGGCAGGGAGGAAGAGACATAGGGGCTGACCCCAGCCCCTGCCCCAGCTGCTCTGGGCCCCCTCAGCTTCTCCATGTCCTCATTTGTGCAGAGTCAGCAGAGAAGGGCAACAGCCTGGGCACTGTCTTGGGAGCCTGACTCCACCATAAGAGAAAACACAGAGGTGTTCTGGCTGGAAACAGTATTCGAGGGGCAGGTGTTCAGTGGCGAGACTAAGTATTCTATTAAAAAAAAATCCTTGAAAAACACAAGCCTTGGTTAAATTAAGAACAGGTAGATCTTACTTAAGGTCTCGCTTACCTGCGTGCCCAGATGGACCTGCTGTGGATACAGCTGGGGCTGCTTCAGGCTGCCCTGTGACAGGCTCTGCTGGCAAGAGGGGGGATACTGTATGCATGCTAAAACCCACTCACGTCACCCTGTCTCACTTCAGTCTTAAAATACAGAGTGCAGAGAGAGAACCAAATCCCCAAAACTGGGCTAAAACCCGTTTGAAATGTGCTTGGTGCTGGAGCAGATGGAATCTGTCTCCTCCAGGAGGGGCCTCTGCAAGCACATTCCCTATATTTGCTTTTACATCAGTAGCTATTTTGAACTTGCAATACCATCTCTCCGCAAGTGGCCATTAAAAACATTCATAGGAAGCACTGGGATTCCTACCTCTGCACTTGGAGCAAAGCTGCTCATCTGGAGTGCAAAGTGCCAGTAGCTCTTCAGGGAAAGCAGCATCTCCTGTGGCCACAGGACAAGCCCTTGATACTGGGGACACCCAGGGCAGCCCCATATAGGCTTCCCAGTCTCACTGCATGCTGACCCTGTTTCTCTGTGGCCCTGCTCCCCCCAGTCCCCATGGGGACACCCCTCAGCCCCATGGTGCAGGGGTATAGCCCTGTGCACTAACCAGCCGAGAGGCCCAGCAGCCCCAATGCCCCTGCAGGGAGGGATGTGCTGCACAGGGGCAGCTCTGTATCATGCTGCAGCATGGGGACAGCAAGTCCCACCAGGTCTGGCTGCGGGAGCACCAAGAGACATAGACCCACATGGATGGCATGGGCAGCAGCGTCGGTGGGTCAGAATGCAAGGGTGCTGGGGGTCACTTAGCCCAGCAGCACCAGATGGCCACGTGTCCATCTCCGAGGGTGGGAATCAGCAGGCGTTCACTGCCTGCCACTGCCCTCCATGGCATTTGAATGACACAGCTTTTCATCTCCAGGTTGAGCAGTTACGTTTTTAAATATAGAATATTAGGGGTTTATGACAAAATCAAAAAACACTTGCTGGAGAATTGATTCTGCCTCTTGTTTCCCTCCTATCTGCTGCCACAGTATTGGTCCTTGCCGAGAGATATATCAGACCTGCAGTGGCACAGGGACTGGTTTTCAGGATACTCTTATGACTGGCTTTTCAGCATGAGGAATAGCAGCCCAGCTGCAGATCGGAGGATAAAAAGTCCCTCTAAAATTCCTTCAGCAGATCCATACTCCATTTCTGGTGCTGCGAAAACAACTGCACAATTGATTGGCTCTTAAGTCCAAATTTGTGACTTGCAGAAAGTTGCTAGCTCCAAAGTCACTTAAATTCCTGGTGTGTCCCAGAGGAGCTGTTAGTTCTCAAGGAGTTGAAATCACCAAGCTGAGCCCCTCTCCTGCACCTCCACTGGCCTAGAAATTGCCTGAGCCTTGCGGAGCTCATGTAATCCAGCTGGCAGGAATGGGTCCTGCCCCGCACGTGGCAGTTCCTGCGTTTGGTTATGCAGGAGCAGACAAAGAATCCCAATCTTTCCCTTAGTTATTCCTTCCCTACTTTCTCCCTGATTGCTCAGTACAAAAGCTTTGAGCCATCTTTAAACCAAATTGCTTCACAAATGACAAATAACAAGAAAATAGGCTTCATAACCAGGAATAATGAAAGAAATCATTCACTTTGATATCAGAAGCTGGTCGGTGCTAAAGGAGCCCTTCAGCTTGAATAGCAGAAAAGCACATTGCAATTTTCATGTACTTACTGGGATAAAACATGTGACTCCATGGATGCTACAGCTGTCATCTCGCACTGGTCTTTGCACTTTGATGCTGAATTGCACAGGTTATCTCGACACTTGCTGATAAATTTTAAATCACCTCTTTTGCTGTATGCGAGAAGGGGCGCGGAGAGCACATCTGAATACAAATGTTAATGATACTTTCTAGTGCCTGTCAGAGACGGGGAACAGCCCTGGGGATGGTGTTCATTGCTATGTTCTCAGCTCTGGACCCACTTGCGGCAGCAGCTCACTGTGTCCTGGGCCGACTGCAGAGCACAGCTGCCTGTCCTGGCTCTGCCTGGATCAACCCAGGAGAGGGTGGTGTCACCCTTCCCACTCCCCAGCTCCTCACCAACACACCGTTGACCAATACAACAATCCTGATGCAATTAAACAAATATCTACTAATTTTCCAAAGCTTTTATCTTGGAAGCTATGAAGATAATGGCTACAAACGTGTGCCCACACTGACTGGCATTTAGAACATCACAATCATTTTTATTTCATCCTATTTTAGTGCACAGAGGGCTCTGTTGGGAGTTAGATTAGCTTGATGTGGCAAATTTACTCTTCAAAATATGTATAAAAAGCAGGGAAACTCGGTAAAGTACGAGAAGCCACTGAAGAGCTCCCTGGTCAGATGTGCTGCACTGGAGGGAGGCCTGCACTGCTAGTGCCCAGCGTTGTGCATTGGCAGTGTGGGGTTTGGACATGCGGAACAGGGGGCTGGTGCCCAGTTGCAGGGCTCACAGCATCCCTGGGCAGCACCCTGCTTTCCAAAACCCCTTCCCCATCCTGGTCTGACTGGAGCAGCTGCAGCACCAGGGCCTTTTCTCTACCTCAGCGATGCCTTTGCCCTTATCCCTTGTCTTCCCCCACTCAGACAGAACACTTGGGGTCCAGAGAGGAATTTGCACCGAAGAAGTTCAAGTTAGGCAAATCTCCAGTGCAAACAGATTAATTAATCTAATCAGACACATCTCTCTACAGAAATTGAATTAGTGCTTTTTGGATAAGGACTGCATTAAGTTGATAAGTTACACATGCAATGAGATGTTGATTTATTGCAAAGGGAGAACTTGACAATTCTCACAGGTTCCTGATCTCATCCTGGGGCTGCAGGTTGCTGCTGAGAAAATAAAACAGACACAAAATGCCAAAGTTTCCTTTGACATTGCAGAAGCCACCAAGCCTCTGCAATGGCACCTGCTGGCAACAAGTGGCACACCGCCACCAGCCCAGCCACCTCCACCTCAATGCTGTTGGAAAACAGCCCTTTGGGATGCACATCCAGAGCCTGCCCAGGCCCAGGGAAAGCTGGGGCTGTGTGAGCTTTTGGACACTGTTACTCTGGAAGCTCTGCCAGGGTGGGGATGCCCTTGGGGAGGCCATGGGAGTGCTTGGAGGAGGCTGCAACAACATCAATGCTCCTTCTTGCCAGTTTCAGTTCACTTCCATGAGAGCAAGGGCTGATACACCAATAACGACAGCCAAGGCTTGAGTTTTTAAAATTATTGCCAGAACATAAGCATATTGGAGGGAAGATTTTATCAGAAGATACAGAACTTGCCTAGCTCACACTTGAAGTGTCAGAAGAGACTTCTCTGCTCTCATCTTTTGTGAATGTGAAGCACCATCTGTTTCCTCTTGTCCCACAAGTCTTGGCATGCAAAGAGTTACCAGGTGCTGCTCTGTCTGTACTGAGATAGGAAAGTCCTCAAGACATTCAGCTGGGGCAGCACATCTATTACAGTCTGTCCATTAAGTGGCTGTCCACGGGACACCAGACATACACAGCCATTTAATCAGGTGTCAGTGGTAGCTCTACCCACATTCAGCATGTTCAAATGCACAAGTGCAGCCCACTGCCCCTGGGATCCCATGCCATTCCAGCACCTCCACTCTGTGCCAGCTGCTGGCACTGGGACCTGCTCTGGCAATTCGGGGATGGATGGGAACATTTCCAAGGTCCTTGTCTCCCAGGCAGGAGGCAGTATGGATGCATTATGGCAGAAGAAGCTGGCTTCACAGGTACCTGGGGCAAGGCACAACCCTGGCTGTCAGAGGGAGGAACAGTGCAACCCTGGAAGGGCCAGGTCACCTCATGTTCCAGCACCTGGTGACTGGTGTAGGGAAGGGGACAGGCCAGGAGGTCAGCTTGACAGGTACGACATAAAGTGGGCAGGAGCCCATCAGCAGGGCCAGGTGCCCAAGCCTGGTGCCAGACTTCATTAGGTGTTTGGAAAGCTGTGCCATGACAGCTTTGTTGCAGCTGTTGCTTCATATTTCCCTGCAAAGCTGTTGCTTTCCTTGCTGCAATTCCCTCAGCATCACCTCAGCGGCTTGAGTGAGTGTATCTACACAATTACACTCGTCCTTTGCTTGGCTCTGTGCTGCCAGCACAGCAAAAATATGATGGAACTGCAGAGAGCAGCAGCTGCCCAGGGCCAAGCTGTCAGTCACAGTTATAGGGGCTTAACAGAGTGGAATGAAGCAGCAGGTGCTGCTTTTGTAGTCCCACCTCTACCACAGAGGGCAGATGACTGCTGATCCTCCATCCCGCTCCCCATCGTGCTATGAGCTGTGCCTTTCTGGGTCAGAGCACAGGCCTGGCTCCCCACGGGCTCAGGGCAAGCACTCTGATCTGCCAAGGAAGACCCACGGCACCAACTCCCCTCCTGCCTTCAACTCCTCCAGCCACCTCGGCTAAACCAGGCAATGGTGAGGGCTGGCTGGACACATCTTCTCTTGAGTCTGTTCCAGGCTGGTTTGTATGCACACACGAGTCTTCCACACAGAGGCAGCCTGGCTACCCTGCAGGGAATGCAGCTAATCCTCTTTTCCAAGTCCCCCAGGTCACCTCCATTGACATTCCCAGGGTGACCATGCAGACTTAAGTCAGAAGAGCCTCCAGCACTGTGAGAAGCAGAGGGAATCCCCAAAATCACTGCTCTGCAGGCCTGTGCGTGACAGGGACACTGGCTGCCTGCATGCTGCTGGAGTTTGCAGGTTAATTCAGCTAGGAAAGCTCTTCATGAGCAGGCTGCAAATACAGCTGCCCAACACCACCCACCTCACGTGCTGTGTTCTCTCCTGCCCCAGAAAATCTGGATGAAAAGTTCATAGAGTGAATTTCTCAGCTATAAGAAATGCAGAAACAAACACAACTTACTTGAACTCTCAGAGCAGGTGCAGTGCTACCTGCTGCTTGGGAATCAAACGGGCAAGCAGCTGATCCCAAACACAGGCAGCTGCTCCCCAGCAGCCAACTAGGGCATCCAGGAGAGGACCAGCCTTTGCTTCTCCCCCTTGGGCACCACACAGGGCAGGAGCCTCACACAGCCCCAGCAAGCAGAAAGCTCAGCCAGCCTTGAAGGTAGTCATGCTCTTGGGCAGAAGCTTTGCCCAGGCAAAGCCTCTCCTGAGGAATCAGGTCCAGCTGCAGTGCTCCTGCTGTTGCTCAGAAGAGCCACAGTGGGAACCAGAGCCCCAGCTGGGCTGGGATATCCGTCTGCCCAGCAGCTCCCTCTGGTCGCTTGCCATTGCTGCCACCCTTCCTGGGGCTTTGAGAGCACCTTCCCATTGGTAGTAAAGCACGCAAAATTAAACAGCCCAGAACAGAGAGTTGCTTTTCTTTCTGTTCCTTTGGGCAGAGGAGATAAAAGGAGATGTCGTTGCTACCTGGCCTTGCTCCACATAAGCATATTGCACCCGTTTACCAGGCAGTATGACAGGCCTCCACCATACTCAGCCACACCAGCAGCACACAGCCTGCCGAGGGACGGGGTCCAGCTCCTGCCCGGCAAGTGTGTCAAGGGAGTTTCTGCTCGTAGAGATGGCTATGCATCACGCCACTCCCCTCGGGGACAGGCAGCTCCGGGATGCCGGGGAGAGGCCATGCGGTGCTGCGCCCATCGCACCCAGCCTCCAGCCCGGGGCTGCTGGGCCGGGCAGCAGCGGGGCGGGCACGGGGGGCGGGCTGCGGAGCCACAGCAGCGGGCAGCACCTCTGGCGTGGCTGAGCCCCCCTGAAACCCAGCGTGGCTCACAACTTTGCAGAGCCGACGCCGAAGCGGGCCGGGCGAGTGGTGAGCCCTGCTCCGTGCGGCAGCCGTGCCCTGGGCAGCGAAGGGAGGCACCGGGCAGCGCCTGCTCCCCCCCGGCCGCAGCTGTTCCCGGGTGCGGTGGCACGTGCAGGGAGGGGCAGTCTCTTCTCACAGGCAACAAGCAACAAGACAAGAGGAAAGAGCCTCGAGTTGCGCCAAGGGAGGTTTACACGGGATAACTGGGAGAATTCCTTCATGAAAAGGGTGCCCAGGCGCGGTCCCGTGTGAGGCGGGAGCAGCTCAGCGTTGTGCGAGCAGACAGCGCTCTCTGCTGAGGCACCGCGGGAAGGCAATGGCCGAGGAGCTCCGACCGTAACCACCGCAGCCCCCAGCACGCCCCGCAGCCACCCCCCTTGTTGTCCCCGTTGTAATCCCCGTTGTTATTCCCGTTATCCCAGTTGTTATCCCCGTTATCCTGGGTATCCCTCCCCGTTGTTATCCCCGCTCCCCGCCGCCTTTGCGCCCTGCGGCCGCCCGAGGTCGCTGTCGGCCCGCGGGGCCGCGAGGGGCCGGCAGCGCCGCTCCCCGGCCGACAAAATGGCGGCCTGAGGGGGGACGGCGCGGGGGGGGGGCGGGGAGGGCTCGGACGCGCGGAACAGCCTCTGGAGCGGTGCAGGTGTTTTGAAGGTCAAGATGACTGCTACATCACTCTGCTATTTTCTGTGTAATAAACAAGATGGACAGCAGGGGTTGAAGGAGCGGGAGGGGTTTGTCGCTGGTGTTCAATGGAGAAATGGGATGGTTAGAGACAACCCAACAACGGCTGATCCAGCGGAGCGATGGCAGCCGCTGCCAGACTCCAGCCAACTCTGGCCTTCCCAGAGCTGCAGTGTGCTTAGAGAGAGTTGAAATACCTCCCTGAAGGTTCAGATACAGATGCCCCAGTGCGATCTGAATCACAGAATCCCCAGAATCATTTAATTTGGAAAAGACCTCCAAGACCATTGAGGTCAACCTTTGAGCAATCACCACCTTGTCAACAAGACCAGAGCACTGAGTGCCACATCCAGTCATTCCCTGGACACCTCCAGGGATGGGGATTCCACCACCTGCCTGGGCAGCCCTTTCCAGTACCTGACCACCCTTTCCTTTCTGTGAAGAAATTCCTCCTGATGTCCAACCTGAACCTCCCCTGGCACAGCTTGAGGCTGTTCCCACTCATCCTGCCTGGGAGCAGAGGCCAACCCCAACCACGCTACACCGTCCTGTCAGGGAGTGGCAGAGAGCTCCCGTCTCGTGGCTGTCCCAGGTGCCAGGGCTCCTGTCCTGCTGAGGCATCATCGCCAAGCCCTGGCACATGTTTGGCAGCGGGCTGGGCTCTCTGTGTGGACCAGGTGGCCCTGGCCTTGCTGGCCATGCTCTCCCTCTGACCACCCCAAGCTACCCCTGAGGAGAGAGGGAGGAACCACAAAAACATATGGTTTCCTTCCTGCATTTCTCTCTTTTGATAAAGACCCCAGCGCAGTGATCTGAATGCCATTGTTTAGGTAATTACTAATTTACAAGGAATTTAGTTTAATGCATTAATAAATGTTGTCATTTTCCTGACAAATTATCATAATAACACATTTTAATGGACTGCAAGGATCAGGAGAATAGTGGGAAATAAATATACTTTAGTATTACTTATTCACTACATCTGTAGCTAATTATATTTGCAGAATAATTACAGTGGCACTGCATCCCTGCAGTGTGTTTGTGCCAGCAGCACAGGGGTGAAAATCCCTGGCAGCAGTAGCAGCCCCCCATGGTGGTGATTACAGCCCTCCATCATGGTGGAGCAGCCCCCGGGTGACACTGTCTGGTGGGCCCACTGCAAGTCACCCTGATTTACCTGAGGAACTTGCTCAGGAGATGGATTTCTGGAAGGACCCTCTGTGCAGGACATGAATCACTCTTTAATCAGAGCCTACCCTGGGCTAAAGGGCGTGGGACCAAAGTACTGCCAGGAAAGGAGCCTTAGTGATTTCAGTGCTGCAGTGATGAGTTGGACAACCCCCCTGCATCCTGCCACAGCCCCTCCACAGCCCCCAAGCATCACCCTGGTCAGGATGCTGGAGCCCCTGAGCTGCAGGTTTCCGACATGGAAGAGAGAATGGTGGGACAGGGTGACACGGGGCCAGGTGTGCAGGCCACTTCAGCAGCACCTGGTACGTGGCTTTTCTGCTGGTCAAGGCATCCACCACATGAAGGCCATAGAGCAGAGACCATCAAACACTGGGTCTGGCCAGCCCAAGGGCTGTTGCTGCTGCTGCTGCTGCTGCTGCTGCGCATGGGTGGTGTATCACCTCATGGGGCAGGGACAGAGCAGGGCAGACCAGCAGGGCTGTGGGCAGGGCACTGACACGGCCCCCAGGCCCCCAGTGCAGTGACAGAGCTTTCAGAGATGCAGGAGGACAGCAGGACAGGTAGACAGGAGGATAGACATCAGGATGTGAGGACAGCCCTGCACATACTCTCACAAAGGTCAGCGCTCACGCTGGCCATGGCACTGCTCCATCCTGCCACTTTATGTGGGCTCTGAAGGGTCCTGGACAGCAGCAATGAGCCACAATTATGCGAGACCTTTCGATCATAACAGATTTATTCAAAACTCGTGCATAAATATTAATGTCTCTGAAGATTTTTGAACAACTATTTGGCATAAGCAGAGCAAATATTTAAATCAAACCTGACTGCTCTGCATTGCAAACAGATGGGGCAACTCTGCATGCAACAGCACCTCTGGCAAAGTCTGGCTGTGCACTGGCATTTCCGGGAGCCCCACAGGGTACTGTGGTGTGTGCAGCATGTGAGCCTGTCCCCAGAGCCACCCTCTGCTGCCCTACTGTCTAGGGGGTTGGTTCAGCAATGCAGGAGTCACTTGGGTGGAGAGAAGCCCCTCTGCTGGCCTTGGCCTGGGCTGGGGGACAGGGCAGCCCCCAACCCCTGATCTCTCTCCCACAGCCGGCACAGTCTGTCTGTCCCCAGTGCCCAGATGGGTCAGGAACAACTGGCCATGGGTTCCACCCCTTTGCCTCATTCTGCTCCCATGCCTGGTGTTCCTGCAGTAATGAACACAGATATATATGCTGTCATCAGGCAGTGTGAAAGGTTATGAAATTATACTCAGCTCCTCTTAGTGCTGATGAAGCATGTCCACTTTGGGCAAATTGCCATTTTCCAGTTTAACAGGATTTCAGCTGCTCTTCAGGGATCTTCCCAGGAGCCTATGTGGGGGTGTCCCCCTGCTGCTGCCATCTGAAGCTCCTGCCCCATGAGGCTTGGCATAAAGGGCACAAGCTGGAGCCTGATCTAAACCCTCCCTGCTCCTGCTCCTGCTCCTGCTTGCAGAGCGGCTCTACAGACTGCAATGCAAGGACAGTGTTCATCCCCTGTGCGACCACCTGGGCTCTACCCTCATGGAGAAGAGAAGCTCTTGGCTGTGGGAAATGGAGGAGCGTGGCGGGTGCTGCCCAGTCCCTCATCAGACTGTTCCCTGATGACCTGATTGATGCTCATTGACTGTTCAAGGCCATAATATCAAGATGCTGTCAGCCAAGGGGCAGCCTGGGGTCTCTGGCAGCCACAGTGTGAAGCAGAGATAACAGAATTCACCTGTTCAGTGCTGGTGATGAGAATGTTTGGGCTGTGCTGTGCAGCGCTGCAGCTAGTGGCCTCTGGGCAAGTGGCTCTATGCTCCCTCCTGACCAGGGGTGTGCAGAGGAGCAGGAGTAATTTGAGAGGTCACTGAAAGGAATATTTTCTGCCTGGATGCCTCAGGGACTGAGGAACTCCTCAGCTTTTGTCTCTAACCCGCAGGTACACAAGTCTGGTGAGGCTCTAGTGCCGACGTTGGGGATGAGTTTGGGCAGCCAGCATCCCCAGGGCCTGCCTCCTACCAGAGGCTTGAGGGGCAGCTGAGCCCAGCACTGCCCATATGCAGAGCAGGACCCAGCACTGCCTCTACCCCCTCCCTGGACACCAGCCCTGTTGCTTCCTGCCTTCCTAGTTCTCCACTGGCATCAGCAGACATGGGAGCAGCAAATATCCTGGGCATGCCTGGAGCTTAGGCAGAACTGGAGCAAGATAAAAATGCCCCTAGATGTCCTTGTGGTTTATGATTTCAGAGAATCATAGACTTCCATGTGAAGTTTAGATAACAGCCCTTGTTCGGTCCCTTTTAACAACACAAATATTCTCTCATAGGGGACAAACTGGCAAATTGCAGGAATTTCCTGTGAAATGGGCTGGTTTGAGGCTACAGATGTTGGCACCAGTCTGTCTGAAATAAAAATAATTGCAGACCATTACAATAAAGCAATCTCTTCAGATGAGAAACAATTATGCTTTTCAAAGCAAGTGCACGTCTTTACACCTCATAATTATCAATTACAGAGATACCTGCTCTGTTATCTCAACAGCATCTCGAATTGGCTTCTCAGGGCTAATTGCAGGGGATTTAATTCAGAACTCAAACACTAATGATTTTGACCTTTATGCCTGTTCCTGAGGTGTGATAACACTTTAAAGTCTGTGCAAGACTGATCTGCCTGTGGTTTGCATTGCAAGTGCAACCTCCCTTCACCCCATCTAGCCTTCCTGGCATCCCTGGCCACTGTGGTACCTAGAGGGGAGGCGATGGGCAGACCCCAGCCCCAGCCCTAGCCACAGTCACAGCTTCAGACCCAGACTCAGACCACTAGGAATGCTTCTGCCAGGGCTCAGGAGCAGTGCTAGGCAGGCAGAGCCCAGTGAGGAGCAAATTCAGGCACAGAGGAACTGCAAAGTAGAAAAACATCAGAAGTGTGTCAAAAGCCCCAGCGGTTGGTGGGCTTCCATCACACTCCTAACACTGTCACCAGTGTCTAATGTTTTCTGTAGAAATGGGTTTGGAAAGTCTTTAGTCTCCAATACGAATTGTTCTTCTTGCTTACAGAAGGTGAGAACCTGCTCCCACAGGGCCTCTGGAGCTGACACGGGCCCCCTCCCCTCTGCTGTTCTGTGTTACATTTGTGAGTTTTAATATTTAATTGGTGGTTTTTGCTATTTTGGTCTCCTGGCGCTTTGCCGTAGCTGAGAGCTGGAGGTCAGCAGTGGAGGGGAAGCTGTGTATTAGTTCATTAGGTTTTTATTATTTATTTGTTATGGATGCATCACCAGGCCTTTCCCAGAACCCTTGGCTGCCTCTCTTGCCTGTTATTTATAGGCTTCTCTTTCCCTCCCCTTACAGCCTGGGCTCTGGCAGCCTCGCTGATGGAACCCACCTTGGGGGGCTGGAACCCCACAAATCTAAACTCCACATGCTCAAGCCAGGAGGAGACCTGGGGGGAGATGTAGCAGGGGTATGTGGGGGAAGGCCTGGGAGCAAGGGTTGTGCAGCACTTCAGGAGTCCCCAGGTGACAGCTTGGTGCCCAAGGAGATGGGTGCCTATGGTTGGAGGCACCCTGGTCTTGATCAGCAGTCCCCCAAGCACAGCCACAGGCCTGGCTCGCTGGTGGGGCCATGCCATGGCTGGGGGCTGAGCAAGGTACCAAGGGCAGTGTGGGGCTTGTGGCATGGCCAGGGGCTCAGTGGGGCTCATGCTGTGGCCAGGGCTGAGCAGGCTTATGCCATGGCTGTGGGCTGAGCAGGGCTCGTGCTGTGACCGGAGGCTGAGTGAGGTGCTGAGGGTGATGCGGGGGCCACAGGCAGTGACTCATTGTACTCTGCCCCCAGCTCGAGTCCGCTCTGGAGCTGAGCAACTTGTGCTGACTGGCATTGTGCCGCTGTTGTCTAGGCAAAGGTTTCCATGACACTAAATAAAGTGAAATATGATTTTGCACAGCTGGATTCTGTCTTAGATGCAGGTTAGGGACAAGAAATGCACACCCAGCGGAGAGCTGTGGGTAGCAAATTATAAGGTCTGTGATCCATGATGGCGACAAGCAGAAAAATACCGATTTTTATGAGTTATTCAGCTGGCTCCCAACAAGATGTTTGCTTCCAAAGCCTTGTGTTGTTTGTCGGTCTTGCTTAATTAGCTCATGACACAAGGACAGAAAGTGTTCGAGCCATGTCATAGAATAAATGAGGAGCTGGACGGGATGTGCATCCGTGCATGGGCTCCCACACAAGGAGCTCATGTCATGCCCAGGAACAGCCAGCAGTGCCAGCCATGTGCTGAGCCACTGGCCGAATTTGATATCAGTGGCACCTGCACATCCCTCCACCAGGCAAGTGTGTCTCACTGCAGTGGGCTCCAACACTGTTACTACACAGTGCTCCTACACTGCAAGGGTTTATTTAATTACCTTTGAGGTGCAGCAACTGACAGGATCATCTCTGTGAAGCTTGGAGAAGAGCTTTACACATCTTATTTTAAGATATTTAATGGAATGTTATGTGATGTCAAGTATACTATGTTAATTGATGTTGATTGGAAAGTTGCTGAGTTCTGGAGAATCAATTAGAAGAAATTAAAATCCATTCTCATTTATTCCTGCATGCAAAATACATACTGCTTTTCCACTCCTCACTTCCCGTCAGAAGACAAGAGCGTGTCCAGGCCCAAGGTGCACCCAGCTTTCCAGGGAGAAATTAGTAAGCAAGGCTAGACTGGAATGGAAAAACAGAATAAAGCTGCATTATGGCCTTAGGGAGGCAGCAGGAAAAGAGAGTTCTGTGGTCACAGCTCATCCAATTTGCAGCTGATTGGGACTTAGCAGAAGCTCCAGGTGCCTGCCAGGCAGGGATGGGCTTGGCCAAAGGTGGGTGTGGGGGGGAGGCAGAGAGGGTTGTGAGAGATGCCTGACAGTGGACAGACAGGACTGTGACCACAGGGCAGGAGGGACAGGGGGCTTGGCTGGCTGGGAGCAGGTGGAACAAGGATGATCAGGGCCCTCAAACCCCTCTTCCCACGTAGTGTGTGGACAAACACCCAGAGCTTGCAGAATGATAATGCAAAAGTGGTAGGATATGAGAGGTAGGAATGCCCAGAGGAGGGGCTGGTGGGCCTTTCCTGCTCAGTGCCCACAGCAGCTCTACAAATTAGCCATGAAATTAGGACTTGATGTGAGCTTTGAAATTGGGAGTTTAGGGAGTGTTTGTGAAATGGTTAAAAGGCAGAAGCAGCACAAAGCTTTAATTTTAATTATTGTAGTTTTAATCAGTGGAAGAGTTTTGTCTACCCTGAATGGTAAAGTAATTGGAAATGAGAACAGAGTGTGGTTGTGGTGTAAATTACAAACTGGGAAGATGAGCAGCCCAGTCCAAAGTGGCTCTGGACTCTGGGGAGGAAAGGGGTGTGGGAGCAAGGAGAGAACTGGGAGTGCATTGGGAACAGTGCATTGGTGCTGGCCAGGTACCAGGGTGACCGAAGGGCATTAGGCCCCCATCCCCTTTTCGGGGAGGTCTGCCAGCTCTGCTGCCTGGTATGAGCAGCTCTGCCTGCTGCTGTCCTCCAAGACTGGTGACACACGCACCTCTCCCATAGGTGGCCATGGGCAGTGAGTACTGGCAGCACTGCAAGACACTGCACCCATTCCTCACAGTGGGACCTGTGCAATGGGCACATTGCACTGCAGGCCCGGTTATCCCTGAGCTGCTGGCATGGGTGCAGGTGCCTTGGATGGAGTCTAACTGGACAAAGATGAACTGCATCCCCCCAAGACAGATGGATCCCATTCCCCCAGGGTAGGAAAATCCCCCCTTGGACAGGTGGAATGCATCCCTCTGGAACAGGTGGATTGCATTCTTCCTAGGATAGGTGGATCTCATTCCTCTGGAGCAGAACCACTGCCCAGCCCAGGCGATGCTGAGCCGTCCTGCAGGGTCCCAGCCAGAGCAGGGGAGCTGTGGGCTGGGGTTGCTGTGCCCAGCACTTGGGTGCAGGCAGTAGGCTGATGGGGGTGAGCTCAGGCTGCAGCAGCGGGGAGCAGCCTGGTGAGATGAATAATATGGAAGTCATTTGATAGCATGGAAGGGATATTCCTGCTCTCAGTCATGTTTAGGTAATTGGAAGTAAATAACTCCTTTCATCCTGAAATCAGGTGACTTCATACATGAGGTAAATGGAAGAAACAAAATCCTGATTTTTGTTCACGTTCCATGCACATAGTAAAAATGAACCTTCGTCTGCAGCAATTCTGAGCTAATGAAAAACGAATGAGGTTTTAAATCAAGCTCAAATGCAGAGTTCTGCTGCCAGAGCTGTGCGGGGCTGCTGTAGGACAGCCTCCATTTCCAAGGCTCCTTGCATAATCCTGAAAAATTTTATTAGATTTTGAACAAGGCTGTTGCCAAAACATTCATTATCACACCCGGCAAATGGCAGGATACACAGGGGTGTCTGTGGGCCTGATGCCACAAGCAGTCCTGGCTTTCTCTTCTCTTCCTGAAGTTCCGAAGGCTGAGGTTTGTTTAGTGGTGTCTGTACATCACTCATCTGGTGCTGAGTGACCGGCCCTGCCTGATCACTTCTCCTGGAAGGGTCCCTCCTGCACAGCCTTAAATCATGTCTGAACATGACATAATTCTCCCATGTGCCTGGTGACTTCTGTGTATTTGATCAGTTCAGATTCCATAAAAATGTAAATAATCAAAGCCCTTCTGCTGTTATTTATAATGCCTCACTCCAGGCTGTAATTTATGAATTAATTTCAGCTGCAAGTTTCTGGAGGGAGGGGAAAAAAAATGAATAATTGGAATATGTGACTGCCACTAAATGCTGTGCTTGCCCATGTCTCCTCTACTACCCACCCCCCAAACTCTGCAGACCTGACTGCTGCTCTCAGGGGCACAGGGGCCAGTCCCTGCTCTGGCAGCCACCACTGGGATGGCTGCAGAGTGTCCCGCAAGTGCTGAGAGGGTTCAGGACAAACTGCTGCCAGCAGGAATGCCCTGCTCAGCCCCAGCTGCTGCTGGCCACTGCCTCTGGTAGTGGATGCTCCTGGGCTGGGAGCCCTGAGGTAGCAGGCAGGTCCCACCAGGTGTTCTTGGAGCATCAACACAGCATGGGTTTATGGCAGAGAGTTCACTCCACAGCACTTATATCTGGTGTGTAGTACAACCTGCCAGCTTGTAGACCAACACTCATAATGGCCTTTAGAGCCAATGACTGCCTGGCAGTGGCAGAGAAGTGGCAGAGGAGGCCACTGCGGGACTTTGGCCCTGCTGTGCCCAAGGCCGGGCCATGACCCCCAGGAGGGGGATCAGCACTGGCTCTGCCCAGCTGCAGCAGACAGAATGCTGCAGGCTGGCCTGGCCACATCATCAGTGCCTTGGCCCCCCCTATTAGCTCCCTGTTAAGCATTGTATCTGATCCAGACACAGCATTATATGCATTTCTCTGGGAATAAGCTCAGCTTGACACAGTCTGTGATTGCTTTTTTAAAACCATGTGGGGAGGATCAGTTCCTTCATCCACTGATAAGGTATCAGGTGACAGAGGGATCAGCATCCACCACATAAATCTGCAACTAATCCTTTGGAATCAATATTTTTCATTAAGAACCTGTGAGAGTTGGGCCATTATAGGGAAAAATCTGTTTAGGTTGACACCTTGATGAAGTTATTCAGTTCAGGGGCTTAAGTCATTGAAAGGTAATAAAGAGCAAAGAGCACAGAAAGATCGAGGTGCCGGTTATGAGAGCTTGCAATGGGAATAGGGGCTTTATTGAAGAGAGAAATTACCATACTGATTTATTATGGAATTATGGGAAATTTAAAAGACTGGCAGCACTGCCCCAATGTCACTGCTGGCTGGGGACACTGCCTGGGTGTTCCTTCTCATGCTGGGCACTTTCCCCTCCCGTGCTGTTCTGTGCAGCAGGTTCGCTTTGCCCTTCCACAGGATTGGGTGCCAGCCAAGAGATGATCTGTTGGATCAAACAACAGCCACCAGCATGGGCACTGCTGGGGCTGGAGGTAGAGGAACTGGAACTCCATGGCCAGGGCACAGGGAACCCTGGGCACTCAGGAGCTCCAAGCGGTCCCCAGGGCTGCCAGTGCCGCAGCAAAGCTGGAGGCCAGGACAGAGCTCTCCTCCCGCCACCCTGGATATCTTCCTCAGCTGTGCCTTGTGTTCTTGATGCTCCCTGCATCCCTCATGTTCCTGAGTTTGTGTCCTGTGTCCCTGATGTTCCTCAGCTGTCCCTGTTGCTGGTGTCCTTCAGGAGAGGGGGCCTCACTGCCTTCCCATACTGCTGGCAGCCCATGTCATTGCTGCTACCTCCATGAAGCACTTCCAACCACAGTATCAATGTCTTCTAGGTATCCTAGATGGATTTGCTCACAGTTAGCTCGCTTCCCAGCCACACTGGGGGCAGCAGGCCCATGGTTGCAGGAGGTATGTGAGAGCACAGGGAGCTGAAGGGGAACAGGGAGCCATGGAGCTGGGGCTGTGCGGGGAGAAGCAAGGGGCCTGGTGGGAAAGCAAAGGCTTAATCCCTGGATAAACTCTTGGAGAAGGAGTGGACACAAGCATATACACACTGGGGTTGCTCCAGATGCACAGGATGCTGCTGGCTCCTCTGTGCAGAGTGAGCAGGGCACCATGGCTTCTGCCACTCTGCAAAGCCAGCTTTAATAATGGAAGAAGTCAAACTTATCTGAAGCTTCCTTTATAGGTTAACCGAGGTTAATTGTGCAAGCTGCGAATGAAAGTGTCTTCTCCATAAAACCCCAAACCTCATTAAAAAGGATTAAATGATATGACTACTTTGTAAATCCTAAAATTTCCTGCAAACCTGTCATAAACAAACACACGAAGCCCCTGACATGCTCAGTCTCTGCTAATCTGGGTGCTTGTTCCAGGAACAAGGAGGAATCAAGCATCTGCCTCCCCACAGATGTGAGGGTGGGTACTGCTGGCAGCGGTGGCACTGAGGGACCTGTGGCTGCACACCCAGTATTGGATGGCTGGTCCATCCATGTCCTGCCCTCCCCAGCTGGCATCCAAAGCACGGTACCTGTGGCACAGTGCCTGGCACACCTGGGCAGGGCAGCTGTGAGAGCACGGCCGGAGGGCTCTGCCAGGCACAGAACAGTGCCAATTCCCAGCACTGGACATCCTGCTCCACCTTAGCCAGCAAACAGAGGCAAATCGTAATCTCTTAGATCTGGGTAATGCCAGGGAAATTCTGCAATAACCACCTTGGCTCTGAGCCACCAATGATGTGTTTTCTTTCAGAAAGACTTTGTTGTGCAGCTGCTACAGCAATAGTTTGTTTCCATCCTTGCTGACTATCCCTGACCAGCACTGAAATACAGTGGGGAGGGGGAGGTATGAAGACCACTACCCGAACGGGAGAGCAGCACCCAAGGCAGGCTCAGCGGGCAGCTGCTGCCATCAGTGGGACTGCTGCTCCTGGGTGGAGTGGGGTTCACTGGAGCAGGGTTTTTGGCCAGCCATCACCATGGCCCTGCAGGGATGCTGCTCCTCTGCCATGCAGAAAAGGCATAAACCACCCAAATCTTAATGAGCAATTAAAAGCTAATCAAAGGGAAATCTGTCAGATAAGGATTGTTGTGTGGGTTTTCACTTGGCTTTACATCTCTTTGTGGAACAAAACATAGTGTCAGCGAGATTTGCAGCACACCGATTTGGGTTGTGGTTCCTGGATCTAATTCAGCTTTGCATTGATGGGTCAGGAAGGATGGGATTCTTCTGTTAACAGCAGCCTTTAGCTTAGATTTAAGCTAACTGCTACATGCTCTGTAAATACTTGCATGTGCCAGACACTTCCCTTAATTTATAATCATACTGTGGACCGCTGTTTCCTCTTCTACTCTGTCTCAAAATTCCCTTCCAACCAGGCATTGGAGCAGGGATGTCAGTGTCCCCGAACACGGCTCAGACCTGGCTCTGGGACTGCATGGGGCACTGTCCCCCCACTCTACCACCACCATGGGTTGCAGGGGCCAGCACTGCCCCTTATGGTGCCCCTTAATATCTCTTGGAGTTTTAACTTTGACTAACTAAAAAAAAAATTCTCAAAAATTTTTAAAGAAAAAGTCCGAATATCTGCATAGAGTGAGATCCAGCGGTGATCCTTGCCAGGCCCACAGTGTGATGCACAGTGAAAGGCTTGGTGGTTCTGCCCACTCCACTGCAGCCACCTCCCCTTCAGTCACTGCCAGTAACAGAACCGACATTCTCAGTTCAGAAGACAGAAGAGTATCCGCAGAGATTTGCTGAGCAAATGCTGCTCTCTGAAATCTGCATAGGAACTGATTGTTCTGAGTGTCTTACACATTCCTGAGTGTCTTACACATACCTGATCTATTGATTAACCCAGGAGTGGGAATCCATCTAGAAATACTCTCCCAACTCAACTCAGTCAACATCACTTCAGCTTCTTAACTAAATCCCTTCCAAATCCTTGCAAAAAACTAAGGGAGAGCTGGTGCTGCTGGGCAGAGGAGCCGCAGCCTGACTCAGCCAGTAAATGGCGTGTGAGTATGAGGGAGCCTATTGTTGCCTAACACAGTCCCATCAATAATAGATTCACAAACCTCGGAGGGAGCTAAAAATGTCTCCTTTAGGTATGAATTATGGATGCAGTTTAGTGTAATGTAGACATATCTCAGAGGTTTTTCCCAGTTTATACGCTAGTAAAAGGCAGCAATTTGCTTGTGTTCCATCTATAGGTTTTGTAAAATAAAGAAATTCTCTCTTCTGCAATAAATTCCGACATTAATGAAGGTGAAGACAAATCTTTAACATGCATTTCAGGCACAGAATGGGCAGGAGGTGTACTGGGTTGCCAGCCGTGCTCCGGTGCCCACAGTGCTCTGGCAGCACCCAGCTGTGTGCTACTGGCAGTGGAACCAGGGTGTGCCCAGGGCCAGAGCACCCCCAGCCCTATGGTGCTACTCACCTGCCCAGGGCAGGTGGGCTGAGAGCATCCCCAGGCTTGGCGGTCTCTGCCCCCAAGATTTTGGCTGTGGTAGGGCAGGGGAATGGGGTGAGCACAAAGGGTGCTGAGCACAGCCTGCTCCAAGGGGCCACCAGAAGCACGGGAGTCCTGCTGCTCCACGCAGGACAAGGGGCTGCCAGCAGGCATGGCCCTCATCACAGAGGCTCCGCAAGCAGGTGGTGCCAGTGCCCACTGCCAGCGGTGCCCATTGACACCAGCACCTGCCCCTGCCCTGATGAACAGCCTCTGACCTCAATAGATCTGCAGGAGATACTTGACAAGCCTGTAACATCCCCAGGGGTAAGAGGGCTAATGCTTTTTTTAAGTCCTCTAATAATTAATACTCTACATCTACAATGAAAGATCATTATAAAAAGATTTGCTATAACTAGAGCAGCTCCTTCTCAAGCATGGAATGAGCAGCAATCCTGAGGGCTTGACTTCTGTCAAAAAAAATCCATAGCTGCAGATTCATGTCGGCATTTCCTACAGCTCCAACAACCACGGAGCAACCAGCGGGAATGAACTGATACTGACAGCTGCAGGCCCCAGCAGAACTAGCATGGCAAAGCCTCCCCTGGGCTTCCTTGGGCAGGAGAGGGGTTCTGTGGGGTTCTGTGTGGTGCTGCTGGGTGCTGTGCAAGCCAAGCAGCAGCACGCTCCATCTCAGCTCTCACTCCCATCCCTGGTGGGAATCCCAGCTGGCCCTTTGAAAGTGGCTCAGGGGATTCCCTGCAGATCCAGGGCATCACAGTGCAAACCACGGAGCCAGACTCAGATCTGCCTCTGGCTGGCTGTCCCCACTGTGCCAGCATTTCTGTAAAACAGGGGACACCAGTAGTTTTGCAGCCCCTCCAGTCCTGGCTGGAATGAGCATGTCTGATCCTGCTGCCTAGTTGGGACCTCAACAGAGCCCAGCACCACCACAGGGGCAGGGCATGGCTGTTCTCCGTGAGAGGAAGCTCACAGCAACTGCAATGTTTTCAGAATCCAGGACCAGAACTATCAAGGCAATTCCCAGTTTTCCAAAGACACTGGCCTGAAACACAGTTTATACACAAAATCCTTGTTATTTCCTATCAACCATAGAACGCCTCTTTAAGCACATCTCTTTGCAGACATAATGTTTCAATTTGCAAGTTTAATTTTTTCCATTTTTTTCAGAGACATTGTCAAATCTGTGTTTATTTTTTAAACAAAGAACAAACTTTCATAGACCTTCTGCAAAGCCTTGTAAAAATATAATCTCTCCTTGTGCCAGACAACTGGTGCTTGCTGACTCAATTGCTTTTATATATGACAAGGCTTGAAAAAAAATGATTGCCATTGCCGAACTCTGAACAGATTGGAGTGAAGTGCAGGACTCATCCATCAGAGGTGCCATGTTGGGCGTGTGGAATGCAGGGCCCTGGGGCCAGGAGCATCGTGATGGTTTTCTCCTAAATCCTCCCTTCAGTCATTGCCTCTGAGTGCTCCCGGCTGCTGCTGAGCAGTTGGAGCAGCATTGTTGCAGAGTAATACTCAAAATGTGAGTGCTGTGAGTCCGACGTCGCTTCCAGCCACCAGCAGCAGCTTGTCAGGCAGAGTAATTGCAGGGAGAAACTGTCTTCAATTTAATAAATATGTAAAACAGTGTTTAACAGCCCTGAAATAAACTGTTGAGCGATGTGGTCCATGGAGCTAATCTCATCCGTGCTCCCGGTGCCGCAGTGTGTGTTTGTGTTTAAGGGTGTCACACACTGTGCACCCTCTGACACATCCCTGTGCCCCAGTCCTGTTCCCCTCCATGACCCTGGGTTCTCTGTCAGTGGTCACTGGGCTCCTGTCCCCTGACTTGGGACACGTCCATGCTCAGGGGCAGCATCCTGCTCAGGCAGGGGACAGAGGGTCTCTGTCAGGGCAGGAAGGGCCAGGCTGGAAGCAGGTGTGATGGAAGAGTCTTGTTGGTTAATAAATTGAGGAGTTGACAGTTCAGTACTGTGCTAAAGTGCAGGAGTGGTATTTCTTGGAAGTTTTGTGGTACGTGTACTTAGGCAGGACGATCGATCCAAGCCCAGCTGGGGCGGCGCAGGAGCCAATCAATAGGTGCGTTATTAACGGGCTGTGCTTATACCTGGTGATGGCTTATGAATAAGTGGCCTTGGCTGGAGCCAGAGGTCAGACTGCTCTGCTGTGATGGATGCCTTTTGAAATTGCTGGATTTGAGTCATCGGTGTTTCATTCCAGTTGGTCCTGTGAGTTACCCATCCTTTGTTTCCCACCTTGCTGCTAGCTTGGCTTGATAAATCTGGTGGGCAGAGCCACACCACTGCAGCTACTTTCAAAGCTGGCATCAGGGACCACCCTGCAATATGGGGTCTGGGCAAGGGCAGTCCATCCCATCAGCTCCCTGAGCTCTCAGCTCAGCCCTGCCACAAGACTGGCACGTCCCCTGTGCCAAGGTCGATGGGGACCTGCAGCATGAGAGGGCTTAAGTTACAACAGCCGGGCTGAATTGGAGAGTGTTTAACTGACTAAATAAGGACAGACCTTGCAAATGGGGACTTCCTGAACAGGGAGATGCCAGGAGGATATTCTTGAATGCTGGTCTACAGCTGAAAATTAATTTTTCGAGATGTTGTGTGGATTAAAAGGCAGAGCCAGGCTGGAGCCTGGTAATTAGCAGCTCTGGGATCTGACGGTCCCAGCCAAAGAAGCAGCTAGTCTGGTGTGGGGACCTGCCTGGAAAGGGGATCTACTCTGGCCAGAGTGCAGAGGGGATGCTGGGGACACTGGGGTCAGGTACCCACCATGGGTTTCAGTGCTTATGATAACCAACACACAAGACCAGAGCTGGGCAGCCGAAGCACAGCCCCATCCCTGAGGCCCTGCCCAGGGGGTTCAGATGCCTGAAACCAGGGGCAGGAGCTGCCAAGCCCTGTAGTAGGAGTGGGCAAGAGGTGGCCCATTCTCCTCAGGGTGCAGCTCCCCTGGAGATGGCTGAGACCTTCTTGACCAAACACCTCCCACCACCCCTGCAGACACTGAGGTGTTCTGAGGGAAAGTGTCAGCAACTCTAAGTGGAAAAACTTGCAATGATCTGAGGTATAAATGCCAGCTTTCATTAGAGCTCTCTTGACTGTTTTGTTCCAGCTTTCCTGGAGTATTTTCTCTTCTATGAGACACCATCACATTCATGTTATCCCACTGAAACATTCCTTCCATGGCCTTGGAACTTACTTTTTCTCCATCTGTCCATCCACAAGATACCTGAGAATTTGACTTTGTCCTAGTTCGTGATGACCAACAATCACAGAAAATCTTTACCCAGGAAGAGAAGTGAGGGAGCCTGAGAGCCCGGAGAGCAGGAATCTGTGAAGTTCTGGTAGGGAAAGAGCCCCAGACCTGCAGAGTTGAAGGACAGAGCAGGAGCAGAAAGTTTTGTGCAGGAGAGAGAGGGGTATCCTCTGACCCCCTCAGGGAATGAGAGGTTGCTGAACTGCTGCATGATGAATGAGAAACCCAGAGATTACAATAATTTTGTTAAAGAGTTCTTAGCTCTGCTCTTCTGTTCTGATTAATGGGATTTTGTTGAGAGTGCAGGGAAAGGTCATCTGACACGTGTTCAACAGCTGATGACATTATTCAGTTCTGCCAGGGAATTGCTTCTCCCACACACCGGCCAGTGTGTTTTACTGGCAGCTGCAAGAGCCCTGCAGCATCCCTCCAGCTGTGCCGGGCATCCCGAGCACCTCCACAGGGATGGCCCCACAGCATCCCTCCAGCTGCGCTGGGCATCCCCAGCATCTCCACAGGGATGGCCCCACACCATTCCTCCAGCTGCTCTGGGCATGTCAAGCATCTCCACAGGGATGAGTGACAGCTTCAGACCATTCTTGCATGTTGATCTGCAGGACAAGGTGGCACAATCACCCTCACCACCTTCATTCTGCTTCGTGGCAAGGGCTGTTAAATAACTGTCTCTGTGCAACACATCATATATGTTATATACATTATATACATTGCACAGGGCCAGTAACTGTCTGTCAGGTCCATACCTGCCTGGTCCCAGGCTGCAGCTGCTCGTGGGGTTTGGCAGTTCAGTTTCCAATGCTGACTGGTTTGGGACCTCAGCCCTGCACAGCCCAGCACTGGTGGGGTCCCCTGAAGCCAGTCAGACTCTCATCCCAGTGCTGCTTCTCCCAGCCCAAGCTGATCTGCTCCCAGCTCCTGGCCCATCCCTTCTGATCCATGGGGCAGCCTCTGAAGCACATCCCAAAGCACTCTCTGGAACACGTCTGCAAGTAGAAGAGGCAGTTCTGACCAGCTCTTTGTGTAAATCTCAGCCACAATAGCCCTCACTGACTGCTCCCAACAGGGCTGGCCAGGGTGCCTGCCATCCCTCCATACGCTCTGTTAATCACTGCTCTCTGCCACCTCTCCAGCCACTGCTCAGCGAGATTTACGAGCTGTGCTGCCAGGAAGCACAGTGCCACTGGGAAGCATGCTGCCATTGGAGCCACGCCTCAGTGCCACTCCTTACCCCGGGCTTGCACCACAGAGTCTGCTGTTCTGGAGTGCCCCTATACTCTCCACCACGTGGGGATCAGGACACAGCCATGCTGTGGGGACACGCGTGTTCCAGCCCTGCCCTTGTGGAGGTCCTCTTGCAGCTTAGGTGCTCCTCACAGGGCAGCCGGGCAGAGGCTGACATGCCGCCATGCCCACACGCTGAGCCCACCTGCGCTGTCAGCTGGTGCTGATGCCGGAGCGGGCTGACAGTCATGTTAATTGTGGGTTGTTTCCCCAGGGGTACCTAGTTCTCTGCAGGAATTGAAGTTTAGCCTGAAGCCAATTAAATATCACAATAGTTCTTAAAAACAGCACATGTTCAGTGTCTGGGAGTCCCTCTTCTTCCAGGTAACGATGTTCCCAGTAGCTTGGGGCACAGGTCAGTCAGCAGCAGGATCTGCACACAGCTGTGTCAGAGATGTTATTCTTCCTTTCCTACACTGTGTGCCTGAAAGGTCCTGTCCCCATCCCAGGGGCTCCGCATTACCTGTGCTGTAACTTCCACTGTTTTTCCAGTAACAGAAGTTCTGTATTGTGGTATGATAATCTTCTGGGTGTAAATGGCTTGTCCAGCTAGCTCTGAAAATCACGCCTTATCATCACACTCAATGGGCTGTGTCAACCCAATTTCACAGACAAACGCTTCTCCTGCTGACCATGGGCACTGACGTGGATCTGATTTACAAAGCCAATAAAAATAAAATCACTGAATTACTAAGAACCACTGACTTAATATAGGAGATTAAAATCTCCAAATTTAGGGTGACTGGAAGCCATTTGATACATGAACAGTGGCAAATGGGTTATAGAAATGTCGGCCATGCCAGGGTCAGGTGCCACAGTATGGTGATTTATCAGTGAGAGAAGGGCTAATTGGTAAGTTACCTTTGATGCTTTCCCTAGGGGGCAGGTTATTTATATTATGGTTTGTTTGTCATCTTTTACTTTTGGGGTCAAACGAAATTTTTTACGGTAAGAAAAACCTCAGTGTCCCGTTCATTAAAGTAGCAAGGTCAGGCTGAAGGGTGGGATTGAGCTGGAAATAATCAGGCTGCTTAGAGCAAGCCCCCAGTCCAGCCAGCCTTCAGGGGACAAAGCATGGGCCACCAGCTGTGGGCAGAGATGATTCCAAAAACCTCCCATCAAAAAGCAGAAGAGGTGATGGGCAGTGAGGAGAGGGAGTGCCTGCACTTCCTACCCTGTCTCTGGCCCTTGCTGGGTGCTGATCCTACCCGGGAAGGGTCCGCCACATACTCTGCAGGGGTAAGAGGGCACCCAGCAGGCTGCAGGAACCATCCCCTGGAGCTTCCTCCAGGCTCCCTCCGCCTGGGGAGCTCAGCTTATCCCCACCTCATTGCATGATTTTTTGTCCTTAAAGATCTTCCCACTCTGTCCCTTGCTCATGTACACTGTTTGCAGATGTTTGCAGGTGTTTGCAAATGTCTGCTGTCACAGCAGGGTCTCCAGGCCAAAGCCTGTCCTGGGTGTGTGGCAGCTACCAAGGCTGGAGGGCTGCCCCCTCCACAGGCACAGGCACAGCCAACAAAGGAGATCTGGGGGCCAGACAGCAGCACAGCTTCCAGGTGCCTGTTAGGAGGGATGGGAGATTGGAAATGAAAGGCTTGTATAGACTTTAAACTTCACTCTGCCTTCATAAAGGTGTCAGCTGGAATTATTTTGGGCATTTACTTGCGTGGTCTAGTGCATCACTAGCTAAAACAGTTTTTTTTTAAATAATGGAATTTGCTGCTTGGTTCATGCATAAAAAATAGCAGGAACGCGACCCAGTTGCATAATTTTTTAGTAATAAATAGAGTCAAAAGTGTTGAGCTCAGCTGCTGGCACAGAGACACTCTGCGCAGGGGTCAGAGGGCAGGGACCCACAGCGGGCAGGGACCCACAGCGGGCAGCACCTCATGACATATTGAACCCACATCCTTGGGCAGCACAGAGGGGACAGCACAGAGATGCTGGGAGATGTGGCATCTCAGTGGCCAGAGTGTCCTGTGCCACAGGAGAAACGCTGCCCCAGCCTCACGTCACTCCCACTGCATCTGCACATCCCACATGGCTCAGCCCCAGCATGGCAGTGCTCCTCTTCCCCCTCCAACTGTTCCTTCTCCAGGAAAGCTGCTCTCCTCCTGGAGAAATGCA
Organism: Sclerurus mexicanus; assembly: GCA_013396755.1. NCBI lineage: Eukaryota > Metazoa > Chordata > Aves > Passeriformes > Furnariidae > Sclerurus > Sclerurus mexicanus. The sequence continues at coordinate 87,819 of VWZF01001767.1, read as the reverse complement.
GAGCATGAACCATTTCTCCCCTGCACTGTTAAACAATTGGTGCATGAAACAAATTTCTAGAGGAACACCTACAGATGTTCACTGGGCACAGCCAAGCATGGATGGGGGAGTCACCAGAGCCTGCCACTGGAGTGTGAGGTGCAGCAGGAAGGACAGGACCAAGGCCAGTCCTTGGTCCCCACCAGCATCAGGGCACTTCACCCATGCCTTGGTGCTGCCGCTGGGCTCTGACCATCAGACTGGGCTCAGGTGGGCCCTGCTGATCCCACTCCACAGCTCCTCTCCTGTGGGCCCAGACAGGGCTGCTGGATGCCCGTGTGGGTGACCAAGGGTCTCTGTAGCTTCAGATGGACACAGGACCAAAGGGACCCACATACCAGCCTCCTACTGACCAGACACACACTCCCACCCAGCACACCAGGGCACATGTTCCTGTTTTACTGCTGATCATTGCAAAGGATTATCTGTGTTATCTGAAGAGAAGCACAGGGGCTGGTTATGGCCCCCAAGAAGTCATCCCTTTCCCAATGCCTGGAGCAGGGCTGGGGGCTGAGGGAGGACACCCCCAGATCTCTACCACAACAGCCACCGACCCCAGGGCAGAAGCCCAGGGCACAGGACAGACTGGCCCTGGCCCTACTGCCCTGTGCTGTGGGGGGCCCAAGAGCCCAGGGACCAAAGTGTGGGGATGCCCTGCCTGAGGCACAGCACTGCCCTGAGTGCGGGGGCACAGCAGCCCCTCCCTCTGCACAGAGGCCATTGTATAAGAAGTGGCATTTTGATGGATGCCATTTGACATATGGAGAATTCCCCACAGCGGGCAGTCATTCACTCGGCTGATTACAGGCTCTGACTTCTTTCTCTAATTAAAACTCTCCCTCCCATTTTAATTCCTTTGCCCCTGAACTCCCTGTTCTGGATCATCTCATATGTGATGACACTAACTGCCTGTGGCAGGCACCAGGGATGCCCCACGCCCCAGTGGCCGGCCCCTGTGCCAGTGAGCACAGCACCTGGCAGCCCAGACCAGAGCCACAGGGTCAGAGCTCACAGGAACACCCCTGATGCCACTGCTCTCACACAGGCTGCCCACACTCCAGGCAGTGGGGTCGCTGCCTTGGCCAGATGTGACCCAGCCTAGCCAGATGTACCCCTGCCCCTGCTTCAGCAGAAGGTACATCCCTCTGTGCTCCTGACCATTGTGCAGCCATGTCCATGGAAACACAACCTGCAGTCTGGTCCTTGTGAGTCCAGGGTCTGCATTTAAGGCAGGCATCCCTTTGTAGTAGCCTGACCAGGAGTGTCCTCCCTGTGCAGCTTCTCCTGCTCAAGAGAGTTACATTTCCATGACTAGATTGCAACAATTTCCTTCCACTCCCAAATCCCACACTGGTTAGGAGCCATTCCAAACCAATCCCTTCCCTTATACCATCCCACCTCCCCACAGGCAGGGCAGACAGGGCAGGCAGACAGACTCAGCTGCAGATCACACTACAGCTTGTCTGTCACTAGAGCTCACCAAAGCATGATGAGAAAAACAGGGTAAAGCAGGCTTTCTGAGGGAAGGCAATAGCCTTCCTAGGGTCTGACAAACACAACAGGTCCCACTCAAGTTCTCTTGGCCCACTGGGACTCAGTTTTGATGTAACTAAAAGGAAAACACATTTAAACACAGGGTGGTTTAACCTTCTGACATGAGCTTTATTCTGTCTGAGAGTAAATTCCCAGGGAGCAGAGCCAGTACAGAGGGCAAGCAGCCTCAGTGTGAAGCTGGAGGGAGATGAGAGAAGCCAGCAGGACATGGTGCTACCAGGTCAAAGCCCACCTGCAGATCCCTCCCCAGGGACCACGGCCACCTTTGCTCTGCCCTGCTCAGCCGTACATGGACTCCCTGGTACCTCCCCGGTATGTCCCCTCTGCAAGGGGGACACTGTTGCAGCACATCTGTATTCAGCCCCAACACCCACCGAATTAAGGCCGTTTGCCACAAAAGCACGTGCAGTTATTTTATATAAACAAGTACCCAATCTGGAGCTGGACTACAGTGTTAAATACTGGGTCAGATCCCGTCTCAGCAAAGTCTGTCCCACCATAATTAATATTGATTTTGTGCAGCTGAAATATAGCTACACAATTTAATTTTGCTGCTAAGATTTTTGACATCACTGTTCTTAGAGATTAATGTGGGATTTAATGAAGGATTTGGTCTCTCATCTGTGATATTCCCTCATCCTGTCGTGTGCAGTGGTCTCACTGCTGACTGCTCTGCTGGGTGGTTTATGGTTGGTGTCCCTGTGAGCAGCACATGGTCCCATGCCCATAATGGGACTGGTTGGGCTGGAGAGGACCAGACCAGACACATAGACCCTGTATCACTGTATTGCCTCAGGGGAGAGCCAGGGACCAGAACACTGGGCACACTGGAGGATGGAGCCCACAGCCTCTGTGATAGCACAGGCAGGGATGGTTCATTGCCACTGCCACCAAAGCAGTGACTCTGCCTATTCCCAGTGGGATGGTGGAACCATGGACAGTGGAACAGGGGACAGGGAAGACTTCTGTCCTGGCACCCTGAGGTGTGTGATGTCTCCTGAACTCAGCCTTAAACAGAGGTGGGAATTGTCCTGCCTTGGCTCCAGGTCCAGAAAGAACATGGTGGGGCACATGGTCCCTCAGTCCCTTCTCTCAGGACTGGGATCAGGGTCTGACCCTATTAGTCCTGTGCCTGCACCCATCAGAATGAGGCCAGTGCAGTCCCCTGCACCTGGTCCAGCAACTGCGCATGGCATGGCACGGCACAGCTGGGCAGGACCTAGAGTCCTCTGCCCCAGGGAAGGGCAATGCAGGGTCTGGCCCTCGGGCTCAGGGTAGCACCGTCCTTGCCAGTGTCTCTGAGGGGACACAGAGCATAGAACAGCGACCATGTGGCCAGAGCAGATTTTTCGCTTATCAAATCAAGGAGCAGCTGGATTAGAGGATTAGAAAACAAATTAATTACTAATGACATCCTGGGGCCCGAGTGGTTCTAACAGGAGTCTCCAGGCAGCGGCAGTGCTGGTGGCGCCAAGCAGGCGTAGGGGGGACCATTCACCAGCAGGCAGCAGGATGAGTGTGCAGAGCCAGAGGACAGTGCAGCCCCCAACCTCCCCACCTCCAGCTGCTGCTTAGCACAGGCTGGAGTGTTTCCACAGGTGTATTGAGATGTGGCCTTCTAGCCCAGAGACAGTTTGAGTTGCAGAAGCTCACTGTGGCTGGGCTCTCCAGCCCTGGGGTGAGCATGTGCGGCTCCCACTTCCCTAAGAGGTTTTGGTTCTGGGGCAGCATATGGCCCAGGATGTCAGTGTTGTCAGTGTCTGTCACTGTGGCATGGCCAGCCATGAGTCCCAACCCACTGGGTGCTGCTAGAGGGCAGAGTGGGCGTGGGAGAGGGTGAATGACTGGTGCTGCCAGCCACAGTAAGTGGAGTGGATGAAGAGGAGCTGGGAAACAGCTGTGCCTGTCCACGTTCGCCAGGACAGCCAGGCTGGTCGCCATCTGCTTCCTGACCTGGATATTAGATTGCAGCAGATGATGAAACATGTCAATGACAAGAAGGTTTTCTTCTGCCTGCCAGAGCCTTTTGCTAGAGCGATGGAAGGACAGAAGGTTGAAAGGATGGAAGGATGGAAGGATGAAAGGACAGAAGGATAGAAGGACATCATGGGGAAGGGTGAGCTGGGCAACAAGCTGACCTCTGGATGGAGGCTGGGTAGTGCTTATAACCAGCTGCCTCACAGCCTGCAAAGGAGCTCCCCAGGGACATGGAACCCTCCGAGGTGCCTGGGGAGAGCACAAGAACAGTCTCAGTGCAGGTGGCTGTGACCCCCCCCACCCCTGTAGTCCCCACCATCGCTGCACCCCAGGGCCAGCCCACAACAACTGACTTCCACGTCCCATGGATGTGGAACATGCAGCATGTGGACAGGTCTGCACAGCTGGCACTGGCTGGCAGGGTGCTATGAGAGGTCACTGAAGCACCCCTGCCTGCTGGGCAGCCCCTGGCTTCTTCTTCTTGTTGCATTGGGCTAATTGGTTTAACAGTGATTGCTGGGTCACTGATTACAGAGCCTATTGAACAGCACATCTCAACCTAGGGATACAATTAACAGTTCACCCTAATTAATCAGGGGTAATTAACAGACCTTGTATTTCTCTGACATTAGTTAATCAAGGAATCCAGAGCAAATCGATGTGGGCATGGGGGAATCAGTGGAGGGAGTGAGTGGGTGTTGTAGGGGTGATGTGCTTCCTGACCCACTTTTCTGGGCCAGGAGCAGCCACACCAGCGCCGACAGCCCCTGAGTCATCCTCTGCCCACTGCCAGGGCTGGATCCTGCTCTGCTCCCTTCTCAGCACGGGGGTCTATGTGGCCACAGTGACACAGGACCTGGGTCCTGCTGTGGGTCCAGCCAGCAACAGCACTACAGTGTTGCCACCAGCACTGTGGGGATGTGGTCCTGGGGTGTCCAGCCTACTGGGTTCAGCCCACCAGAGCCTTCATGTCCTGCTCCACTCATCCTCGCTGTGCTCACAAAGGCAGCAGGGCCCATGCAGGGCTGCATGCCCCAGGACACGGGGCCAGTGGCCGGAGCCTTGCCTTGTCCTCAGCCAAGGGCTCCTGCAGCTGTGCCAATCGTTAGCAGTGGTTTGGCTGCAACTGCCTCATCTCCAGCTCCCCAAGGAGATGCATATTGAGATAATCCAGACAAAATGATAGATGGATGTCGGTGTCTTGTGTATGGATCTGGCTGGGGGTTTGCAATATTTTGCTGCTAAGGAAGCCCTCGTTTGTGGCGTGATCGAGGACCCCATGCCAAAGCACGGAAATTGATGTGCTCATAGCGGGAAACTTAATCACCAGAGGGGAAATGCCCACCTCGTTTTTCTCATGAAAGAGGAATGCAGCACTTTGATTTTTGGCTCCAATATAAACAGGGTGTGATTAAATATTGTTTCCCCTCTCTTTCTTGTCATTAATCAGGATATAGCTGCGAGCTCTGGGTGTGACGCGGGGACACTTGCTTTGATTCCTCAAGTTCTTAAATGGTTTTGTTCTCTTTTCAATCCCATTAGAAATAGCAGGCGGGGTGTTCAAAGTGCTCCTGCTGGAGGGTGCTTCTGATCTGAAGGATGTGCGCTCACAGGGAATGTGCCTTTGGCCTTGAGAGCACCCGCCCGAGGCCATGCGGCTCCTCCCGTGCCAGCCACGACGGGCAGGGGCAGCCTCGCCACCTTGCTGGTGAACGAGCATCCGTGAGCAGCTGGGGCACCACTAGCCCTGCTAGGGCGGTGAAGCTGCGACTCCCTGGCACTGCCCCACTTGGGGCAGTCAGTGCCCACTCTAGCTGATACAGGCATCTGACACAGGGAAGGGCAGGACAGCCTGTGCCCTCAGGACCTTCAACAGGAGCCACATAATCAACTGATACGGGTGCAGCTGGAGCCTCTCTCGTAGGAGTGCTTATCCCCAGAGCCCCATGGACTGTGAGCAGGGGAAGGTGGCTGGAGGAAGTTCTTGCCCACACTGCCTGGCAAAGCTGCAGGAGGGTGCCAGAATAGGGACAATAGTGAGCACCCCAGACTGGGAGCCCTCTCACAGCAGGGGCTCTCCTCCCACCACCCCTCCACTGACTGCCACATCTGCCAGCTCCCACACAGTCAGAGGTTACTGCAATATCAAGGATGGCTGGTTTAGGCTGTTCCCAAGACATGGAGCCTTGTCAATGCCTGCAGGTTGCAGGGAGCAGACGGCAGGCAGGGCAAGCTGCAGGGAAACCATGACACTGGGCAGGTTGGTCCAGCCTTACAGCCCCTCTGTCCACCTGGGTTGGCAGCAACCCGAAGCTCTGTGCTGGCATCATTCTTGCCCAGCAGCTGCCTGCACTTACCACATGGCCCTGACTGCAGCTCGCTGAGATGGGGAGCACGTCACTTCTTCACTCCCACCCATGCACTTCACTCGCTCGCAGCTCGGGCGCCCATGGAAATGCACCAGAAACTACTTTCAAATGAGTTAATTTTAGTGCAAAGCTGACACCGAAGCTTCTGCTGTTCTGCCTGTCACAACCTCTTGTGTCTGGTACAGCCCTGTACCTGTCCCTCCCTGGGCTGCCCCATGAGCCTGTGCCCAGCACCCCCATGGTGAGCCCTTGTGGGTGCAGGACCCCTCTGAACCACCCCAGCTCCAGGTGAGGTTCATCAGGACACTTCAACTGGCAGTAGGTGAGGCTTCAAAAGCCTCCGGAAGTTCAGGGCTATCAGGAGAGGAGTTGGTGTTGCCTGGACTGGTTCTGTGGGGCTCAGGGTGTTCGCAGGGCCCACACAGCACCAGAGCCACAGGGCTGCTCACCCAGAGGGGACAAGAGTAGGGAACCACTCCCAAAAGCCCAGCAGCCCCTGGGGATGCAGCAGGTGGGTTGATGCATTTTGGGGTGCTGCAGGGACCCCCCTGGGTAAGGGGCTGCTTCCCTGGAGCCATGGCTTTTCTGCAGCCTGAGACCTCTGACACCATTCCCTGCTCTCCTCGTCTTTTGTGGCTTTTTAGCCAGCCCATGGCTTCCAAAGGGGGCAGTGACATCTCCTGGCACGTGGTTGGGGGACCCCCAGTGCAATGAGGAAGAAGAGGGCAGCCCTTCCTTTACCCAGTGATGATGTCAGAGGAGGCAGCAGTGTTGGAATTGAGTGTGAGTTACCCAATCCTGTCCCTTGAAGCAGGAACGGGACAGAGCACTCCTGATTTTCAGCCTTCAAGTTTATGTAAGGCGAGGATGGGGTTACAGAGCTGTGGAAGAGCTGGGCTGGCTGAACATGAGGTGACACTGAAAACAAGCTTCAAAAAAAAATTACCAGCTTGTGTTTGAGTACAGATTCCTCATTTGCAGTTAAATATAATTGTGAAGGTCTGTGAGCCAGAGAGATATTTCTAGTTATTGGAGAACTAGCTCCTGCCCCTGTGATCCCCGAGGAATGATAATGAGATTTACCCTAAGCAGGCGCTGCGGAGAGCCTGGGAGAGCTCCGTGCGTGATGGTGTATGATGAGAGCAGGGATGGTTACAGGGTCCCCGCCTGCCGCAGCACGCAGATGAACCCTGCGACTGCATCATTTTCTGTGTTGTTCACACTGTGCCTGATGCTGACAGACCTGGCATGGCCACCTGGAGCCCTCTGACACCAGGGAGGTGGCTCTCGCTCCCTTCAGGGCAAAAAGGATGCTCGTGGGGGAGACAGGGAGGATCCAGCCACCCTGGGGGGCCAGGACATGGAGATTTGTGGGTCATCCTCACCCTGCCTGCATTGCCTGTTCCCAGGACCTTTCCCTCGTCTTCCTCAGATCCTGGTATATCTCCAGTCCCAGCACAGCCAGCAGTTCCACAGGCAGGATTCAGCCACAGTCCCACAGTGGCTGCCTCCCCTGTCCAGGTGGTCATGGCTGGCAAAGAGGGTCAGCCCGACCTGGCATCCTCATCTGACAGATGCAGCACTGGGGTCGGTGCACTCTGGACCTCATCCTAGCAGGAACAGCCATGGCCCCTGGTGTGGTGGGTGGCAGAGCTGCAGCACAGCCCCGCGTTCTGAGGGGCAGGAACTGGAGGGCACCGGTGCACCCCTGCCCACCTCGGTTATGGTCTTTGCAGCGTCAGTGACAGATATGTAAAGATTAAATTGCAGTCATCTCTGTAATCTACTCAGCGAGATTAAATCCTCCCCCCTCCCCCAGATTTTATCCCTTTCATTCCAGGACTCCCAAGCAGTGATTACAGCTGGGGGAAGCCATTTAGCTTTTAAGCACTGTTCCATCCTGCTTAAAAACGCATTTCAGAATCAAATGAGTTTGTGCAGGGCTGGCTGCTCTGGCTGGGCAGGAGGCTCAGAATTAGGACTAAAGTAGCTTGAGTCAGAGTCAAAATTAAATTTATTGTTTCTGGCCTTATTGGGAATACAGTGCATTTACAACTGATTAACAAGGCTTAACAGGAGTTCAGACTCAATTCAAGGCAGCTCCAAAGCCTGTGCTTCCACCCTGATGTCTGATGGGCACTTTGGGACTTCACTGCCCTTGGGAGACCCCACACTGGGAGATCTGCCAGCCAGCGCTGGTTGGGCAGGGAAGAGCCAAGGGGCTGCAGAACCCGGGATCAGCCCTCGGAAGCAGCACTAGTGCCAGGGCAGCTGAAGTGCCACTAGCTGATGGGACTGAGCATCACCTCCATCTCTGCAGCACCAAACCTGTGGCTCTCACTGGGCCAGGATGGTGGGAGGGCTACATCAAAGGANGCTGATGGCTGCTGCAATGATGTTGGAGCCTTTGGGAGTGAGGATGCACTCCCAGCGTGCTCACAGTTCTTGGGAATGGGTAGGTCCTGCTGGCATGTGCCCCCTCACAGTGTCCACGGTGTCCTGGGATGTGCAGCAGGTCTCTGAGCACCATAAGCTCTGATCCCCATCCTTGCAAGCTCCTAGCCCCTCACTGCTGTCCATGGGTCTGGCTCAGCCACATCCCTCTCTTTCACTGTCCAACTGCAAAATGCCAAAATGTCCTTTTTCCAGCTCCAAGTTTCTTGCCAGGACAGGGGGAACAGGGGGGCACTTGGGCAGCAGACCCAGTGCCTGTTTCAGGACCTCTCCAGGGCCATGAGGCTGAAGCAGCTCAGCCCTGGCTGCCCTGTAGCACTCAGGATCCCCCCGTCCACATACACATACTGCCCAGCCTCTGATTATTGGCACAAGGGGAGGTGGCAGTTTTCAGCCCAGAACCAAAAGGTTGTTAATGACATACATATTAGACACAGAAAACTGGATTAACAGTGACACTTTGGCCCTGAGGGCTTTCTTTGGCTCTGGAAATAAATTCTAACCCTTTTCTCTTCTGCCTACAACCTGGAGACATCACAGGCAAGAAACCACCCTTAATCTTATTTTTTACTTCCAGTGTGCATTTTATTGTTCCCCTTTTCCTTTAGGTTTCATGTGCTCCTAGCACAAACTCTGTGTATTTCTGTAATAATCTCCTGATCCCTACACTTGTGCAGCTTTTCCCTCTGTCTGCCTGGCAGCTGCCTGTGCTTGGGATGAGCCCTGGTCTGGGTCCTCCATGGAAAACCTACAGAGCTGGGAGCTCCTGGCACTGGTTCCTGCTGCTGTTAGTTCATGGTATGGCGTGATAAGTCCCTTGGAAAGGAAGCAAGGCAAAAGGACTGAGGGCTGAAGACAGGTTCCAAATCCCTCCCATGGTGTTTGTGTCAGGAGCACTGCCTGGCCACAGCCCTGCAGTCCTGTGAGCCAGATGCTCTTCTGGGCATGGAGGAGCAGGACAGGCTACTGAGGCCATATTGAAGAAACTGCCCTGGGCAAACCAGCACCCAAACCAGCACTGCAATGACCTGCAAGTGGCCTGGGAGACACAGGACACTGGGGATCCTTCAGGGTTAATGCTGGGCAAGACAGTGGGGGTCTCCAGCCATTCTGGTGAATCCCAGCCCGTCAGGAGACTGGAGAATTTGGGAGAAAGGAAGAAGGCAAGATGGGAAAGATCCACTCGGGAAGAGAGCTAAGGAACCCGAGACAGATGAAAAGGAGTGGGGGCACTGATGGGACCCTGAAAAGAGGCTAAGGGAGGTAGGGAAGAGAGGACAAAAGGAGAGGATGGTGAAAGGCTGGCAGCAGGAGGCAGTGCCAGCTCCACACAGAAACGGCTGAGGGGAGCAGAGGGAGGCAGAACCTTCTCCAGAGCTTGCAGTTCTTCCTCCAGCTCCTGTGCTTTGAGATGCCAGCTGAGGAGAGGGAATCTCCTGCAGCGATCCAGTGGGCTCTTTCCTCCTGCAATGCCAGTGCCTGGCTTCCCCCCACTGGGGATCCCACCAGGGGCTGGCTCCCAGGGCTCTGTTAGCACAGGCAGCAGAGCCGGGAGTGTGCTGATGGCACCAGAAAGCTGTTGTTTATGCAGAATTGGGTGTAAACAGCAAACATGTCACAGGAAAGACATGCCCCGTGCGGATACAAAGACTGGAAATAAAATTGTCGGCTTTACAAAACATTCCTCCCTTGCAAGCAGAGAAACCTGGAGGTGTCGAGGCATCCGCAGAAGCTTTATTTATCCAGACACCTCTAATTTTCATGCTTAGGCAATGTGTCTGCTGCCGAGGCCAGATCACCACATGGAGGTGGTGATCTAAAATGGAAAAAGCAACTTTTCCACAGATTTGGCAGTTTGTCATGGAGAGGAACTGAGTGATGGACAATTCCCACCGTGGGAAGAGGAACCTGCAGTGCCCAGCCCCTCAGGTACCCTCACCTTTGCTATTGTTGCCCAGGCAAGGCAGTGTCCCCCAGCCAGGGGGCTGAAGCCCCATTGGAGTCTGTCAGTCCCAGGGCTCTGTCCAGCACTGCACTGGCTCTTTTGCAGGGTGTACAGGCAGTGGGAGAACCAGACCTGGGTGCGTTCACACCAGCTGGGGATCACCAAGTGCCATCTGGCTCCTCCAGGCTGGTGCTGGGCATGTGGCTCCATCTCTCTGCCTTCACCCATACAGAGGGGCCAGGACGCAGCCTGCCTGGGCAGAAGGTGCTGCCACACAGAGCAGTGGACACAGTATCCAAGGTCTCAAAAGCAAAAACCTTGCGGGTCATTCAAGATGGCAAGATTTGGCCCCATGAAGACTCAGCCCATCCTCTAGATCCAAAGCTCTCCCGAGCCAGTAGGTTCCTTCTTCCTTAAGAAACTTCATTGCCAGGGAGGAGCAGTGCCACAGCTCCAACACCAACCCAGGTGAGAGTCTGCAGGCAGCACAGCTTTTCAGTTCTTCTCCATCGTTCCTTCTGTCTGCACCAAGTTCTCGGCGTTGCACAGGAGGAAACCTCGCTCCTGCCCTAGACTGGCTGCCAGGAACCTGCGGTATCCTTGTTTGTGTCAGGCTGGCACTTCTTGCCTGTCTCTCCCCATTACCATCCTTCTTCCCAAGGAACAAGACAAGTAGTTTTCTGCAGCCGAACAAGCTTCCAGTGCTGAGAAAGCAGGAGTGATGGCTGTTGATGTCTAAGCGGTGCCGCACGCAGCCCTTTGGCTCAGCAGGAGCAGCCAAGCGGAATCCTGGGCTCTCGGGGTGCGAGAGGGGAAGAAGGGGGAGCCCGGGGTGGGGATGGAGCAGCCCGCACCCGTATCCTGCCACAGCCGGTGGGCTTCCCGGGTCAGCCTCATCACACCCGGGACAGGCGGGGCTGGGCAGCCCCAGACCGGCAGAGAAATTTAATTCTTGGCGTCACTTTGAAGCTTTTCCCTCCTACTTACCGGCGGCAGCGCGGCGGCCGATGGCTGCTTCTCCTGCCCTTGCGAGGGCAGAGGCGGCGGCGACTGCCGCGGGGCGGCCCCGCCGCTTCCCCCGGGGCTGCTGGTTGCGGGCAGCGCGGCTCTGGCACCGGGCAGGGGCACCCCGAGGGCCGGCCGTGCCCGAGTCCCGGCTGCCGCTCGCGGGCGGGGGCTGCGC
>VWZF01001767.1:19241-75539 GCA_013396755.1 Sclerurus mexicanus | reverse complement strand
CGGGACGGGGCAGGCTGTCGCCCGGCCGCCCCCCGGAGCTTCACCCGCCGCCGCCCCCCGCGGAGCCCCGTGGGTCGGTCCGTGCCCGCCGCCGGAGCCCCAGCCCCGCCGGTCGGCGCTCGGGAGCCGGGACCATGCCGGGTTTTCCGCCCCGTCTGAGGAGGCACTTGCGTGGGTGAAGGGTCCTCGGGAACACGCGGGTGTGCCCGGGCACGGGGCGCATGGCTGTCCTCCCGCTCGGTGTGCCCCCGCGCACTTTGCTGCCAGGCTCTGTTGCTGGTTCCGTGAGAGGAATGGTGCCTGTCCTGTGTCATCCTGTCTTTCTGAACTCCAATAACTGTGGGACTGTCTGGAGTCTCTAATAATTTGCAGAGGACAGCGAGTGTGTTTCCAGCAGGAGATGGTGGGATTTTCACTCAGGTAAAGGCTTTTGTGAGGAGCTCTGGGTGCTCCCGGAGAGGCAGCGAGCGCTGCTGTGAGCAGATCACAACGTCCATGGGATCAGCCCCTGCCTGTCGTGCTACCAGAGGTTCATCCCCAGCTCCCTGGGGCTCCCACCCAGTGTATCGGCAGCGGGTGCTGTGTGTGTTTGGGCAAAGCTATGGGGCTTCTGCTGGGCATCAGCCTCAGGAGGCAGAGGAGGGCTCGGCCTGGCGGGGTCCATGTGAACTCACAGCAGGGGAAAGGACCCTGTCGTTGTTGGTGTGTTGGAGCATCATGGCACATGGTGGAGGCTGCCCTCGGGGCCGTGCCGAGCTCGCTTGCCCTCCGTCTCAGCAGCGGTTTCCCAGAAGAGATGTCCCCAGTTCCAAAGTAGGGCAGTGCTCAGTGGCTGCCAGGCAGGTGGGGAGGCAGCGTAAGATGGTGCTCACTCCCAGCTCTGCTGGGGTTCTGATGGCTGGGGCTTATGGCCGGGGAGGCAGTTCAGGTGCTGCACGGGCAGAGCTGTCTGCAGCGCTATGTCCTGTGTTGCACTGGGGTCACGGTGGACCCTGCAGCCAGGAATGTTTAGCTCCTTTTGCGGCAGTACTGTGGCAGATGACGGGATAGCCAGGACAGAAACAGGTGGAGCTTGCTGAAGCCCTTTCCCTCTCCTGAGGCTGTCCTGTGGCTATGCCTAGTTCCTCCTGCCCTTTGGAGAGTAGCTGCAGCAGTGTCCTTCTCTTACTCTTGCCACTCAGCAGGTCTCTCCCTGATATCAGGCACTGTCACCCATCCTGTATCCCCTAGAAGCCAGCTGCTGGGAGCAGCCCTGCAGCACAGGCATGAAAGGACAGCGGTTTCTCTAAAGAGCAGTCAGATTATGCAGAGTGATGGAGCAGAACGTGGGTCCTGGGTGAGCCCCTCACTCAGAGGTGAGCTGCATGTGGTTAGCACCTGGCTGGGAAGCATCCCCCCCAGATCCTGAGCTGGGGTCCCCCCCTGCAGTACTTGTGTCTGTGAGCAGTCCAGGCTCTGCTTCCCCTGTACACGGCCAGGGTGGGGAATGCAGGGCTGAGGGTCTCAGAGGCAGCACAGGACCAAACCTGTGACACTGCTCCCACAGGAGGTTCAGGACACAGAGCCTGAATGAAGGGAGGGGGCTGTGCCCAGGGACAGACCCCACCTGTGGGCGCCAGGAATGATGCTGGTCTAGGAGACAGGAGCTGTGTCCCCCTCCCCTCACACTGTGGCACTGGGGGGCTGTGGCCGTGTGTGGCCAAGCAGGCGACCTTGTGCCCTGAGCTGTTACTCAGCCTGGGATCTTCCATGTGAAGAGACTCATTTGTGACCGGGAGGGATGCAACCCGTGGCAGCAGTGAGGGTGGCTGCGGAGTGAGGTGGGGGCAGCAGTGGGAGCACAGCTGGGTGAGCAGCACGCTGCCCGAGGCCTGGCTCTGCGTCTCGATCGATGGAGAGACCGCACCGGAGCAGCGGAGCCTCCAAATTAGTTCAGCTGAAACAATTAAATGACACTTCCTTGGTTTTATTACCTTTTTTTTTAACCTGACAAATGTGCCAAAACTTAAGCACAGAGGCTGCTAATGTATAAAACGTGGAATTGATTTTCCTCCTTGCAAGTGGAGCAATTAAATGTGGAGCAAGTCTAACCCACAACGCAATGAGCTCCTGTCGCTCTGCCAGGAGCCTGGGGAGCAGAAGAGCACAGTCCTGCCAGCAGCCATGGCCCAGAAAGGACAGAGCTGAGGCTGGGGGCAGCAGCTGTGGGAGCTGTGAGGGTCTGCCTGTGGGATTCCAGAGCAGGGAGCTGCACCTGGCCTGGCTGGGGCTGTCTTCCAGCTGCCAACCAGGGATAGCAGATGCTGCCGTACTTGGGGAGTGCCACAGTAAAGGGGAGGGTCTCTGCAGGCAGCCTGGGGCACAGAGCCCTTGGAAAGGCAAAGGCGTTCCCCGATAGGAGCAGAGATTTCACCTGCAGTAGCCCCTGGCTCCTGAGTGCGCTATATGGCTCTGTCCTTCCCCTGTTGTTCCTGAGTGGAGAGACCAAGTTGGTCTTTGATGCAGTTGTGAGCAGCATGAGAGCTGAGCCCCTGTGAAGCTCTAAAACCATTGGTTACTGTTCTCCCATGTTTTCCCCTGCCCTGGCATTTGTCTGATGCAGAGATGGCAGAGCCAGTGGGAGGGAACATCTCTTGTTCTGCCTGTCCTTGCCACTCCAAATGTCATGCTTGCTTACAGCTGTTGCTCTCATGGTGCCCTTCTTCCTTAGCTCCTGCTGTGGCCCAGGGCAGCCCTAGCTCCCCACTGTGCTTGGGGACAGCACGCTGGCCAGGACCAGACCCCTTGGCTTCCCCTGATGTAGGACCACCACCCAGGAGCTGCCCATTGACTTTCTCCAGACCTAGAGCCCCCACGCCATTTTCAGTTCCCATCAGTCTCTAATCTACCTCATTAGCTACAGATACACTACAGGAAAGATATTTTTAGCGAGGTCTGTTTTAAGACAACTGAAACCAAACAGCAGCTACTGGGGAATATTGATTCATTACCAATTCTGTACTAAATGTTCAATATTGAGCTTTTTCCTGCTGCAAGTAGTGTGGGCCAATAACCTTCAATATTTTCCAGAACACAGGGAAGGTGGTGTCATTTAAATTGCAGTAAACTTTGAGCAGTGACTCTAATTGCAACAACTTGGGGTACAGTTTTCCTCCTTAGAATTCCGGAGCGACCCTGTCAGACACTCCAGCATTATTTTCACAGAGGAGGGTTTTCCTCATGGATGCAGTGGCAGGCTGAGCCTGCTTCCCACCCAGCAGGTCCCACTGCTGCCATAGCTGAGCCCAGAGGCGGTGCTGGCACAGGGTGGAGCCTGCCAGGTTCCACATGGACCCACCTACCTGAATTCTATCCCAGGGATGGCACTTGGGAAGCCCAACTTGCCCACGTGCTGCTGTGACAGGTCCGTGGAGCACCATCGCTGCTGGAGCTCTGTCCCCCCCCCTCACCTCGCCTTGCCTCTGGTTTTGGGGTGCTCCCAGTGCTGCAGCAGCATGAGGAGTGCCACTGGCCTTGGAGAGGTGGGCACTGCGCTGCCCTGGGGAACAGACCTGCCAGCTGGGAGCACTGCTGTGTCCCCTTGTCGCAGGGCCGGCGGGAGGGCAAGAAGGGAGCCGGCAGACCGACTAATTGCTCCCAGCTAATGGCTGGGCTGGCTCACGCACAAATGGGAGCCCATTAGGCTTTGCCCAGCGACAGGGAGTATGTGTGGGCTTGACTGACAGTGCATTTTTGTAAAGTTAATTAGTGAGAAGAGAGGAAGGCAGCAAGCTGCAAGGATGCTTTGAAATTTCCTTGACTTGAGAGAGTGCCCTGGCTCTGAGGAATAGACATGGAGCCCCTGGCAGAGACTGTTTGAGGAGGTGTCCCTGGCAGCACGTTCCCTGGTTACTGCCATGCCCACGCTGCCTGTGGGCAGCAGTCCTGCCTGTCCTGCCCTCGGGGTGTGCCACATTCTGCCAAGACCCTCACTCAGGCCAGGAGAGATTCCCTTCCTAAGGACTCGTGGAAGACACTGGAGATAAACCCACATGGGATGCCAAGCCTTTGGCATTAAGAATGCCTGTCCTTGCTCTGTTCCTTGTCCTTGTTTGTAAATGCTGCAGTTTGTTCTCACCTTTGCTTTGGAAGCACCAAATCCAGCTGGTGACCTGGCACGCCATGGGCACAGCTGCTCTGTGAGGCTTGTGAGCAAAGGATGTCAGGCCCTGGTGACCCTGGGTTCCCATGGCAGGGCCAGGCACTGCCTGCAGTGTCTGTCCATGGTGTCTGTCTGGAGATGGCTGAGGCCAGGGAGCAAGGACCAGAGCTGGCTCTCAGGACAGGCAGTGCCCATGCTGAGTGATGGGGGGGTCTTCATGACCCACCACCAGATTGGTGGGGTTTTTGCTTGATGTTGGTATGTTGTCCCATCCATTTGCAGGCTCCTGGCACCAGGAGGTCACCAAGTGAGTGCCATGGCTCTGATGTGGGCCATTAACTCAGGAATTGCTGCAGCAGCTGTGGCACATGTGGTGGTTTTAAAAATGAATATTCAGTTTTAAAGTTTCAGCTATGGAAGAAGTTGCCTTGGAAATGGTAGAGCGGGAGACCCCAACCTGTCTCCATGAGCACAGAGCAGTACCCACCAGCAGGACTATGAGCGGGGCTCTGCACAAGCTGTGCAGGAAGCCTCCCACCCCACTGGCCTTGACCTTTGCCAGACCCTCCATCAGTGCTGGGTGGTTATTCAGGAAGGTAGGAGTCACCTGTCGGTGTCTGTCTGTGAAGGGCAATGGCAGTGTGCCCTTTGGAAAAGAATCTCTTGACTTAAAGGACACTGCAAATCTCTGGAGCATTTAAATGATTAAAAATGAATCAGCAACAAAGTTAATTACTGTGTTCGCTCTGCTTTTATGCATGGAAATGTCCCTCATTAGCCGTCTAAGAGCACGGGTGTAAATTCTTTGAACATAAACATTTATTAAAGGCACCCGCTCTATCATTAAATCCTGTCTGCTGTAGTGCAGGGTGGTGATAGTGGGGCTGTGGGGCCAGGCCAGCTGCTGCTGGGGCCATGGGCCCTTGGGTGTTGTTTCCAGCTGTGGACATGGTGCCATCTCTGCTCTCAAGGCAGCTTGTCCCCGGCCCCGCAGTGCTGCCTGCAGGTCACAGAGGGCTGCAGAGTGGCACTGGGGGATCCCCTCAGCCCCTCGCAGTCCGTGGTTGTGGTGCACCTCTCAGCCACGGTGTCGCTGCATCCTTGACGGCTGCTGCAACATCTCTTAGCCAGGGAAAGCTTTTTATCTTCCTCACACCTTGGTTTCTCACATTTGGCCCAGTTTTGCTTAAACCTCCCAGTAGTTTTGCTGCAGCTTTCATCCAGCACTGCCACCCATTGTCATGTTGAGCAGAGGGGGCTGGGCAAGAGCCAGTGGTGCTGTCAGCTGAGTGCACCCATGGCATGGCACGGCATGGCATGGCACAGTCCTGCAGGGACCTGGGGCTGACTCCTGTGCTTTCTGTGCTCCAACACATGAAGCTGCAGCTGAAGAGACACAACCCACCCTTCTCTGCTGGTGACATCAGCTGGCAGAGGGGAAGCACAGAGCCCTCATCACAGAGGCCAACACTTGGGATTTTTTTCCAAATTAAACAGTTTGTTTTTATGCTGCTGAGCGGATGGAGCCCAGGATCACACGTCAGCCTCCAGCCTCTGCATGCAGAGGGCTGCAGTGAACAGGGACTGCCCCAGAGCTGCTCTGTTGGCTGCAGGACTGAGGCTGTGATGGTGTTTTCGGTGGGCACTGCTCTTCCCATGCTTATCTTCGATATCTCAGTCGGCTGATGAGTTTTTGTACTAATTCCTCCCTGGGAGAGTGTTTCACGCGTGTTTGACATCAAAGATGTGCAGCCAGTGAGGGAGCGAATGTTTCTTTAATGTGGGAGTGTTGTAGGGGCTGCAGGGTGCCCAAAGGCAGATTATAACAAAATTAATAATTCAGGGCTTGGAAAGGTGCTGGTGAGGAGTTAACTCCTTCAGGGCCAGGTGCTGCTGCAGCCAGGCTGGGCTCTGCACTGCTGCTGCCCAACACCCACGTGGCAGTGGGGTTGTGGGGGCCATGCCGTCTCCCAGGGGCCATGGGACACAGCTGGGCAACATCAGGAACAGCAGCCCCCTGGGCTGTTCCCACGTGTGTCCCCATGTCACTGACATGGACAAACCAATCTCTAAATCTAGACTGAAAGGAGTGTTAATGCCCATATCAAATGGCACTAAAGGGCTTTAAGAATTGAGTAACTCTAATGAAAGTAATCTCTAATTCAGGAGGAATTAATTCTGTCCCTGCAGCCTGAGCAGTGTGCTGAGCAAGTGCTCCAGCCATCCCTCCCTGCCACTGTCACCCATACATCACTGGCAGTGCTGTGGCAGCAGCTGGCTCAGTGCACGCCAGGAGCCCGTGCCGAGGCCAGCTGGGGACATCAGCAGAGCAACAGGACATGTCCACAGAGCAGCAGGAGTGGCTCCTGGCTGAGCCCTGGCCATGCAGCACTGAGGGCCAGCACTAAGAGCCTTCACACCTACACATGCAAGCCTGGGGTGTAAAGCTGTGTGACATGCTATTTGTATGCAAATAACTCTGTGAATGCAGAAGTCCAAAAATATAATTTTAAAGTCAGGTGTAATTAACTTTGCCATGTGTTTCCCCGCTCCTGCAGCCTGGGGGATCCCACCATTAGCTGGAAGATGAATGCCTGGATGACATCTCTCCCCTTTGCTTGGTTTCACTGGTGATTTATTTATCTGCCCAGGCTGTGTTTTGTTGTCTCAGCAGTCTCTGTTGCTCAGGAGCAGCAAACACTGGGAGTCCGTTTAAAAAAAACAACTCTTGTCTCATTTCAGTAATTTACTATGCAGAGGTTTTGTGTTTTTTTGTAACGGATTAGAACCTGCAATTTCGTTTTTGAATGCATGGACCTAATAACTCATGTAATGAAAGTCTTAACAGGCCTGAGGATGAGCCATTAATGAAACAGCAGTTTCATGATTCTCCACAATATATTGTAATAGTGAATCACTTACAGAGCTGTCCCGTGCTGATTTATGATGAAACTTGTTTGTGATGTGGAGATAGAGCTTGTGTGTCTCTGCTGAATTAGCATTTCCCAACAGTCATTAACCAACGGGAATCGTAATCGGGATTTATGGGGTTTGAAGTGGAGCAGTGGGAAAGGCCAATTAAACCCTGTCCATGCTCAGGTACCTCAGTGAACCAGCCCAGCTAATTTATACTGACTAATTAGGTTGTTCTCTCTCAAAAGAGGAAACTGGTCAGGAGCATGGGGGGGTGTGTGGGCTGGTGCCCTCAGAATGTTCTGCTGATCCCTGCGATGTCCCAGGTCTTCCATCACTGTCCCCATGTCACACAGGGTGTCATGGGCTACTGTTGGTTCTCCTCCCAGTTAGGTCTTTCACTGGTCCAAAGCTGCTGGCTGTGGCCTGTGTTTTTGGGACCCTGGAGGTGCCAGGTCTTGATCACTGTACTGATGCTCCCTGCACACTCCAGGCAGGCATTCCCTGCCCACTCTAGCCTGGGGACCCATGGCACCACGAATCTGGCTGCAGTGGATTTTATAGTTTAGTAATACAAGACCAATTTATAAATCTTTCCATCCCATTAGTTTTTATTTGATTTGGATGTTCACATGTCAAAGTAAATGATTTAATTAGTGCTAAGCTGGGCCGCAGGGATGCTATATGTCCCATCTGATGCTCCTTGCCTGGCTTGCAGCCCAGCTCCCCATGCCAGGAAGAGACGGGTACACCGAGGAGCCCATCTCAAAGCCCTTGGACCTGGTCAGGCCCTGGTGGGATGGGTGAAACCCTTGTGGGCATGAGCTCCACGTCCCTGGGCAGCCCCTTGCCTCAGGTCCTGCCGGTGGCATGGCAAAGCCTCCCCACCCCAAGGCTTGTTCATTTCTCCCTAGGGCTCCTGGCTGTAGTGTGGCACAGCCACCATGTTCCTGCATCCTGGCATGGGGCACACACCTGCTACTGTGCATGTGGGGCTCCTGGTGCCCCATCCTCTGTCCAAGGGGTCCCTGAGGATTGAGATGGACCTGGGAGATATCCGTGGCCAGGGTCCTCCACAGTGCAGCCAGAGGGAGCTGTGCCTACCTTGTCCCCACAGGAGGGGACATGCGACCAGCCCATACTTCAGTCACCACCTCCTTGTGCCCATCCCGGATCCTTCCTCACCATCATCTTCTGCTTTGCTTGCAGGAGCCTGATGCCACGAACACTTGACAGCCAGATCACGGTGGAGAAGACCCCCAGCTACTTTGTCACCAAAGAGGCACCACGGCGAATCTTCAACATGTCCCGCGACACGAAGCTGATCGTGGTGGTGCGGAACCCGGTCACCAGGGCCATCTCGGACTACACACAGACCCTCTCCAAGAAGCCAGACATCCCCACCTTCGAGGGGCTGACCTTCCGCAACCGCAGCCTGGGGCTGGTGGACACCTCCTGGAATGCCATCCGCATTGGGATGTATGCTGTGCACCTGGAGAGCTGGCTCCAGTACTTCCCCCTCTCCCAGATCCACTTTGTCAGTGGGGAGAAGCTGATCACGGACCCAGCAGGGGAGATGGGCAAAGTCCAGGACTTCCTGGGCATCAAACGGGTTATCACAGACAAGCACTTCTACTTCAACAAGACGAAAGGCTTTCCGTGCCTGAAGAAGTCAGAGAGCAGTGGCTTGCCTCGCTGCCTGGGCAAGTCCAAGGGCAGGACTCATGTGCAGATAGACCCTGAGGTGATTGAGCAGCTTCGGGACTTTTATAGACCTTATAATATCAAATTTTATGAAACAGTCGGGCAGGACTTCAGGTGGGAATAAGCATCCAGGAGCAGAGCTGCAGTGACATGAGGCTGCAGTCTTCCATGATGGAGGCACAAGGGACTGGAGCCAGGACTCCGCCAGCTTGTCCTGCCCAGAATTGCAAGCCGAGGCAGGTGAGGGCTTCCCTGCACCTTGGGAGTCTGCAGTGCTCTGGAGTGAGCCAGGATAAGGAAGACCAAGCCCTTCCGCAGCCAGTCAGCAACGCTGTGACTTGTTCTGTGGGGTCCTGTTTGCTTTTAGCACCACGTGGTTTCCAGGGCCACGGTGACAGCCCCATCCTGGGACCTGTGCACAGGTTGCTCCAAGTACGTCCCTCCTCTGTATCCCAAAGCAGATGGTTGCTCCTGGGCAGCGTCAGTGGGACTGTCCCCCCGTATCCTGGGCAGGCAGAGCTCTGGCCACTCCGCTTTGCCTTTGTCACTTGTGCGCAGTGTGTACCCATGAGAACAGTGAGATGTGTCTGCTTGACAAAGAAGTCTATGGAAAATGTTGTACCAATATTTTGTCCTGTGAATAAAGCACAGAATCCTGCTGTTACGGGTACTTTAGTGGCACTAGTTTCCTTGTTCAGCATGTGATCCCTTCATGTAAATAAAGCAACTTCCACTGGTCCGTATGCATGGGCTGTTTTTAGGGCAGGGCTGGGCAGCCCCCATGCAGAGCTGGGGGGGCTGTGGGGAACCTCTGTGTCTGCTGGCAGGCAAGGGAGCAGGTGGGGGCTGGGGCAGGTCCGGGTCAGCCCGGCACGACCTGGTGAACCTGTGTCATAGCCCTGCCCAGGGCTCCCCAGAGTTGTCCTCTAGCACAGGGCTGGGGAAGCCTCACAGCAATGCACAGTGGCCGTGTGGGGATGCAACACACCATGGACCAGTTTGCAAGGCCTTACTAGGAGTGATTACTGACCAGTGAGCCTGAACAGGAAAAAATAGGAGGCAATTAATGGGCATCTAAGAGAGCCCCATCTACATGTCTGCCACTGTCAGCCAGGGGCACACCCAGCAGCAAGGAGACCCAGAGGCAGCTGTGGGCAGGTGAAGGGAGAGCCGGGGATTAGCAGCCATTGACAGGAAAATGGGATATTTGCTTGTATGATTTTTCCTTTAAAGGAGAAAAACATTCACAGCGAGACTTAAAAATCCCAGCCTTGCAGTGGAAAAGTCATTTCCAATCCACTCTAAGGAGGCAGAAGGTGCCGCGTTAGATTGATCCCCCTGACAATACTGTATTAGTGGGAAATTAGAGCTGGAGCCTGAGGAAACCACTGTGATATCAAACAATTACTTTACATTTGTCCTTACAAATGGAGGGCGCAGAAATATGCTTAAGTATTAGCTCTCCAAAGGGTGAGAAAGTGAGGGCTTGGGAAGGGCTGCACTGAAAATGCTGAGCACATTAGGAGCTCTTAAAAATGGCTTTAAAAGCCCCAAGTAGATGATCTGCATTCTGAGGAGGCAGGGCTGGAGTTTGGTGGGGTTGGAGGGGTTTGGGGAGGAGGTGGAGCAGTGCTGGTTTGGTGACCTGACAGCAAGCAGAGGGGCTGCCAGAGGGAGCCCCCCTGCTCGCCCAGCCTAGGATCTCTCTGCCATGGATGCCCCTGACTCAGGGGGCACGGGGACAGAGGCTCTGCTCTCAGGGCTGTCACACAGCTGTGTGCAGCCGTGTCTGGTGCAGCGTGTCCCACGGCCCCGGCTGCCCCCACAGCACAGCCACTGCCATTGTGTGCACTGTGTTTTGGTGGGTTTACTCAGGTCGGAGCCCCAAAGAGCAGCTGTTTAATATTTATCAGCTTATGAATACTTAAATGTAATGAATGCAACTTAAGTGGTCCCTGATCCTGCTCATGCTGAAGAGCTCTTGAGATGTGCTGGGTCAAGGGAATCCTTCCTGCGGCCCATTCACATTGCTGGCAGGTGCCCTGCCCAGAGAGAACAGAGCCACGGGTACATCTGTGGAAGCTGCAGCACCTCTCCTGCCTGGCAGCTGCCTGTCCTCCCAAAATGGTCCTGAATGTCCTCTCCCTGCTGGGATCATCCCAGGATCCCCCAGTCAGGGACCTTATCTTCAACATAGTGTCTCTGTTATTCACCTTCCCTGTTTCCTGATGAGGAGACCCTGACCCAGGTGGGAGCTGCCCTGGGAGCACCATGACTCTTGCGAGCTCAAGCTGTCGTGCTGGACCAGCACATTAAATTTGGCCAAGGTATTTCATCTGCCCAAGGAACATCATTCATCCCTCTGACTAAGGCAGGATCACAGTGCTGTGAGCACAGAGAAAATTTCATTAACTACTTTTAAATTAATATGATTTGGTCACACTGCTGGCTCCATGTTTACTGGCAGAGGCAGGGATAGGAATGCAGGCAAGGCTTTAGGAGTGACTGTGGGGGACCACCAGCTCTGTCCCTCCACCACGATGCTTGGCAGTGTGCTCCTAATGCACCTCCTTCCACCTACAGAGAGCTGGCCAGTAAATAAATACAATCATTAACAGAAACCTCCAACCCCTTGGAGATGATGAATGCTCAGGGGCATCTGGGATGTGGATACAATCAAGTAGGTCAAGTTTTCTCCTATGATTTCATCAGGCTGCAGCAAGGGACAGAAACACGCTGCCAGCTGGATTCCAGGCTCTATCATCGCTGCCCAGTATGGGTACAGCTGGATGTCACCTGGCAATGCTGGCACCCACCCGCCCAGGCAGTGCAGAGACATAGAGGGGCTGCCCGTGGTGCCAGCTCTGTGCCCATGGTGGCCCTGTCTCTGCAGTCACCCCTCTGCAGCATGGGTCACCCACAGGGTCTGAGGGCTGTGCTCCACTGCCCGCCCTCCCCTTCCCCACAGGAATCCTCCAGCCTCTCCCAGCAAAGGTGCCCCATGGAGTTCCTAAGGACCACCAAACTCTGGCCCCAATCTGCTTCCCCTCCCTCCAGCCCCACACTCCTGCCAGTCGGTACTTGGAGTGTGCAGGAGCTGCCCACGGGCACCAAGTCCCCAGGGTTGTCCCCTGACCATCCGCAGCACAGGGACACAAGCTGTGCAGAGGAGGAGCTGGTGTGTGTGCCTGTGGCTGCCAGCCCAGCCCGGGTGCCAGTCTGGTGTCTGCTCCCCAGTGATGTGCCTGTGCACACAACAGATTAACACGTTTCATTTGCTTTGAAAGTTTTCCAAGTTCCTCTCCAAGCACTGCCCAGCTCTCCATGAGCAGGAGCTTGTAGCAATGAGGAGACCTGACGGCATCAATACTGAACTGAAGTTCAGGCATCGCTGCATAATTCATTACCCAACAGCTCATTAGCCGTCTGGTCCAGTTGGTGACTCCTGCATAGCTGGGGCTGTGGGTGTGGGGGTCTGGCACTCTGGTGGCCATGGGGGCTGCCACTTGACAGTGACCATGCCAGTGGCTCGTGGGGCCCACAGGGGTGTCAGCTGCTATGGACCTTCTGCCAGCAGATGGTGGTGGGTGTCACACCCCAGGATACTGCGACACCTGTCAGAAGCACTTTAGTGCTGGCTGGGACTCCTCACAGCCCTGCGGGAATATTGACTCCACAGTGGCCCCC
This sequence comes from Sclerurus mexicanus, assembly GCA_013396755.1. NCBI lineage: Eukaryota > Metazoa > Chordata > Aves > Passeriformes > Furnariidae > Sclerurus > Sclerurus mexicanus. Next base: position 63,094 of record VWZF01001767.1, on the reverse strand, counting down.
AGGCTGGCCACAGGATCGCTGCTGCCAGCTCCCAGGAGGGGAGGGGGAGCTGGCTGGGGTTCACACCGTGTGGTGCTGGGTCCCAGCCAGCTCCGAGCGAGGCCAGGTCGGCGCAGGGCTCTGCAGCGAGCACCGTGTGAGGACAGCGACCTGGCTCTGGCACGCTCCAGTGGCTGGAGATAAGGGCATCTTAGGGATAAATATTTACCCAGTGACTTGAGTGGATTCAACTGAGTTCATTCCTATTAGATCTGTTAGTAATTATCTGAAGACTCTTTATTACCTGGGGACCTATAATCTGCCACAGTAATGAGTTCAAGTGGCTCATGTGGCATAACAAGCAGGAAAGCGAAGGTGGGAAGGGGCTGCTGCTGTTGCAGCAAGGGCAGGGCAGGGCAGGGCTCAAGGACAGTGGAGCCGCTTGGCTTTGGGGAACTGCCACTTCAGCACCACAGCCATGGGGCACAGAGCTGCCGCTTCGCCTCCCTGCAGCAGGTCAGAGATGAGCTCCGGGCAGAGCAGAGCCCAGCAAGCTCAGAGAGGCAAAAAGCTGAGACCTGAGTGGAACTGCTGTGTCCCTGGCCAGGTGTGGCTGCCAGGGATGTGCTGCAGGACACGACCTCTGTGCCAGGCATGGGTGAATCCCAGCTCAAGGGGCAGCCCCCCAGGTGGGCTCTGTGCCCCACGGAACTAGGCAGCACTGCCCCAGTCCTGCCATCCATAGGCACTTACCTTGCAAACCTGAACTGACTTCATCTGACTCAACTAAAATAAAGTAACTAAAAAGAGCAGGATGTGAGGCAGAGTTGATCATCCCCTGCAGAAGATACTGAAGGATTCCACAGTTGTCAGGGAGGAAAATCCCCTCCTAGGACACACATCCAGGGTTAATGCATGTTAGCAGAGGGCATGGTCCCCACTGCCATTGCCATGCACTGTGTGTCCATCCCCATGTCCATCCCTGTGCACCACAGGGCACATCGGCTCCGCAACACAAGTGCATGGAGACCTGAAATGGCAACACGAGAGAAAGTGTCCAGGAATGACTGAGATTAATTACTCTGCTGATAGTCCCATGAAGGATCCAACCTGTCAGCTGAAGTGAAAGCCCATCATCCATCTCCCCTTGTCACACACTGTGGCTGGCATGTGGTGATGGTGGCAGCTGGGGAGCCAGTGCCCAGGCTCATATCTGGCTCCATGCCTCTGCCCTTTCTACCTTTCCTGAGCGCTGGCAGGTTCTGATGGATTCATGTGTTTTAAATAAATTTATTTGTTTTAAAAACACAATTTTACTTAAAATGCCCAAAGAGGCCGATGCCCTTGGCCCCATCTCTGCATGGTGCAGAGCTGCCATGTGACAGTGCTGTGTTTAGTCATGACACAGTTACGAGAGCAATGCAGTCATTAAGTTCTCATCTTTAAAACAAAGATAAAATTACATGATTAAGATCTAATTAAAGTCTAACTACCAGCACCATGAATCACTTCAGCACACACTTTAATGGATGCCTTTCGAAGCCATCGTGCATTTGGTTTCCTTCTGTGGCCAATGATTTCCCTGTAGGGACTGGGTCTTCTCAGGCTGATGTTTGTTCTTGCTGGCTCTGATTTGGCTGGGGACCACTAAAAATGTTTACATGTGAGCGAGGAGCTCGAAAATCCATTTCTAACCAGAAAGAAAATTTCATTTGACAAGCTCATTCAGATGTGCTCTCTCCGCAGAACGGAGCAGAGTGGGGGGGGCTTCTCACCAGCCTCAGCCCCAGCTGGGGACCATCAGCTCAGCAATGCCATGTGTTTGGTGTGGCATGCCGGGTGCTTGGTGCCCCAATGGCTCGGTGCCTGGGCAGCTGGTGGCTAGAGCTGCATGAAGTGCCATTAACTGTCCTTGTGAGGAGAAAAAGCAAACAAAAACGTCCCTTGTGGCTCTCGGGCTGTCCACCCTGAGGGACAGCACTATAATAATGTTGATGGAGAATATTGTCATTTCCGTTTTCCTCAGCAAATCATCACCTGTCACTGTCCCAGCACTGCCTCTGCCAGATCAACACAAGCATTTTAATGCCATTGCTCCTGTGCCCACAGCCTGCCAAGGTGGAGGCTCTGCCAAGGGCTATCTCTGCCAAGGGCTGTCTCCCTGGCACCAGCAGACCTGCACCTGCCGGACATGCCGTGGTCTCACTTCCACAACGTGGTATGGCAAGATTCCCCCTCTGCATTGGGCACGCCAGCCTGGCCCCAGTGACCCCATCCTACAGACCCTGCCTGCTTGGTGGGGCCAGACAGCATGTTCCCCGTTGGCTCTGTGCACTCTCCACGGGCTCTGTGTGCCCTCCACAGGCTGTGCTCCCCATGGGCTCTGAGTGCTCACAGGCAGGCAGTGAGCCCACAAAGAGCAAAGGCAGCTATAGCAGATCCCTCAACACTGCATTGACCCTGAAGAATTAGGAGCAGGAAGATCTCATATAGGTATCAATCCAAGGAAGCCAGATGGGGAAGACCTGGCAGAAGTGCAAGTCCAAATTCTTACGACGACAGCTATCCTGATGCTTGCAGCAACTTGGCCAGGGGAACTGCAGAGAAATCATCTTACCTGTGGCCTTGCAGCCCTGCTGGAGCAGCTGATGGCACATGGCACCAGTGGGGCTGCCATGGGGGTTCTTTCCCTTGGAGCAGCCAAGCACTGTGACACCCGCCCCCAAGGCCCTTGCAGCAATTGTCACCATGCAGGACAGGATGTTCTGCACCTGCCAGGTGAGGCAGTGGCTGTCACCCTGCCCATGGTGCTGCCAGCACCCTGCGTGTGAGAGCACAGCCCCATGGGCACCAACTGCTCTATCATACCCACAGAGAAGCTAAGGTGAAGACGGCCCAGTATTTCCCTTGGGGAGAGCACAGTGAAATGGCTTCTTCCCTGTTCCTCACACATATGGGACAAATGGAAATGGGTGTTGTAGGGAAACAAGACAAAACTTACAGACCCATTTAGGTTTATTTTGGGTCTATTTTCAGCAGGACACCTCCTTTTCCAGGTGGTGACACATTAAGTGCAAAGGCATCCTCTGGGGATCGTGGCACTGCAACAGGTACCTGCGAGGCTCAATGGGAGGGAAGATTATCATCATTAATCACCGCTGGGAAACAAGGCACTTCTCCAAACTGCACACCGGCAGATTGTATACACACGGAGCCATACGTCAAGGGAATGCTCCCTGGATGACTCAGCCAGCCAGAGGAGATAAAGGAATTGAAATTCAGGAGTGCTGCTGGTTTACACCCTCTGAGGGATGAGCTCCCTGAAAACACTCGCTCCAACACAGCAGGGCTCAGAACTGGGTCATTTCTGTTAGGAATTGGACAAACACACCCATTTGGTTTCGGGAAATAGAGAACACGAGCAGGACAAGCCCAGGGGGCAGGTGAGCTCATGGTGCTCATGGAGCTGCCACAGGAGATCTTGGTGCCAGCAGCTCCCTTATGGAAAGCACAGGTGGTTTACACCTGGCTGAGCCAGGAGGAGACAGACTGTCATAGGATTGATGAGGGGAAAGGAAGGGAAGAGCATCAGCACGGGTGGCATAGAGCAGAGGATGCTGCAGGACAGTCACACTGACACGTGGCACCCCTTCCTGCCAGCTCCGATGGGACATGCCTCACCTTCACGCCAGGACAGGAGCTGCTGGGGCAAATTTCAAAAGGGGGAGAAAATGTTGTGTCTCTGAGTTAACATTCCCTTGTGGATCTTGTTCTGCTCATTATTCTGGTCGTTACTTAAGCAGCAGCCGCTCGTCATTCGTGGTTTGGCGGTGAGAAGGGCTGAGTGCAAGAGGCTAATTTATTTTCTTTTAGTGCTTCTCATCCATGGCAGCCCCTGGCTGCTCCTCACCACTGGAAACCAACCGGAGGCATTTCAGATATTTCTAATGTATGACAGCAACTGGGAAACAGAAATTACCCTCTCTGAAATAATTCCTGAGACAGATTTCTTTTGGCACTTTGCAATGGAGACGTGGAGGAGATGCAGGCTGCATGTAATAGTTTGCCTTTCCTGAGCAATTTATTAGCCCTGCCATCTGGTTAGACCTTGTTCCTCTCCCCAGACAAACACACCTCATTGCAGGGATGGCACCTGGAGCCACCTGATGAGAGCAGAGGAGACACAAGGGGCTTCCTGCTCTGCCCAGCCACACATTGCTCCAGCTCATAAGCACTTTTTGCCACATGGAGCTTTGATGAGCACCAACAGGTGCCTGCCCAGGCATCCTGATCCAGAGCCTAGACCTGCAACAGGGCATCAGATGCGAGGGGCAGCAGGGCTCAGTCCTCTCCTGCTCTGGCCATCCTTCCAGGTGGCTCCCTGGTTCCATCCATGAGGAGCTGCCGGCATCCTCTCACATGCTGGCTCCCCAATGAGATCCAGGTCGGGAGACAAATGATCTGCTCAGGACGCACTGCCTCTGCTCCGTCTGCTCAGCCAAAACGAAATTAAAATATTGACAGAAACAATTTCCAGGGGGAAATTAGAAAAGTTACTGGTGGTGTTGGAGCCGAGCGGTTCCTGCAGCCTGGCTGCCCTTTATCTTCCCAGGCAGCAGGGGACAGGCAGCGACCTCCAGCCTGGCAGCACCAGCGGGTGCCCTGGCATGGGGCAGCGAGTTGCTCCAGCTGTGACATGCTGCCATGGCTGTGGACATCATGGAAGCTCCTGTAAGGGCACCAGAGATTTAGGCACAGTTTCCATTCCTTTTGCTACAATCAGAACTATCTTCACATAATGGTTTGGGTAAATAAAGCAAACTTGACATTTTCTGCACAGGCATATTTTCCCTGAAGAGCCAGTGGTTACCGCAGGGAGGGCACTGCCCGCTCCCGTTGCGGCCGGGTGATTACCTGTCCTGGAGCAGCAGGATCAGCACTCATGTCTCTCCTGTGCTCACACTGCCCAAGCACGGAGCACCCATGGCCCACCACACTGCAACACCAGTGCTCCCACAAGCAGAGCAGGATGCAGCTCTGTGGGAAGATGCCACCACCACCCCACATCTGAGAAACAATGACAGTGGCAGCATTCCCTCCCAGTTCCTCAGCCCCATTTTCTAATCCACTTTTATCACCCTTTCCCCAGAGCATCACAGCACTGAGGGTAACACAGGCTGGAGGCTGTTATTTCTGTGTCACCACCAAACTCAGGACCTTATCAGAGAATGAAATCAGGTCAGTTTGACAGGATCTACTTCTGCTCAACCACATCGACAGGCACAAATTTATATTCCCGGGCTCTAATTCTCCCATTAATTGAATCTTGCAGTGGTTTTTCCACCTGTTTGCCCAGGATTAATGTCAGGCTAATTGGATACAGTTGTCCAAGCCATCTCATTCACTCTGCTGTCTTTTCATGCATGTTTTCCTCCTGCCTGATGCCATGTTCCAGCTCTTCAGAATCAACAGAAAAACTCAAAGAGCAGTTGCTTTTGAGTCTGGTTTAAACCCCTCTCACGACCAGGCTTTCCAGGACCCTGTGGCAGCACTCAGCACTCACTGCCTGCCCAGCACCTGCCACAGCTCACCCTCCTCAGCCTGGCAGGGCTTGGACCTGGACTGGCATGTTTCCCTTCATCCTCACCAGCCTCTGCACAGCACAAGCAGAGCAAGAGGTGACGCTCTCAGAGTGAGATGGGGCAGGGGAAGAGGGGACACCCTGCACCTGCAGCCACAGCTGATGAAGCATTCCCTGCAAATCCCTTGGGACCAGAGGATCCCACCTGGAGCGATGTCCTGCGCCAGACACCGGGCACAGCTGCTTGTGCAGGGCCATGCCAGACTTGCCTGTGCGGGATGGCCACGAGGACAGCCATGTCCCCCACAGCATAACTGGCTCCCATGGCACAACTCACCCTGCTCCCTGCACATCACAGCCCACACCGCAGGACTTGCAGAGCTGCTGCTTTTCTTGTGCCTTTTTTCTCAACTTAGAATCTTCTTCTTGAGCATTTAATAGGTAATTTGCATATTGCAGATTCATGTGTTTGGCTGTGCGTGTACCTGCATGTGCCACCCGTCCCGGCTTTGCCGTATAAACTACCACTACTTGTGGAAAAGCTAATTAAAGGTAATCATGAGAACCTCATTAGTCCTCATTTACATAAGTTACACAGAGAAATTTCCTAACCTTTGATCCTGGCCGTCACAATCCATTAGATATCTCTGCACATGTAGTTCAAAGGCAGAAGCACATCTCCATCCCCCACTGTGCATGCCGACCCCTGAGCTCCGCTCTCAGCTGCGAGAGAGATGGGCCTGGCTGCTTTGAGTGCGGCTGTCAGAGGCGTGTGCCAGCACATGCCAGCATGCATGGAAGGGTGAGTGTGCCCTGCAGCACAGGAGAGCACATCTGCATCATCACATCAGCATGCCCTGCCTGCCCTGAGCATGCCCTGCCTGCCCTGCAGGAGAGCACATCCTGAAGAACCCAGAACCTGACCCTGCCCTGGAATCCCTGCCCCAAGAGGTGTCTGTTGCCCCTGTCACCTCTGCCCGGCACAGGGCTCTGCCACCCAGCCCTGACCCAACTGCCCAGCAGCAGGAGCAGCACTGCTGGGAACAGGAAAGAAAAAAGTAAATGCCCATGGGGAACACCAAGTTCCTGTTCCTGCACAGCTCTGTCATCTCCAGCATCAGTCTCGTCCTTACCTCAATAACCTGTGTCGGTGGCCACACTGGGGCTCAATTGCAGCTGGTGACAGTGACAGTCACACTGCCAAAGTGCCCACAAGCCACCGCATGCCAGCAGAGCTCCCTCACACCCAGCAGTGCCCCAGCCTCCCACACTCCCAGTACTGCAACAGCACAATTAGGACCTGTCATGCCATAAAAATAGTGGAGCATTAAATGTATTAGATATAACTCCCTCTGTTATTAAAGTAGCTCATGTCCTGGAAATCTGAGCAGTGAGCAGTGCAATTTCACCCAGCGATAGGACTGGATTAAGTTCTTCCCACAAAAGCCTCTTATTGTATGAAAAATACAATTTGCACCATTAGCAACCATTGAAATGAATAGGGACCAGCCCCGGTGCTGCAACACCCGGCTCAGCCGGCACTGCCAGTGCCACCAATTAGCCTGGGCTCCTGCACGAGCTCTGCAGGAAGGACCTGGGCTGAAGCCGGAGTTGGTGCGGTCCCGCTGCCGGTGCTGGCAGCTGGTCAGCAGGACTGATCCATGACTGTGGGGAGATCTTCCCAGTGGGCAGCCGGAGCTGCCAGACATGCCAGGGTGACGGAGCACTGGCGGATGGGAGCCTGCAGAACGGCGGGGCCCTTCTCATGCTTCTCCCCAATGTCTCTGGGGCTCTTCAGCTTTTTTCGCTACCAACTGGGCTGGGAGTTTCTCACCTCAGCTCCTGCAAAGAGGCACCATCACTCCAGAGCCCTCTGCTCCAGAGCCGAGCGGGAAGCTCAGGAGCCCAGGGCTGTTGCAGCAGGACCTGGCAGCAGTGCAGCAGATGCACCAATGCCATCAGGGTGTCACTGGTACCCTGCCTGCCCTGCCAGCCCTGGCCTAAGGGCAGGAGCTGTGTCATGTCCCTACTGTCTTTCATCTCCTTCCAAAGATACTGGGTCTATTTTAAGTGGATCAGTCTTGGTCTGAGTTCAGTGAAATGCATCAGAGCAATGCAGAATGTTGCAAGTCTCACGAAAAAATATATGTACAATGGGATCTTCCACAATATCTGCAAAGTAGGCTCCTTTGCTGCCATGTTCTAAGTCAGAGCACAGAATCAACTGTGCAGGGACAAAGGTCACAGGTGAGCAGCTCCCACCTTCCCTCTCTTTCCCACAGCCCCCCAAATCCTGCCCAGACCCCACCAGCTATGCAGAGCCACTAGCTCTAGTGACAAGGGTCATATTAAATGGTCCCTTAAAGTGAGAGGCTCAATTCTCACAGCACAAATGTGCTGGGGAGGAGGTAAGAGAGGACAATCATGTGAGTGGCTCTGAGGGAAGACACACTCCGGAGCAGCCAGTGTGAAGCCTCCTGTTCCTGGCTCTGCCAGCATGTGCACAGCAGCAATTTAACAGAGACTAACCATGCAAAGCAGCCTGGGATAAATATGGGGATTCACATCCATGTATTACACTCTGTTCGTTGTATTCTCAGCCCCAGTGTGAACAGCAGCAGCAGCCAGACCAAGCGCCAGGCTGGAAACAGAGCATGTGCCCAGCCAGTCCCAGCCCTGCAAGCAGGACACTCCTGCTCTCCAGTCTGGGGTGCCACAAGCCCCCCAGAAAGCACCATCACCCAGCAGAAAGCAGGTCGGGGGAGCAGTGCTGCTGGGGTGGGCACACGGAAACACGGTGCAAAAATACTGTCACTCCAGGGAAAAGGGGAATGTATGGAAGGAACTTCATGGACAAATCTCTAACAGGTCTGACATTTACCCTGTTCCACACCTTCCTTAGCATTTTGGGGAGAGCTTAATTTCTCATGATATTCAGGTAGCAAATGAGTTTGGCTGTTCAGCCAGCAGGAAAGTGGCTCAAATCCATGAGCTCCCTCCACTGGACCAGGGACATGAGCCTGAGGGAGCAACATGTAACAGGATGTGAGCACCAGAGCCCTGGCAGCTTGGGAAATGCCAGGCAAATTTTGGTTATGATATTTCAAATCTCACAAAGTACATGAGGATTCATCCAACACTGGCACAGAAAGGAAAACACTTCCCTCACCGCTCCAGACAGGACATCTTTACTGTACTGACAGTCCCCCTAATTTAATTATCCTTCCTCCAGCGCCTCTGTATCACCATTCCCAGGAGGCAGGGTTCTCCAGAGGCAGTTTCAGAGCCTGTTTTCAGTCGTTTCAATTTCATTGCAATTTGGTGCTCCCCAAATACAGGAGGGGAGCTGTGGGGCCTGCCAGGACCATGTGCACCCAGGTGGGTGGGAAGCGACTCCTCTGGAGCACCTGGGGCTGGATTTCAGCCTGACCTTCTGCTCCTCACAGAGGATGCACCTGGGGGCACAGCTACAGTCACACCCTTGGCCAGGGCAGTGGCCTTGAGATGGAATTTCCAATGACCCTCACAAGGGTAATTCATGCTCCGCAACAAACACATGCAATATACAGGCGAGAAGGAAAAGGCTCCTGGATTTTTAAAACACTCAGCAACAGCAAGTGAGGGCAATACATTATTTAAAGTCTTTTCCAAGGAAAGAAAATAATTTCAGCTTAGTTAGCTTTTTAGGACAGCCTAGTAGAGAGCAGGGAGCACAGCGCTGCAGGCAGCAGGGCAGGTGCTGGTGTGGGGTGACGCACAGAGCCTGCGGCTGATGGGCATGTGGCACCAGGACCAAGCACCACGGGGCTGCAGGTCCAGCACAGCACCAGTGGCTCTGGCCAGAGCACAGAGGGGATGCAGGGCCAGTGCCTGGCTCCATACAGAGGTGCCAGGGACACACTGACAGGTGTTGTGGGAATGCAGTGGTGATGGAGAGCGTGGCAGAATGGGCACTATGATGCTGGGCACATTGATGAATTGGGTGTCAGCAGGTTTAATCCAGAGTCATTAGCCATGTTGAACACTTGCGTATCATTTATTAAACTAATGGATCGCTGGAGGTCATTCAGTAATAAGAAAGAGAGAGGAGGGTTATTAGTTTTTATCAGACGTTAATTGGCCAAAATCGATTACTTGTTTGGCATTTTCAGTGTTCCAGGGGTGTCTCCTCCCACAGTCCCTGGCCGGCAAAGTGGCTCCGCACAGAACCACAGTGCCCAGCACAGTCTGGCAGCCCCAGTCAGCAGAGCAGCTCCTCCAGGATGGATCCTCAGGCTGATGCCATCTCCAGGGTCTCCCGTTCATCTGCTTCCCATCAGCTTGTCCCAAGGACTGACAAGGGGCACCCGATACCCCAGAGCAGCCCGCACCCTGAGCTGACTCTTGCCCCCAGCCCAGGGCAGCACCAGTAGCAGCCGCCCTGGCCCTTCCAGGCCACCCAGTTTCCCCCATTATCCCAGCCCTCCCCACGTCCCCTGGCTGTGGCACAGAGCAGCAGAAATGAGCTGGGAACCACTCAGGTGATGCCACATCTATCTAAGAAGCTTCCAAATGAAAACTAGCATTTGGACTTACTGCATTCAGGCTCAAAATTTGATTACATTTTTCTACAGCTGTAAATCTGCCTCCCTTTCTGCAACATTATTATTAAAGCCAGTATTGAATTGGTGGTGTGATACGTAAAATTTCAATCCTGGCTTTGACATTCCAGGAAGTTAAAAACCAATTACAGTGTGTGCTTTGCCTCAGGACAGAATGAATCATTGAACACAGCCACTTCACCGAGAGAAATTAAAGGTTGAAGCAGCAACATGGGGAAGGTATTAAGTTAAAAATCAAAGGTCAATTAAAGTAAAACTCAGTCTATTTTATTTTTTAATATTTTGCTTACATTTTCATTTCTTTCTGATGAACAAGGAGGCAAAATAAACCTGTACTAGTATTTATTTGCCAGCAAATAAATCCAGGTTGAAGCTGGTTTCAGGAACTGAGAGGAAACATTCAGGTGAAAAATCTCCATCTAGCTGTAACAAAGCCGGCACAGCACTAGGGCAGCACCTGCCCTCCCTCACCAGTGCCTGCCCCCATAGCAGAGCAAGGGGTCCCCGGGGACACTGTCCCTGTCACCATCCCCCTGACCCCACATGGCCCTGGAGCTTGGCTGTGCCATGCTGGGACTGGCACCAATTGCAAAAGATGTGAAAGAAGGTCAAAGCCAGCATTAAGAAGTGCAAAGAGCTTTGTGCCCCAGTCAGCACCTCCCTCAGGTCCACCGAGCCCCGCAGGACGCGCCAAGTTAGGAGCGCAGCAGGTCCCAACAGCACAACCAGCTCCACCACACAATTCACTTCATAAAATAGTGAAGAGGCCGCCCCACTCCCTCCCTGATATGGGGGACTCTGGAGAGGTGATGTCACAGCCCGTGAACCCACTCAGCGCCAGTGAAAGCAGCACCAGGTCCCTCCTAACCAGGCACGACAGGAGCTCTGGTTTGATGGGCCGGATCCAGGGGCTGTGCAGGGGCAGGATCGGTGCTGCCTGGTCCAGGAGCAGGCATTTGCCAACATCACTAGAGCAGTGCGTGGGGTGGTGGGTTATCTCCAAGCTGTGGCAGAAGTTGCTGACCCCTCCTGTAACACAACGGCTCAGATGTACTTCCCTTGCTCGGCCGGAGCCTGTCAGCACAGACACCTTCAGTGTGGGTTCTAATAGATAATCCATACCCTGAAGTGCAGTCTATCATCTGCTTGTTACGCATGATAAATCATTCGCAAAGTATTAAAATGCTTAAAGACTGTCACAGGGGCTCCCGGAATTGCTTTGCAACATGCACACTCTGCCTGTTAAAGGAGCAAACAGATTCATGGTGGAGCTGGGCAGTGCCAGTGGACATGGCTTTATTTACAGTCTGAAGCACAGAGCTGTGGAGCAGTGCAGGGCAAACCCTCCCGGACAATGTTACCACTGGCAAGACAGTCTGATCCCAGCTCTGGAAACTAGTTAAGGCCGTTAGGAAACATGCCTGTTCTCCAAGGAGTCGGTTCTGCAAGATTAAAAACAGGAGCACAGGCACTGCCAACTGGAGGGTACTCACATCTATATCGAGTGTGAACTGCAGGGAGAAGGGAGCTAATGTATTCCCAGACAATTTAGACTCATTTCAATAAAACCAGAATGAGACAGCAGCCAACAGGCGGGAGAGCAGCTGTTACAGCACCAAGACACCCAACACAACATGCCCCTGCACTGCGTAATAGATAGCACATGCAGCCCATGGAGAGCTGGGCTGGGACAGTGACAGGGGTCACCTGCTCCCCAGGGATGCCGTACCCCCAAACCTGCAGGGACACATCAGCAGGGCAATGACCCACAGGTCCAGGAATCCACAACCAGCCTCAGTCTGCAAAGTCAACAACATCCATCATCACAGAAGAATGGCAAAGGGGCTGGGGGAGTTGGAGCAACAATATGTGAAAGGATTGAGGGGGTGCCCAGCACCAGAGCCCTCCACTCACAGCAAGTCCCCTGCCACCCTCAGCCCTGTCCACCAGCTCCTGTCACCCACGGCAGCAAGACCAAGCTCCAGGCAGGAGGGGATACATTAAAGACCTAGGTCCTGTGGCATATGGGGCTAGGAGACCCCAGCCAGACCCTCAACCACCATGGAAAGGGGCACAGGAAACCAGAGAAGAGACCCCACACCTTCAGAAGTCCCTCAAACCACCCCTGCCCACACTGCAGCCCAGCCCAAGGGGCTTCTAATGGTCCCACCTTCTCCCAGTCTCTGAGCTCCACATCTGGCTACCTACTGTAATCTGGTAAATACACCTGGGAATCAGTCAGAGAGTGGAGTCAGCATTTCTTATTAAAAGCTGAGTTTTTACTCTACGACAGACTAGTTTTATGTTCCCATAAATTGCCAACAGTTGGTCAGATCCCCACAGAGCCAGGATCGATACCCAGCCGAGGGGAAAAAGTGCTGAGGAAGAAAAAGCGATACTCCAATTAGAGCAAAATTTAAGAGTCCAGAGGTAGGGGTGACAGTGCCTAATGTGTTACAATTTATTGATGCCCTCCCAAAGACTGGGTTTGTTCTGGCTTTCAGAGGCAAGTGGGTATTAATAAATATCCTTCCAGGCAGCTGCAGCGACTCACACCTCCATCCATTGCACCCTCGCCCCGGCTGGCACAACCAGTGACCATTCCCACATGGTTCTGCTCCTCTTGTCAAACACAGGGTGTTCCTGGCTCCTCTGGTTCACCCACTGGCAGGGGGCCTCCACTGCTGCCCTCTGAGCCGGCAGCAGGAAACCAACAGCCCATGGGAGAGGTGCCCATCAGCCCCAGACCAGGCTCTGGAGAAGAGGGGCCAAGGGAACATCTGGCACCACCCCCACCAGGGCTCCCCAGGGACACCTCCACCTCCCCAGAGTGTCAGAAACCTGTGCCCAGCTCTGCAGTAATCCAATCCTGATTTAGCACAGCATAATCCCAGCCCAGGAGAGACATCTGGGAGCCCCAGCCCTGGGCTCCCCTCCCAATACAGCTTTAACTACCACTGAGTCCTGCCCTGCTCTGCCCTCACTTGGCATCAAGCACCTGCCACAGACTCTCATGTGTTTTCCACAGGCCTCTTGCTCCCACCCAGCAAGGCTGGGGAACAGCAGCAGGCTCTCTGTTAAATCTCATGGCCAGAAAAACCTGGCTGGATCAGAGAAATGTTGGCAAATACAATAAACACAAGTACATTAACTCTAATTCTGCAAGGCCTTTGGCGATATTAATCTCTCTTTAATGTAATTACTTATAAATAAGTGATGACCTCATGATTTAATACAACATCTGCCATCCCATTTCTACACAAGTGAAGCAACGCCTCTGGTACATGGTTAGGGTGGGACTCCATGTGTGTGACTGCCCACCACAGACACCGGCTCCTCAGCCCACCACCCAGGGGCTCAGCTCTGGCTCTCCTTTTGCAGCAGAATGGATGGAAACACAGACCAAAGCTGCACAGCAGGGGCTGGCAGGGACCATGCATGCCCAGAGGCCCGGGGACCCATGGGGGCAAGGAGTGATGCAGCACAGCCGTTGGAAAACACACTACCATCAGCATTTCTGTAACCCCAGCCGGGCAATGGGAGATCAGGATGGATGATTTGGAGACTTGGGGAGCAAGCGTGATTCACAGGCGACTCTCACCTTGGTGAGCACCAAAGGAGCATGGGGCATGCACCAACAATGCTGCTGACCTATGCCAGCAGTCCCCACCCATGTAAAAATACGCATGGAGGAGGGAAGAAAAAACCCTTGCGAATCAAGAATTGTGCTGAAAGGTGAGTTTGTGAAGCTTGGCCCAGCCTCTGCTGCACCGATCCAAGGGCTCACTGGAGCAAGAGGATCACAGTCTGCAGTGGAAATGCCTCCGGAGAGCTCCAACCACATTGTCTTCTATTCTTCCCTCTGTTCTTCAGCTGAAAGAACACGCTGGACCACGCATTTCACACCCCATTTGACCTGAGACCGGGCAGCCCAGCAGACACAGGGATGGTGCCTGCAGCCCCGGCAGCTGAAGCAACTCTCCCAGCCCAGGGGTTCACCTGCAGATGATGCACCAGGGACAGAAGTTTCCCCTTCAGCAGCTGGGAGCAGCAGCCCATCCTCCTGCTGCCTTGCTCCATCCTCATCGTTGCTGGGCCAAGGCAGGTGGGAGCAGGAGCAGCCCATCCACATTCCCATCTGGCAGCCACACTCTCCTCTGGGTCCAGAGCCACCAATACACACCCTGCTAAATTAAAAAATAGTGTTTAATTAGCACAGAGCTGGAGGAGCTTCAAGACTTCAGAGTCTTTTGACAGCAGCAAGGGAACAGACAGAGGCCCCTTGGGCTAGTCCTGCCCACAATGCCTTGGCCATGTTATGGGCAGGGGCAGCCTGAGGGGCTTCTGGAGGTGCAGGGATCTGGCTGGGGTCTCCTAGGCTCAAATTGTGCAAGACTTGGGTCTATAAGGTGTCCCTCCTGCCTCGAGCTTGGTCTCGCTGCTGTGGGTGGCAGGAGCTAGTGAGCAGCAGGCAGGGCTGGTGTGATAGAGGACTGCTCTGATGCTGGGAAGCCACAAAGCCCTTTCACGTGGGAGGCTGAGCCCAGACATGAGGCATGGCTGGGCACAGAGAGAAGACCCCCACCTCTGCCTGGGCAGGTGTGAACCCCCACACCCCAAAGAGGAGTCAGATCACAACCCCCTGACCACAGTGCTCATGGATCAAACTCACCAGCACAAAGGCTCCAGTGCAGGTCCCGCACCCGCTCTCGGGACCATGGCCGAGTGCTGCAGGACCTGGGCTGATGGTCTGTGGAGAAAGAAGTATCAGGGACAAAATGGGGCAAGGTAGGAGTCTGTGTCTCCCCGTCCCCAGCACACAGGTCTGTGCCCAAAACCAGGCCTCTGGGTTCCCCCAAAGAAGCCCTGATCAGGGCACAGCAGTAGGTTTCCAAGCCTGTGCCCCCATCCCATGCCCAAAGCAGGCAGGACAGCGCATCCCGCGAGCGGGAGCACGGCGAGGCTGGAGCCTGCGGCCTGGAAAAATGCTCACTCAGGCAGGATGCCTAGTAATAAATTTATTGTATTTTATTACATATTCCCCTTTTTGCACTTAATTCCAATTCCTCATATTCAAACTCTTCTTTCTGAAAGAAAATGATTTTTAACATAAAAATATAAATTCTGCATATTAAAAGTGCATACACCTCGAATAATAAAACATACAAATAAATAATAAAAGGCATTGACACAGTCTCATGCACTCATCCTCAAATAATTTAAAATTTATGGTACAATGTTCAACCCCAAGTAAAGACAGCCTGCTTTCCAATTACTGTACAGGTCAAAAACATTAAAATACAGAGGAGAATATCAAAGGTGTGGGCAAACCCCACGTCCCTGTACCAGGTACAGTGATGTGACATGCAGTTTGAGAACTGTAGATATTCCAGTGTAAAATCTAACATTGTGTCCAGAAGAGAAACTGCATTTGCAACAGGACTTAAAATTCAATTTTAACCGATGGTGAGGCACAGGTGGTGAGCAAATCTGTACAAATTCATACTTGGAAGGCCACAAGACAATAATGGAACCACTTGTGGCCTGGTTTCCCTTGTGTCACCCTACCCAAGGCAATGTAGCACCTCTGAAGGGGTTTATTGCACTCACAAATGCCACACGAGCCTGAGGCCAGTGCACATGTGCTGCAGGGCTGAGTGAGCCAGTTACGCTTAGTTTTAATCTGTGTCTTATTTGCAGAAAAATTGAGTGCTATCACCGTTATAAAAGCAGAAGAGTCCCTAAGCCTTTAGACCTATCAGACATTGTGCAGGTCTTCAGGTGCTTTTCTTTTACAAAATAAAATTCCTAATAGTAACTGCCTTACAGGGCTTTTGTTAAGAAAACCATGTAGGACTTTCATCTCACCACAGATTAAAACTAAATTTCAGTTCCCTCCACAAATAACATCAGATACTGCCAAATTCTTTTGGATTAGTAGGCAAATAACAAAGATACAAAAAAAAAAACCCAAACCAAAACAAAGCAAAAAAAAACAATAAAAAAACCAACAGTACAATTATTTGGAATGTCATTTTCAAACTCCCTCTGTGCTGGCTGACCCAGGGGAGAGCACTGAGCCCACGGGGCCAAGGACCAGGAGTCCTGGAACTCACGCGAAGCCCTTGTCAGCTGCCTCAGCCACACTGGACAGCCACTCCAGTGGGACCTGCTGTCCAACAGGACATGGCTCAAACCCAACACAAAGGGGAAGACCAGTCACCCCCACGGGCAGCTGGGGCTCCCCTGGGAAGGCAGGCAGAGCCCAGAAACCAGTATGGGGAGCACACTGTCAACTGGGAGCCACTCCCGTCACATGGGCACTGGACAGCAGCTCCGTGAGTGCCTGCACAGCTCCAGGCGTCTGCCTGCCCCTCCTGACAGCACCGAGCCTGCTATTACATCACATCGAATGGCAGGCTACACACGGAACTGTGACTGGGACTGCCCTGCTAACGAAAGAAAAAACAACACAAAACAGAAATCAGTTTGTTCTCATTTCCCCGCTCTGATCCCTCTGACCTTACGCTATGCTCCAGCCTTGTCAGTAATGCAGAATCCTGCAAAGGAAAGAGTCAAAGATGTGCAAAGGAAGCAGGAACCCAGGGACATGCTCCTGCGTGTCAGCAGCAGCTGCGCCACGAGGCAGCAGCACAGACTCCAAGCGGTGCTCAGGAGCGGTTCCAACACTGAGCACAGCCGCAACTGGGCTAGAGGCTTGCATAGTTAGTAGGGACATGCACTGGGGACAGCATGGCCATGCAAGCTGCCTGGCACCGAGAAAAACGGTTAGTCATGCTCAAGTTTTGGCTTCAGAAAGCAAACCCCTGCAGCAACAGCGGATGAGGGCACTTGCAATGGGAGAAGTGCAATTAAGCTGCTAGCTTTCTATCCTAAGCATCTTGTTTTTATTAAGCCATATTTGTTAAGTCTGAAAGGGTTAACAATTTTATACACCCAAAGTGAGACACGAGTTACAGAGAACTGCAGGCACCAAATTGTCTATCAAATGTGATTAATACAAATAAAAGGTGCCTCTTTAACACACGTCATTGAAAATGTGCTTGTAACTTGAATACTACTAAACACTATCCAAAAGACACAGCTCAAAAAGGGTAAAAAAAAGTCTCTAAGTCTCTAAGTGTTTGGGAGCACGGACACTGCTGAATCTCTCTCTTCCCATGCATTTCCCATTAGCGTGAGGCTGCCCTGTACACCTTTTCTCCCAGATCCTCAGCACAGGGGTCCCAGATTCTGCCATTCCCAGCCAGGCATGACTGTGGTGTTGGCATCTAGGACCTGGCAGATCTGTCTCTGGAGTGTTCCCTGGTACCATGCCACATACTGACAGCTGGACAGCAATACACACAGACAGGAATTCCTGTACATGAAAGGGCCAAGAGAAATCTTCTTTAAAGCAATGAGACAAGATTGATATTGTATTTCCCCAAATCCCTTGAATCAGGACCTGCAATAACCTATATTCAGTTGCAGAAACATTTGCCCTCTATCACTGACGGAGCCCTTACTGTAACAGCAACAAGACTTGGATTCACACTCCCAGTGAACAGTGTTTCCTGGACCCACACCCTTCAACCCCATCTTGTGCAAGGAAGCTCATTTACTACCAAAGTTCTGTGACACCAACAAGCAAAGGTACAGAGTGACAAGTTGCTGCATTCCCAAGTGCTCTGATACAAAACAGCCACGAGCAGGGACTGTGCTTCCCAAGGACTGCATACACACACCTTTCACATTTTGGCCAGTGCAAGCCTTATATTCCACAAACACTCCAGCACACCCTTGTAAGTCAGACCATTTGGTCTGAGGACACATCAAGTCAAGCTCTCCTGAGTGGAAAACCCACCACAGAGGAGGAGCATCCCACCCGCTCCAAGACAAGGGCACTGTCAGTGCAGCCCCTCCTGCTCACTTGTGCTCCACTGCAGAGTGAGGAGCCTGTGCACCAGAGCTGCTGCTCCAGAGGGACAGAGAAATCCAGTCTGGCAGCATACACAGAGCAGATAGTAATGGGACTGGTAGCAATTCCCAACAGGAATTACAAGGAATACACAGAAAGAGAGCGAGATTGAATCTCATGGGATTGTAGAGGTTCAGCTGCTTTTATCAGCTGCTGGAACACCAGGACCTCCATTCCCCTACTGTCCAAATGGGAGCTCCAAGGACCACACTCTTGCCTCAGATAAAAACGTTGAACTGGCATTCAGTTAAAATACCAGTTTGGACATTGCTTCAAATTTAGTTCAGCCCAGGCATGCAGCACAGGAGCAAAACCACCTCAAAACCCACACAGCAGCTTCCAGTTCAAACTCCTTCAGTGAGTGATGGCATGAAAAGAAAATGCCGATTTATAAAAATAACCTTTCACAAATGTCCATGCTAAAACTCACAGAAACCAGTTCTGTCTACTAGAAGATCCCAACCCGAGTCAGCACAAGCCACCAGAATTACATTCTTGCTACAAGAGTTGTTACAAGAGAAGAGCCAAGACAGTGTAAGACCTTAATACAGATAAAACCTTAAACAAATACTTCAATATCAACATTTCAGGGAGTAATTTAAGTACTACAATGTGAAGCAAGTCTTATCTGCTCTGCTGGATATAACAGAAAATAATCCACAAATAATCCAAGTCCTACATTTCAGAAGCAAGCATTTCAATCTTTGCTGCTTGTCACTGCAATAAATGAGACTGAATTCCTTCTGGGAGAAGGAATGCATTGAGGGAACAGTGACCTTAGGGTTAGAACAGTCAGGGCACAGCACCCAGCACAGCGTTACACGTGCAGGCTGTAGGTGTTGCTGGGATGCAGGGGGATGTCACTGTGACACCACAAGGGTAACACCGCAGCTGGGCTCACCCCCACACACTGACCCCAGCTCAACAGCACCCCCAGCTCAGACCCACACACACTCTGAGGTGCCAGCTACCCCCAAGCCTTCTTTCCCAAACTTGCTGCAGGTGTGCGATGAGCAGAAAAGTGATCATGGAGCAGCAAGGTGCCCATCTGACCTGCCTGCAGGGCCAGCAGCACCTCAGCAAGGGACGAGGTGGCACGGGCCACTTTGCTACACTGACAGAACAGAGCACACACCTGCCTGGCCCCAAGCTACACCTGGAGAACCTCTGCCATTGGACAGCGTGACAGGCACAGAGCTCGCTCAAAGCAAAGCGTGCCCAGCACACTGCCCTGCATGTCACAACCTACACAACAGACACGAGCGACATGCAGCACGTCAACAAAAACTATGGAACTTTAAAAGAAAGATTATACCACATGTATGCAAAAGAACTTGACGAATCCACCTTAATAGGAATCTCCCCTGTAAGAAGGGCATGTAAACAAAGTAGATGTAGTGTTTTGACCCTGATGGAGGCTTTCAGCCAAACAAGAAGGGGACCATTCTGCTGAGGGACATGGGGCAGCCAGACCTGCAGGAAGGGGATGAGCATGCCAGAGGGAGGAACATACAGCACTCTGGAGAACACGAAAACTGCTCCAGGGGTTTGGGGTCAGCCCCTCCAATCTACACAAAGGGGCCTGTCAAAGCGTGCTCAGAGAGGACAGGACCATGCTTGATCCAAACATCACCTCTAGAGATAATGGAGGCTTAATCACACCACTATGATAAGGGTCTGAGTACATTAGGAAATGCTTCCCAGGAGTTTGAACAGCGGGGTCCTGAGAGTATCACAGCCATCCAGGTGTGTGGATGCAGTTCTCCTGTGGCACTGCTCCACAGCACCTCCACACATATGAGCTAGCCACGAGCTGCTGCCCAGGGATTTCTTCTGTCACTTTACAGTAGAGCGTTTCAGAAGAAAATAGTTAAAGAGGACAGGGTAGAGGTTGCCTTAGGTATGGACAGAGCAAAACTCTTCAAAACTTAGCAACAAAAAAATGCAGGTTACATTTCATGGAAAAAAATCAAACTTCCTGTTGTTGGAATGCAAAAATCAAATCTATTACACAGACACATGCACACACGGATACACAGGTACCTTTCTGTCCATCACTAATGCTAGTCACTCCTATACTGGCTGAGTATATACCTGAGAAACAACATTAGTGTTGAAATATTGCCCTTTAGAAAGCTTGAAAATGGAAGGGAGCAGGGAGATAGGGTTGAGAGCAGAAAGAAGCAGCAGTCTCTCCAGTTTCCTTCACATCCTCCACAGCTTGGAACAAGGCCATACACCAGTATGGACACAGCCCACTTGGAAAAAGACCAAAGGAATATCGGTTCACAGCTCTACAAAGCACAAGTGTCAGTATAACCGGGGTCAGATTCCAACCCTCGAATCTGAGGAAAGTTGCTGCACTTTCAACAGAGACTCCTGTACAAGTGCTATGGGACAGTTGCATTCATGTTCAACAACAACTCCAGCTAGGCTACTTGCACCAGTGCTGGCTGCCTGTGGCTATTTGGTTTGATGGCAGAATCAAAAGGCGCTTTAACAACTTGCAGTTAACTTCTCCTCAAAACATACATTAGGCACATGAACAAAAAAAACCAAGAGCTCAGAATAAATTAGCTTTTCAGCAGAAGAAAAGACACCTGGATTGCAGCATTTCACTGAGGTTCCAGAGAAGGCTGTACAGACACCCGCATGCTGGAAGGTAATTTTTTCAGTGGCTTGTCAGCAGACTGCTTGCCACTGGAAGGAGGAGACTGGACTCCGGGATCTAGCTGGGAAGACTTGGACTTGCGACTGGATAGCAGAGAATGTTTGTTGGGTGTGGCGTCCTTTGAGACAAGTTTTTCTTTTGCAGTAACGTTGGCATTGGTTTGGGATGCTGGTGGGACAACACCTTTCTCTGGTTTGTCCTCCAGCATGTTTTTACTGCCTGACTTGGAACTGACACTCCCTGTCTTTTTTGAGAGCATTGTTGTCTTGCCCAGGTCTGCCGACCTCCGGGTCTCCTTCTGCCTTAAGGCTGATTTAAAGAAAGATAATCCCTTCTCTTCTGACTTGCTGTCCCTCTTCAAACCAGAACGCACCCCAACGTTTGGAGACCGCAGGCTGGCCATGGAGGAACTCCGCACATGCTTGCTGTCCACTGCCCTGCTGTCACTCCTGGAGTGGCTGATCCGTGGGGAGCTCGTTCTAGAGCTGCTGGTAACGCTTGTTTTATCAGACCCCAGACTTATCTTGGAGCCCTCCCTGCTGAGACTGCGGTCGGAAGTCCGGCTCTTCCCAGTGGAAGAACCCTTAGTCAATGAGCCTGATGGGGTTTTCTTGGCAGCTGTGGAGGATGGAGAGGAACATGACTTTTGCTTCTGTTGTGCCGATGGGACAGACGCCTCCAGTGGCTTCGTGCTGTGGTCCTTCCTAGCCTGAGCAGGAGCAGGAGACCCATGTCGCCCACTGGCCCTAGAAGAGTCTGTCTTACTTCTAGACCGGGAAACTTTCTGTGAATTCTTCAGTGGAGGAGAAGAGTGAGAGGCTTTGGTCTCTTGGGTAGATAGGACCGTCCTTCCCTTCCTCAAACTTTTGTCTGGCTCAGAAGCTCCCTTGGAGCTGTGACCCTTCTTAGGGGTGTCATGTGCCCTCTCTGCAGCCAGCCCTGTCCCACCAGGGGCCTTCACCTCCTTCACTGGGGAGCTGTCCACAGAATCGCTCTGGTCAACAAAGGCGATTTGATTGTTGTTATCAAAAGGGTCCAGAGCAGGGCGATTCTTGTCTGGCTGCACAGAGCTTTTACCATACCCATCCGAAAGGTCTGAGCTAGATGTCCTTACAACAGACTCTTCCCTGAACGCCCCTTCCATGACAGCCAAAGGGGCTCTGCGAGCCGTCCTGTGCTCTCGCCGACTGCTGTCACAAGGCTCCAAGTAGCTACTGGAGAGATTTCTCAGGCTGCCAAAACATGAGGTGGAGACTTTATCATCAGCAGCCTCCCCAATCTTCTCCAGGGTGGAAGCAGATGTATGTACTGGGGAATCTCCAGAGAAACGTGATGGGGAGTTGGAGCGGAACTGCAGTTTTGCAGAGAGTGACCATGAGGGTCTGACACCGTTTTCACTCACTGCCAGTGGGCTGGTGACAGAGGATCTGGATGACAAGCTCTGACGCTGGACACTCCGTACAAATGGTCGAGTTGAAAATCCTCCTGCAGAGACAGCAAGCAACAGTCTTAATGTGAAAGTCAAGGATGCAACTGGTTTATCCCACCCATCCACATTTCCCTTCAAGAGTCAGGCAGCCCACCCACATCACACTGTGTCTCTCTCCATGCCTGCTGCAGGCACAGCTTCTTGGACAAAACCTGAATAAGGAATCCAACACCTGTTATTTGCAAGTGGTCACCCAGGAGAAACCGTCTGAAGCCTATAACTGAAAGCCAAGATTCTTCTCTCATCCCTGAGCAGCAGATCATCAAACACAGAATTTGCACCTTAG
This sequence comes from Sclerurus mexicanus, assembly GCA_013396755.1. Classification (NCBI taxonomy): domain Eukaryota; kingdom Metazoa; phylum Chordata; class Aves; order Passeriformes; family Furnariidae; genus Sclerurus; species Sclerurus mexicanus. The sequence continues at coordinate 40,506 of VWZF01001767.1, read as the reverse complement.
AAGTCCTTGAAACTGGCAAGGGGTTCACCAGCTAGGATTGTGATTCTGTATTAAAGGGTATTTCCCAGAGCATCCTGTGAAAGGCAAAGTAGGATTCCCACCTGTAGATCAAGGATGTATCTATATTTACAAACACAAAAAATAACTATTAGCATTTTAGAAGTGTGACTTGCATGGCCAGATCTGACAGCTGTCACAGTGCTGCTGCAGGGATATGTCCACACCTGCTTCCAAGTGCCCCAACTGACCTGTGAAGTTCCACATTCTCAGACGTTACAAGGCACTGTATGGAGGAGCGAGGCAAAACCAGGAACTGAAGAGTTGTTAGCACACAAGTGAATTTGAATTCTCCCCACTCCCTGGGAGCAGCCAGCAGCATGACAGTAGGCAATTAGCGCCTATGCTAAGCCGTAGTGCTGTGTCAGCCTCTCTGCCAAGGTGTGGTATTAAGGCCCAGAGAAAACACAAGCACAAGTTCTTGACTGAGAGGTTTCATTGAAAGCATTTGCTTTCTTTGCAAGGCTCCTACCTTGCTCTCCTCCATCCTTTCATACCAGAGAGAAGCTCCTACCAACCCAGAACCTGCCTCCCCCAGCTGCTGGAGCAGCTGTCCCTTATAACCACATTTTGCAGCTATTTTAGTAGGGATTTTGCAATAGAAAGACGAGTGGCCCAGTTTCCTGCCCCCCCCCCTCCACTGATACACACCATCATCTTCACTCCGTTCCCCAGTCAGCTCCACAGACTCCGAGAGCGAGGCAAGGGACGTTCGGCGCGACGAGGCGGCCGAGGCGATGCTGGGCTGTTTGCTGCCAGGGAGCCGGCTGACCCAGTGCTCGCACAGCGAGGAGCTCGTGGAGCCTGCAAGGACCAGGCACAGGCGTCAGGCCAGCAGCACGTGGCCACAGCATGCGAGAAACCCCAGAAGACCATGGGAGTCAGGTATGTACTACACTGCTCTGGCTTTAGCAGACACCCCAAACCTGGAGCTGGCCCACATGGCCCCAGCATTCAGACGCTGCCGAGGGAATGGGTCTTTACTCTTATGGATCGTTTATAATCAGAAGAAAAAGGCATAACCACGTTTGTCCCAGTGTGCTGTGAATACCAGCATGTAGGCAGTGGGCAGTGCTTGAGCTGCCACCACAATACCATGAAAATCCCTTCCTTTCCAAAGGCAGGTCACCAGCCTGCACCTACTCCCAGCTCACCCTGGATTCCACCAACACGTACGCTGCTGGTGCCTCTCTGGGACTGAAAGCGCAGGGAGGGAGCAAGTCACGCTTTGATTTCCTGGTTTTGACAAGGGCAGCACTGAGCAAAGCCACCCATAGGGGTGAAGCAGGGTTCCCTCATCTCTGCAGCTTCCCTACCACAAATGCCTTAGCAGAAGCAATAGGAGGTTCTCATGGCCTCCAATGCACAGCCATAGGCTCAGACAAGCCTTGCTGTGTTCTGGGACAGAGAGTGGGGGCTTAAGCAGGGCTGGATAGAAAATTTCTCGGAACGACAAACTATCCATGAAAGACAATTTAGAGCCACCCCTGGACAGTGCCAGCAAGGCTTACCTGCCACTGAGCTGTTGGCAGACCACGAGGGGATCGCTGTGCGTCGCTGGTAGAACAGGATGTAAGCTGTCTGCTTGCAGACTTCGCTTTCAGAAAGTTGCTGAACTTCACTGTCATCAAAGCAGTACCACTGGCCATCAACAGAGTTCTTGCAATATGCTGAGAGATAATACATTACTGTGAGACCTTCCTCACTCCTACTGCTCTCAGGTTTGCTGTATGATATTTAACATGACCTTATTTGCTATGGTGGACTCAGAGGAGAAAGAAAGGAACAGATTTATTCATTCATCATCTTCCAGTTTGACTAGCAAGATGGGAGCCTGAGGCTGCCAGAACACAATAAACAGCTCATATTTCAGGACTTTCTTTGTCCAACATTACTGCTCAGAACAGAACACCATTTGGGGTGGCTCCACTCACTTCACCTTCTGTTACTTGTGGCACTCTGCCTCCATCAGTGACTCCCCTTCTGACTCCATACAGAAATACAGCTGGTTTCTCTGTAAAAGGCTCCACCACAGATAACAATGCAGGACACTTGCCTGTATAGTGTCCCCCTTGCATGGTGCCATGGTGGTTGCAGACAGCGTACAGGTCATAGATATAGTCCTCAGGATCCCTCCCGAGACCATAAGGTCTCCTCCAAGGTGACCAGTGTGATGGCAGGCTCCAGCTGCTCTGGCTGCGTTTCACAACATGAGGAGTCATGTCCAAGCCACTCAGGGGGAATTTAACCATGTTCTGAAGTTTCATTCTTCGGTCTCCTTCCTGTATGCAGAGAACAGCATGAGCTGCAGTGGCCCAGGGCCACCATGACTGGGAAAACAAAACCCAGGAGAGGAATGTGTAGGGCAAAATGGCTGCTTCTGAAGAAGGGGGGTCTACTCAGATCACTTCCTGGCTCTGCAGCAGTCCTCCAGCAACACTGCAGGCATCCTTACCTGTCTAAACCTTTTGAGATGTATGATGAGAACATCAGGTAAGGTCCAGAGGCTCAGTGTGATGCTACCCTGCTGCAGCTGCTTGCAGTGTGGGCATCGCCATGCATCATCTGGGGCAAGCTACAACAAAGAGGCAGGAGTGGGTATTGGTTTTCAAATTCCAAGGAAGCTTTCCCCATGCTACTGTTCCTCTGCTACCCCAGGCCCAGTGCAGACACTGATCTGTCTCATCCCCCTCCAACCTTTATCAAGTTCACTGGAAATGCAGGGATCCCAGTGACATTTTTCAAATCAGTGACAAGCAGATACATGTGTGCCTCATGCAGGAGGCACTTCCTGTTGCAAGACAGAGTTCTCTGCTGTGCAGGGGAGCTGTTTGCACCTTATAAACAGTGGTCCCTTTGAAGTGGGGAAGAAGGAAAAACCGAGACAAAAAGCAGGCAGGCTTGGCAGCCTGAGAAAAAGTATTCTCACAAAAATACAGCAGCAAAGAAAGAATCAGAACAGAAAGAAGAAAGGTGTACTTTGGATGTCATCTCTGACACCTCGCTGCCCCCGGAAAGCCTTTTTCCTCCTAGTCTCAATGGCAAAAAATTACACACTGTAGACTCTCCCCATCCACCGACTGTCCTTCCAAAGGCACAAAAGTGACATGCACCTCTCTCCACAACCCAGTGCTCAGAGAACTCAGCAGCCACAGAGCTCTAAGCTGTCAAACAACTCTTCCCTCACCTGTGAAAGAAGCAGTAAGAGAGGCTCCAAAATTGTTAAAGCTCACAGACCACAGACCACCTCCAGACCAGCCCTTTGTACAGCAGATTACAGACTCTGCCAAAAGAATACAGATTGCTTCCGTGTGCCAGGCAAGGGCCAGGTCAGAGCCCCCTCGAGCCTGCATGCAGCACAGCATCACTCCTGCCTCTTCAGTCTCCCACACCACGCGCAGATCCAGAGCAAGGGAGCAGCCATGCTCCTACAGAACTGAGCTCAGTGGTCACTGTGTTGCTCTTTGGGGGGTCCCACCCCAGCCCTACTCAGGCTTGGGAAGACACAACTGCTCCAGAACTGAGTAGTAGACTCCCATGAAGAGGTCACATTGTTCTAACCCTTCATAATGTTTATAATATGTCACAAGGAGAAAACTGCCCAACAGAGGACTAAGTTCTCCTATCAACATCTGGGCAGCAAAGACACCAGCAGCAGGACCTCCTGACTGCAGAGGAACCCCATTAGCAGCACAGGTAAGTAGTCTCGTGCTCCAAATTTATTCTGTCCCAAGGAATCACTGTGTGTGGAAAAGAGCTGCTGTGGAGTGTGGGAGCTTCTGTGGCACATGGACCAGCCAGAGCACACAGCCTGTCCCTACCTGTTCCTCTTTGGTGTACAGTTGGAAACACTGAGATAAAGTGCAGATCTGAGGTTGATGATGAAGCTCTCTCTGCTGGCGGACACTTTCGGAGTCTGGAATATACTCATCTTCTGTATTCACAAACAAGCTGCATCAGGGAGACACCACATTTACCAGCATATCCACCTACTTCCCAGGCTGTCCTTGCAGCCAAGGTCTGGGCACAGGTGGAATTTGAGGGGTCTGTTTTCTGAAGGGTGCACAGTTCACATAAGCAAGCCACAAGCAATGCTCGTGAGGTGAACACTTTCAGATTTTATACTTACTAATCTTTAGTTTCTTTGTCCCATTCTACCACTAATTTCACATGAGTAGTTCCCCCCTGTCCACATGACTTCAATGCCCTGCAGAGAAGAGCAGACAGAAGTCAAACCATCTTTCAATCCAAAGCCCACATTATCTTCTACACACATTTAATTCTCTCCATGAGCCCTTCATCCTTCCTCCGCTCCCACAGCTCAAGTTTGCAAAGCAGTAAAAGGAATTCATACAGCAAAACACATGGCAGAGCTGGCAAAAGCATTCACCCAAGTACATGAGTTCTGCAAGGCCTTGTACACTTGTTACAGAACAGACATCTACCAACATTTATAAAAGGATAACAGGCACAAAAAAATTAAAATAGGAGGAGTAATATTTTCATTCTGTTCTCCATTTCCAAGGAAGAGAGACTCCAGATGACATGTTACACAAGTGAGGTATTCTCACACAGCTTCCTGAGGATGCTGCATTGTTTTCCTGCTCCTCAAGCCTCTGCAGTCCACGCCAGAACTGTTCCCTTTCAAGACAGCTACACACAAGAGGTTTCAGCTGACAAGCCTCCACTCCTGGGAAGGACCCAGGACCTGAGGGCCAGCTCACCTTTCCACTGTTGGGTGGCAGAGAGGTCGCTCCTCCTGAGGTAGCAAGTACGTTATACCCACAACACTGACCACTCGCAAGCTGAACGGGCAAACCTGCAACAGAGAAAGCAGAGGCCATCTCAGGGGCTTCAACTCAACATGCCCATGTGCAAACAACTTTCAGCACTGGCTGGCAAGGACTTTATCCTAGAAAACACGTTTGACATAAGGAAGTAAATGTACAAGGTCTCAAATATGCCTATGTCGAGGAGCTGACAGAGGGGTGAGGTACAGTGATGGATGCTGTGCACCCAACAGCTCCTCTACAGTGACCACAGAGAACACCGGCCTCACCTGCAAGCAGGCTGCAGGCCGCAGAAAATACTGCATCTTCTCCAGAATTTCTTTCTGCAGAATATCCCAAGCAATTGTTTTTTCCAAATGCAACACAAAGGGCAAGCCAAACCTATGGGAAGGAGAAGCATTTGAGGGAGCAATTAAAAGATTATCCTGTTCAGTGATCAGATCCCCAAACTCTGCCAGTGCCACTCTCCCCCTCCCCTTGACTCGGCACCCACGGAGCTCAGCCCACTCCCCAAAACAGGGCATTTAAAAACTTGTCTCCAGAGGGGCTTAGTTTTGAGGCAAGGCAGGTAAGGCAGCCCCTGCAGATGGCTCTTCAGAGGGGCTGCAGGCCTGCTCTGTTCCCCAGCGGCTTCTCCAGGCTGCAGAGTTTTGTGACCTGCCTGGGAGAGCTTCCTGTGAAGTTCTGTGAAGCTTCAGTGTCTGAGGCAGTTCTCAGGCTGTAGGTGATATAAATGCCTTTGCCATGGTTGTTTCTCACTTCCCTCCATCCCTGTTTTCACTCCAATTTAAAATTCCCACCCATCACAGGGTCTGATCAAATGTGGAGCTCTCAAACCAGGTAGTTCTACAGAGGTGGTGTGTCCTCCCAACTGGGCTGCATTTGCCACTTTCCAGTAACACTGCACCACTTGAAGTTCACCAAAATTAGAAGTATTTTGCTGCTTTCATTAATGCTTTTTGATCAACATGTTCTTTAGCACCTGACGTGAGCTGGGATGCAAGCTGCTGCTCCTTCACTTGGTGTCTGCACTATAGGAGAGTAAAACCCAGGTCAATTTAAAAAGCAGCCAGAAGAGTAATTCCAAACATCTGCTGCCAGTCACCTTTTGCTCTGCTGTCCAGTGCATGCTCTGTTACACACCAGCAAGACAATTTTGTCATTTGCTGTTGGTTTAGTAGAGGACTGTTCCAGTTTTCCAGACTTCACCGTTCCTTGAGAGTAGGCTATTGTTCGGGAGTGCTCAGTGCCACATTTCAAGTTATTCAGGTTATTGTTCACATGTATTCCTGAAAAATTAGGAGAAAGAAAACATTTTATTATGTCATTTGTCTTTAGTGTCCTGATGCCCCTCTAAGAAACCCTCCTGGGAGTGCAGAGGAGCAGGTCAGTATGGAACTGGGAGCATTTTCATCACTAGTACAATGGCTTCAAAGGGCAATTACCTTTCATAGTAACTATTTCTTTACAGAAGGACATTATATACAAGCGTTCCCCTACTTGATTTTTCACAGCAGTTTGTACAAGCACTCACAGCTTTTACTGCCTGCAAGAAAAACTAAAGTGCCAGGAACTCGACTTGTTACTTTCAATAATAAAATTTGCCTTTGATTACACTCCATCTGCCCAGAATGCCATGATTCCCTTTCACTGAGGGGAGATGCAGAGAGGCCAAGGGGTTTGAGCCTGGAAAGAGAAAGTGTTCATTCCTGAGACTGTTTATTCATCACTGGCAATCTGATTTTAAATAACACAATTTCGGTGGCTTCATCTGGTCCCTAGCAGGTCTTTCAATTAAGCCTGACAAGAGTTTTCACATTAAGCCAGCCTAGCCTGCAGCATCAGCCCTGGGAAGAGGCAGAAAGAAGTGTACAGCACTGCTTGATAACCTCCCAACTGACAACACTATTAAATCTTCTGGAATGAGCCTGGACAAAGTCAGAGCTGAAATCAATACACCAGAACATCAACCGCTTGTGGGACTCTTATTCTTTTCCCACACAAGTCTCCCTCACTAGTCACCTGAGGTGGGCATTAAGCAGAGTTATTGACTCACCTCTCTGACTGAGGATGCCCTCAGGCCTGAAGATCTCTGGGGTCTCGAAGGCAAAAATGCAGTCGCTCTCATGGATGGTGTCCAGGTCGTCGGTGTCACAGAAGGAGCGATGAAACCCATCATAGTACATCTCCGTCAGCACAATCTGGAGTCAGCAGAAGCAAACCAGAACCCATCAAACCACCCATGCCTCATCCAGCTGAGCCACCACATCTCCTAGCTGGGATTTTCCTGCTAAGGGATGGCATTCCTCAAAACATCCTGGCATCAGCGAGCAGCGGGGAAAAGGATGGTCATAAAAGAGAAGACAGGGTAAAGGCAACACACAGAGAGGTTTTGGCGGGATCTAACAGCTTTCCTAAAACTGTCTCTACAGAGGAATTCCCCATAGATGCCTGATGGTTCCCTCACTGTCAGCATGTACAGATGACCAGGGGGTCAGGCAGGTCTGTACACTCCACTGAGGGCTATTCCAGCATCACTGGGTTTCAAGCAGCCAACGAACATGAAATAGCATGGTCCAGATTTCCCACTACCCTGTTTCCCACATTCAACCACATGCAGTGAATTTTAATTCCTACATATCCAACAAGGGACAAAAGCCCCCTCACTCCCTCCCACTGCAGGGAGGGCATGCAGGTGAGCAGCCCAGCCCATTACCCATACCTGCTCCGTGGGTATCTTGGTTTCCAAGGAGACAGCCTCCCGCAGCCTGGCCACCGTTCCAGAGATGGGCACAGCCACCCCAATCCGCATGCAGTGTGAGCACTTGCCCTGGTACACCACGGTGACGTAGAGTGGCCTGCAGAGAGCATGGGAGCACTGCTGGGGCTGGGCTGAGCACCTCTGGGCACTGCCTGGAGCAGCCTCAGCCCAATCTGAGCACATCCAGGCTGCCCACCAGGTACAGGACCCTCCTGGCTGTCTAGATCCACCTCACACTGGAGTTACGTTCAGCCACAGCCAGATAAGCGTGTTTGATTTACAGACTCCTTTCTTATTAGATGGCCTGGTGTTACTCACTCCCACAAGTGGAACATCTCCAGAAAGCCCCCACAGAGTTAAAACTAACACTGTCTATGACAAAGCAATCAGTTCTCCAGCAAGGATCCAGCTTGGGACAGTCTGAGGCAGCACCTTAAAGCACTTGGACAGCTGCTGCTGCAAACAGGCTGCCTCCCAGCCCCAATCCTGCCTCCAACAGCAGCCAGAGCAGTACTACCTGAGCAGAGAAAAGGGGAGACACCTTCCCTGAAGAGCCTACTCAGCCTCCACCCAGTGGTGAAGCAGGGATTTTCAAAGCAAGTGTGGCAGAGCAATGTTTAATCTGTTCTGTCATCACTCTGTTCCATTGCTTCTAGAAGCAACACAAGTTTTTTACATCCAAAACACAAGATGAAAGAGTTTGTTTATACCATGAGGAGTTTTTCTGTGCATCTCTTTATCTTCACTCTGAACTTTTTATGTGGATTTTTTTTCCCTCCCTGGAGCTTTTTTTCTTTATTTGCAACAGCTGTCTTTCAAAAAAGCAAAATATTTCACAGGAAAGCTTTTAACTTCACTCTTTGAAACTGGAGCAATCAGTGAGACTGTTCAAAAAAACCCAAAGTGTTTCATCCTTCTTCCCTTTTTAATTTTAAAATCTTATAAATTAAATGAAAAGCAAAATATTTTGGTTACATGAACCAAAGACTTTTCCCCCAACATTAATTCTACAGGAAGGGTGGGGACAGAGGGCTGTTCTGAAACAAGTAAAAGGCTCAATTTTCCAATTTACCTGCAAAGCAAAAAATTAAAGCCCTTTTGTTCCCATCTGTCTTTTTTAGAGACCAACCAGAGAGATTTTGCTGACATCTCTCTTCCTGCTGTAGCAGATTAAACAACACTGTGGGAAACAGTCAACATTAAGTTCAGGACAGTTCCGTACCGTGTGTGGGGCAGAGGAATCGGCAGCGAGATGCAGAGGAAAGGGTCAAAGGTGTTGCTTTGCTTCTGGCAATGAGGGCACGTCAGGGAGGACCTGGGAGAAACATGGATAACAGGGCAGAGTTACACCTCACTTCATCAGGAATGCAGAAACCATCAAATCCCAAATAAGAGCCTTCACACGTCAACCTGGTTGCTCCTTTCTACCTAAACCCTTTTAGAGTAATTAGTCTCTAAATTCATCACAGGGCATGCCAGGAAAAGATTTCACTCCAGTCCCTGAACGTGGTTCTTAATAAACATCACTGCAAAACTAATAATTAACCAACAGTAGCTCCAATGTGGATGGCCTGAAAGGGTTTGGTATTTGGAGAGAGGTGAAATGATGGGACAGGGACGGTGACAGTCAGCACTAAGGTGCACACAGCTCTTACTCAGAGGCAAAAAATTCCAGACAAGAATTCTCTCTCATTCAGAATTAACCTACACATCACAGTGGCGTTGTCTTAGACCAGGCTTAAGGTTTCTCCTTTGCAAGGGAAAACTTGGCAAATACCAGGGAGAAAGCCCAGCAATTAGAATTCTGACAGAAGCACAGGCACAAGCCATCGAGGAACACTGGCAATTCAGCTGTTCTCTTCTATTAGCTCTGAAATTAGAAAGCTCACTTCCCAGAAAGCAGGAAAACTCATGGGAGAACCCTGAAGGGACAGTGAAAGCTTCAGCTCAGAATTCTCAAGTGTCAGATAACAGGCACTGCACACACCAGGGATCTGCAACTCCCAGGCACCTCCAGACCCTGCCACAAGCTCTTCCCTCTTACAGCCAGGGTGAGCCCCACAGCTCTAGGCTCTCCTGAGGCTTCACTCCACTAATGACTCACTCTCAGGATGCATTAGGGCAGGTGTGGTGGTACACACTGCAGATTTATACAGAATATACTAAATTTGAAGTAGTGAAATTCTCTCCTCTGGAGCAAGGTCTTAGTTCAGACTCCCTTCACAGGAATTCAGAAACAGCTGTTAACACAGTGACATAGTCCCAACTGTACTGGGAGCTATTGTCAGTTTAGAATTATACTGTAGTAACCAGTACATATGCAATTGTGTCTCCACATTTACAAAATACCATACCTGTACTGGGCTTGAAAGAGTTCCTGCACGAAAGTGCTACTGATGGGAAAGGCTGGGCCCTCAAGCAGCACATCATCCTCCAGAGGTGGCTGAAAGAGAGGAACAAACCCTCAAGGAACACACAAGTGGAGGGGTGCACCAAGCAGGTGGCTCCAGGACTCCAGTCAAATTTGTGCCCTCCTTGACCAAAACCACCAGAAAAATGACACAAGATTTTTAACTACCAAGAGTACTCTCCTCCGAGGGGTGGGCATGCAGGAAGGTGAGGCAGGCAGGACAACCCAGGGAAGGGCGGGGCGCTCACACCTGATGAGACCCAGAAGCCTCCTGGTAACACCTCCCAGCTCTTGCAGAGCCTATGGCCACTCACACGACTCTGTTGGGGAACACTTACTAGGGATTAGTGGAACAGCTTGCTATATTCCCAGGGCAGAAACAAATAGTATTTTAACCCAAGCTTTTGTTCCAACTGAGCTATTAGAGATGAGAAGCCAATGGGGAGAAAGGAAAGCCCATGTGCAAAGTCGGAGCTACTCTCCCACACTGGATCCCAGCAGAATCCCTTACCTTGAGTGGAGGCATGCCACTGGAATTCACCACATTGTTCAGATCCTCGTGGACTCTGTCGAGGAGCCAAAGCAGGAACTCCTGGGCATCGTGCTGGGCATTCCCACGGTACTGCATCGCATTTTTGGACACGATGTTCTGCAGAGAGAAGGGACGATGGTGCAGCGACAGCACTGGGCCGTGCCTGTGCCAATGCAGAGTTGAGGCCATTTCTATCACACCTACCCCTGCACCACAGGGTCTGACACTGCTCCTCTCATGAAATCTTGTTTATTCAAGATAAAACAAAACAGTGATTCAATCTCCTAATGCCCACTCACCCTGTGTCACTCACTGCAGCTTTGGTGAGTGCACAGATTCCCCAAAACCTTGATCTAGATGCTCGGTACTAATCTAGGTCTACAATTCCTGGACTCAGTCAGGATTAGGTCACCTAAACCACAGACGCTTCTACAATCTGATCATCACCACGCAGGTAGAGCAAAACTATTCCACATCAGCACCCTCTCAAGCACCAGAACAGTACAGTCACCATGGAATTTTCTCCACTGCATATCAAGAATCCACTATGTGCAACTCGCTCATCCTAAACACCATTTTCTATTGCCACCCCAGGCAGCCAGGTGCAGCTTTCCCTGCACACAGGAAACCGAGGTGTCCCAGAATGACCAACACCAGAGCAGCACAGCACAGGACAGGTGCTGCTGGACCAGTGAACTCCAAACCAGGGGGACTCAGCCACAGGTGCAATAGGCACAGCTGGTGCTGCTTGGGATACACACTGAGAGCCTTGGGAATCATCTAATTTACTCTTGAAACACCATCTCAGAAGGACACCAGCAACTCAAGGGATTTGTTCAGACCTGTTTTTTTTTATGGACACAATCGGGAAGGGCTTTAAGCTCATCAGCAGACAAAATCTGCTCTTTGCAGATGTATCCTTGCCCTGCAGCTCTGGAGACACCTTTCGTAATGTTGAAGTTTGCTCTGATCCCTCCAGCTGGACCATATGTGCTTCTTCCTCAGGGCATCTCCTCGCCTCCTTGAAAAGCCACTGGGAGCCCACATAGGATTTAGTAGGGAAGGCTGTTCCCCTATATCAGGAAACGCTTTCTCTGCTCCAGCTCTCTGATCCCACTTTCATCTCCACAACCTACCCCAAACAGCTGGCCAGCTCTCCGCACTGCACAGTGGGGAACACAGCACAGGCTCTGGAGAAGGGGAGTCAGGCAGTAGCACTTGCATACAGCTGGAATTGCCGCTAGAGTAGCAAGCTGGGGTGGGTTGACCCCAGAGGCCAAGCTAGGGTTCCTTCCTGAGCAGCAGACATCACCACTGCCGCAGAAAAGCCGGCACATTCTCCTGTTCCGAGGAGGCACCAACTGCAGCCAGGAGAGCCAGCCTGCTCCTCCCGAAACACCTGGGCATGGGGCAGTCACCCTCACACCCACTCCAGCAATTCTGTCCCCAAAGTCAATACCAGGCTTCTCTGCAAGAAGCAGGCTCAAAGGAAAGCTCACATCAGTCGCATGGCATCTCCGCAGCCCTCCTGTGCTGCATGCCCCCAGGAGGACAATCCCGCCTGGGATGTGCCCCACTAGCACTGCAGCACCTACTTCCATCGGCACACCTGCAAAGAGACAAAGTGCTCCCACGGGACTCAGACTTACTGAGGAGGGTCCCCAGGAGGGACAGGGGCATCAGCAGAGGCCAGACAGCACCTGCAGGGCAGGATCCGGCGGGGAGGCTGCAGAGCCAGAGGCAGGCTGTACACACACCCCAAAACAGGACTCCTCTGCTCCTCTAATCAGACTTCGCAACAGATTTGAGAAATGAGGTTGGGCTGCCCGCTTTATCCCTCTGAAAATGGGGTCACTGATGGGGGGAGTGGTGATGAAAGAGACAGGAAAGGGCTGATAAACATATACTCTCTATCCTCTATAATCTGTCCACCTGCCTCAAGGCAGCAAAATAATGGAAAACAGAAATAATCTGCTCTCATTACATATGTGCAGCCCTTCCAACAGCAGATTTACCACCCTTGCCTGTACAGAGACTAGCACCCTCCCATGTAAAATATGTGCACGTAGCCTGAACCAAGGGAGTGATTCCCAGCCAACGTTCACCTCAGTGCCACACAGGTGTGAACCCAAGCACCCCTGCTCAGTGCTCCCATTTACAAACCAATTTATGGGCGAGAGAAATCTGAAGTAGCCTGTAGACACTCAAAGATTAATGGAGACCAAACAGCCTTCTCTGCTCCTAGTTCCCATTAAGCAAAGCAAGATCCACTGGTAGAAATAAAGTGAAAAAATATGATCCAAAAAACTGATCCAAAAAGGCCTCTTCAGGTACCTCTTGCCCTCCCCTTCAACAGAAAACTTAGCTGAGCACACACAGATGATGGTGCAGGGAAGAATTTAAGGCATAAATGTGGAAACTTTCCTTGCAAAAATTATCTTTGTTCAAAAAAATACCCTGAAAATGAAATTTAGCCCTTAAATTACTCTGTCAAGTTCCAATCTGAAAATCAATCACTGAAGTGTGAAGCAGAGATTTCAGTCCAGTCTTAAGTGGTTATTTCACTACATGTCTCCGGAACTGCTACCCATGCTCCCACAGTAACACACCTAAGTTTTAACAGCCATACTCATCCTTCCTATCTCCCAGTGCCCAGCTCAGTGTGCTGAGGGGCTAATGTCCCCTAGACCCACCAAGAAAGGAGGGCTCCAACAGCAGCACAGGTCACAGCAAGGCCAAGCTCATTCTTCTCAGTGAGTTCACCAGAGAGTCAAGAGATGCTGAACCCCCTGCCGTGTCCCCAGCAGTGTGTGGTTTCTCTGCATGAACGGGTGTGATGTGACCAGGCAGCACTAACATGCTCCCACTGGCCAGAGCCAGTGACCTTATCTAGGGTTTGTTTGTCCAGTGAGCTCAGCCAACAGGCATTGCCACTGCACCTCAAGTCTCTGTCTAGGCAGAGCTGAAGATAAAAGGGTCTCTGGTATTGCTGGGAGGAAGCGAATCTGGTATTTCAAGTGACAAAGGGGGCATGAGGGGTTTCTGTACAAAAACATAGTAAGGACGGACTCTGTGAATTCAGGCTAGTATTTATCATCATCTCTGCCCCAGTGGCACCAGCACAACACTCCAACCCAGACCCTCCCTGCCTGTTCCTGACACGTGTCCCCGGTGATGCGCTGTCCCACAGAAAGCTGCCAGTCCATATCACTCCCAAGCACAGGAGCCACATGCCTCGCTCTGTACCTGTGTCACTGCTCGTCTAGGAAGCATCTCTATAATAACTGCTCAGGTTTCCTTGACACTCTCGTAGCATGAGTGGACTAAGGATAAAGAGCTGTCTGTGGAGACACATCATAAGATGTTGGTAGTGATTCAGGAAGGACTACAAATATCAGATGCAATTTCCTCACAAGAGCCTCCCTTACAAAAACACTCCAGCAACAGCAGCGTGTTCCTAGCAGCACTCACGCTTCCTGCCAACACTGCTACACGTGGGTCCGTTACTGCTTAAACCTCTGCTCCTGGGAATGCTGTGCCCTCCTGCTGACCCACTCCAGGGGGCTGCAGCCACAATGCAACACCAGACACACAGGATGAAGAGGGGAGCAATGGACACACAGTTGGAACAGTCAGTGCTGAGGGTCACAAATCCAAGAGAGATAAAGGTGCCGACTCAAACTAACAATTTAACAATTGGAGACAAACACCAGGAAGTCCTAAAGCACAGCTCCCTTCACCTGATGGGTCAGCACCAAACACAGCCCCATAGGCCTCCCTGTTCCCAGCCAGCCCCCTCGCCAGGCTGAGAGCATGGAGGGGTCACCAAAGCCCTGGGTAATAGACAGAAGCTGTACAGCAGCAGGGGGGTCCCCACAGCCCTGGACAATAGATGGGAGCTGCACAGAAGTCGAAGATCCCCATGGCCCTGTGCTATAGGTGGGAAACTGCAGCCTCTTGGCAGCCAGACTGGCCATTCCTGAACAACTCTGGGAACACTGGACAGGCAAAGGAGACAAAAAAGCAAGTACCTCATCACTGAAAAATGGCTACCCAGCACCTATTCATATTTACATTCCAAGACTGCCCTTCCAGTTTGGCAGCAGGTCTTCTGCCCTTACCATAATCCTAAACTTTACCTCCTCTTTCAGTTATCATAGAAGAGAAGACAACACCTGATTTTGCTGGTCCTGCAGTAATGCAATAGCAACTGCAACTGGCTGAAGATATAGAGTTAAGTAGCAAATGCTTTAAAAACATAAAAAAATGCCACATTTACCCACCCCCAAAAACATGTAACCTCTGCCCCTAATCTGGCTCTGCTGTAAGTATGGGTGGCACATCTGACCAGCCTCCATCCAACACCATAGGGTATTAAGAACAACTCTGAAATGATTCTGGTGCAGCTGTTCCAGCTATGAGGCACCAGGAGCAGGCACAGACTCTGACACTCCCCACCAACACCTTCCATGACTGTACAGCACCTCCAGCCCTTCCTCAGCTCAGCCCCTCCAAGCCTGGCAGGAGGAGGACAGATCCTCCGTTCCCCCAGATGCGTGAGCACCAGCACACAGGCACCCTGAATGAAGTGGCACGATCCAAAGAGGTAAGAGGGGGAAAATCAGAATTTTGTATCAATCTCACTCACCTCCCCCTAATGCAGGCACCCTGCAGTCAAACCAGTCTCTGTCTGTCCATAAAGCAGATTTACAGCAAAGACACATCATAATTTTTATCAGCCCACTGTAAATTTAATAATCATTCATCTACTGCTCTAAATAGATGCAATAAATAAATCCATGGCCTCTCTTTTGCTGCTATTATTGTTTCAGATCACAAAGACAACTAGAGGAAAAATACAAGTCTGAAATTTTTCAGCATGGCCCTGGTAAGGAAGCAGCTGTGGAAGGATTTTGCACATGAACGGATGAAGCCAGCTCATTAGAGACCTGACCCAATAACACACGTGAGCAGGAGAGAAAGGCTATTATCTTCCACTGAACAGTGAGTTATGCCCAAACACATTATTATTTTTTTTAAGCCCACAGCCACAGTTCTGTGTTTGGGTAAGTTCTACAGCAGACAACACATGAAAAGCATACTTAAATTACTCACACACACAGGCAGTACTTTCACCTCTCTGGAGATGTTCTTTTCTGGGGAGAGCAATACCCAGGCAGCAGCATGGTTTAGGCCTCAAGGCTCACCTGCCCACCTCCCACCCAGCACTGAGGATGGGCAGAAGAGATTCCAGTGGGCTGAGCCTTAGCACAGCCACCAGACAGGGAAAAGGAAGCTCTGATGACAGCAGGTCTGTCACAGCAGCCGAGACGGGACAAAACACTTCTCCCTTGCTCCATGGGCATTCAAAAGTGCTAGGGCTCTGGATGCAGCATCCTGGGGGACATGGAGCTTCATGGGCAGCCAGTGTCCCTGCACAGCCAGGCCCTGCCCACTGCAGAGAAGAAGAAGCGCAGCCACTCATGGGAACACTTCAGAAAGCAAAGCCAAGAGGAGGAGGGCAGGGAGCAGCGCACTAGCACCAAAGGGATTCTCCATCACGTTTAACAAGCCTGGACAAGAAGTATCACCCCACCAGCCCCTGCCTGACATCGATCTCCTGCCAGCAGCTACTCTCATCCTTCCAGGCTGAAGTCTCAGTTAATACTCATTAACCACCTTCCTTTAACAGAGAGAGTGAAGTTTGTCCAGATGATACTATCCAGGACTGCCGTGTGTACACACGGACACAGACGCAGATTGTGGGTGCTGCGTTCCCAAACAGGCACACTCCTTCCCTGGGGCCCTTCACAGGAGTGCAGGTCTTGCCTCCCAGAAGGAACTGCCACCAATTAATGCTGACTGCTGGGAGAATTCATCCTTCTAAGGAGCAGAAGCCCCATTTTGATCAAAAACAAGACTTTGTTTTCCTGCTACACTAGTAGAGTGAGTGGTGGGATTCAAAGGAATGAGGGACTGAGGAGCAGGGGAATGGCCCAAGTATGAAGCAGAAGAGTCAGTAAATAGTGACATAAAGAATGGACATGAGGGCTTGGCTTGGTGGCCTGAGGAGTTAGTTCATGCTCCAAATGCACACCTGCACCTCTCCCACTCTCTCCCAGGTCAGTCTCAGGTGCCAAGTTGGACACAGACCCTGAGATGAGGGGATCTGATCACTACTGCTCTGAGGATTCTCCTCATGCACTTTTTACAACAAACATTCACTTCACTGACACAATCGTTTGCAAATGAGTTCACTAAGCAGTGCTTTGCTTAAATGGCAGCAGGAATCATCCCAGTCAAGTGTGGTCCTGTACAAAGGCCAGTGCAGAGCAACACAGATCCAATCAAGCTGCCTGGGAACACATTTCCCTTCACCCCTTTCACTGGCTGCCAGGCACGACATGGTTCTCATACTTTCACCATGTGTCATTCTGCACAGGCAGTGTGGAAATAAGGACCTGGGAGCTCAGAAGACAGAAAATACATTTTGGCAATGATGCACAGTCACCCTTCCAGCCCTACAGAGGGTTGCCAGCCCCCAGAGCCATCTTGCAGTGGAGCCGCAGAGCTGCTCCACACTGAGGTTTCTTCCCTTGCTTTGCCCTCGCCTGCCCCTCTGCTCCAGAGGGGAGCACCCATATCACACTCCTGCCGCCCCCTCCAGCAGAACATCCTCAGCAAACCACATCTGACCTCCAGACTCTGCTGTTCAGCCTTGGCTCCACAGCCTTGTGCTGCACTCACTCAGATCAAAGTTTGAAGCATAACCCAGAAAGCCCCAGAAAAGCCTCTGGATTTCACAGGTAAGTCACACTGCTGCCTTAAGGCAACCAGGATCTGCTGCAGGAAACCCTTCCCAGAAGGTTTATGTGCATGTGGAGGGTGAGTAAAACAACTGTAAGGAAATATATGCAAAGAAATAAGCAAAATAAAACAAACCTCACACACAACAATGGACTTGCATCTTATTGATCATTAACATTACAATAAGTCTAACCTGGCAAGCTGGCCGAAGACCTTTGTGATCCCAGTGCAACACATTGCCATGATATCAAGAACCATCACAATGACGATGTAGAAAATTTGTAATTTGCTTTTTGTTTCAAGGAAAGTGTGTCAACTCCATATCCCAGAGCAGCTCTAGGACAAGCCTCCCCAGTGTGGTGCCACCACTAGGAACACCTGGACTGAACTGGAACAAGCATTTCAAGATTCCATGTTATGTGGCCTCACTCAAAGCCCTTTTAGATGAACACCAGAAATCAAGAGCCAAGGGACCAGGAGGGAAGGGTCTCGTGTTTTTTCTTTAATGTCCCTGTCTTCCATCCCTCTGTGCAGGAGGCCAGTTAACTCTCCACAGAAATATTTTAGGAATAAGCAGTTGACCCTGACTAGTACAAAATAACTGATCCTGCGCTGGGTAGAGAGCAAGATAATTAAATATGATCTGGGAGATCCCATTTCACACATCACTGGCTCTGTTAGCAAAGCACAAGGGCTCTAACGAGCAGAAGGGTTTGAGGCTGGCAGCTCCAGGTGTGGGACCAAAGGCTACCCAAGCCCACACTGCCCCAGCAGCTCCCACTGAGAATGGCTCTCACTGCACCTACAACAGGAGGCAAAGATCTGAGCACATCAACACTTCGCAGGAATTCCTTCATAACTCAGGAGTTAGTGATTAACTCCAAAAAAAGTGCCCAACACAGCTGGCAGATTGCTTGTCCCAACTGAGATATTTGCACCGAAACAGTTTGAAACGGAAGTTAAACACAGCTACTGTGAAATCTCACACCAAACATTCAAAAATAAATAAAGAAGCAGCACTTTTAACCTGGCACAATAATCCCAGCTCTACCAACAGGTATTTATTCTAGGTTCAGATCAAATTCTGATAATCCAACTCAACCAAGTTATGGTGATGTATCTGCTGTACACGCTGCAGGTCACAGTCAAGGCCATCTTTGTGGAAAAAACCACAATCCCAACTCTGGCATGCAAAGGGTCGTGTTAAACATCAACATGCTTCAATGGGCAACTGCCTTATAGCCTCAAAGACTCAAAACAGAAAACACCCTCATTATCCATAGGAGAGCTAAACTCCACAGAAGGCAAAAGATTTGCATAGGATACAGTTTTTAAAGCACAATTAGTTCAAATCAAAATCCTTCTTGCTGAAGACCCCGACCATCACCTCCAAGTGTCACAGACCAATTCCCAATACAAAGGGTGCTCTGTCCTCCCTGTCTGAGACTCCCAGGAACTTTGCAGGCAGGACAGGACATCTCCCTGGAAAAAAACAAGCCCGAAGCCCTGCTTACACAATAGATGTTTGTCACCATTGTCACATCATCACAAAGGGAAAAGAGGAAGCACAAGCTGCAATATTGGTCCCTGTTATGAAAGCAGCAGCTTTGTTTAGGCAGGAAAACAAAACCCACTGAGCAATCGGAAGAGAAGAATTGTTAAAGTAAACAGCAAAGGAGCACAGGACCAATGGGAAGGTAATCCACAGCAGAGATAAACCCAGGAAGCACCAGCTCCACCAGGGTGCTTTCATTCTGTTTCCCAGGAAGGGCTGTCCAGGCTCCCTTCTGCTCCCAGCCCAGAAACCGAACCCCTCTGCTTCCACCTCCCAGCGTAGTCCTTCCCGGACCTTCTCCTGTCTCAGCCTCCAACACCCACTGTTTCCCCAAGCTTCCTTCCGCTCTGCCAGGGCTCTGAACCTCCCCTCACCAGGCACAAGCTCTTCACAAGGCTCTCCCTCACCCTGCCCTCACAAACCACTTGTTTGAATTCCATTTTCCTTGGATTCAGCAGCTACCTGATTCAGAAAGCCGTGGGATGGGTTATTTCTTGAAGACCAACTTCAAAAGTGAGAAAACACTACCAAGAAAAACCAGCTGAGAGTAAAGAGCATCCTAAAACTCTCCCCCTAAAAGGCCCCTGTCCACAGGGATGCCAAGACACACTCCCTTGAAAATAATTTCCTCTCTTCCAAGAGAGAAGCTTACAGATATAAGAATGAGCAAAAAGATAAGTATTATCCTAAAATACATTTAGCCTCTGAAGTACTTAGGAATTAGGATGTGCCTTCACCCAGTTATACTCGCTGCCAAAAGAGATTAAAAAAGCAAAAAAACCCAAGACATGGATTTTCAAGTATACTGGCTAAAGAGCTTTTGGCTATCAAATAAATATTACTGTCAATGGCTATTACTGTTGGAGGGAAAGCCCAGAATGACTCTCCTGAAAACACTTTTCACCCTTAAAAACAATTACAGCAAGGCAGATCAGGTACTCAGGTAACTCAGGCCCTCTATCCAAAACAAGCCTGGGGGGATGTTTTCCTTGTTTTAGAGAAAAGCAGCAGTTTCCAGAACGAAAACACCGATCTTTGCTTTTCTCCAATCTTAGCCCATTGTTTACATCTGTAAATGTACTGTACAAATCTGCTGCTGAGAGAAAGTTTAACTGAGAACACTAAATTTAATAGCAGGTTCAAGCAACTTAACTGTCTTTAGAGATGTAATTCCCTGGTGGAAGTTAACTGATGCCTGTAAGGGAACAGCACTTGACATAAAGACATAGTCCCAAAGCAGGACCTGGGCTGATGGCACTGTGCAGCACTGAACTGGACCAACTGAGACAAGATCCCTCCCAGGAAGAGGCTTTTTAAAGACAGGTTCACCTGGCAGGCAGAAGAAGGATGGGCTCCAGCTCCATCCGCGAGCAGAATAGTGCTCGCTTACTGTCAGTGATGCCTGCAAAAGTTTCGCTATAAACGCCCATGGAAAATGGCCTTAATTTAATCCCCGGCCCTGCTGCTCTTCCTCCTGCTGTCACTTGTACCCAAGCCCCACTCCCACAGCCTGCGCAAGCAGCCGAGCCTGGCCTAGAAAGAGGGCTGCTCTCCCTTCTGACTCTATTAGTTCCACTGGCAGGAAAAAGTTCTGCTTTCACAACCTTTTATTCCTGCTATTACTCAGGAGAAATCCACAATTTCTTCTCCAGCTGAAGCACCTCTGCAGCAGTCGAGGTGAGCGCCCCATGATGCTGCCACAGATCCACTACCCAAGCACTCCTCCACAACCACCTCTCCTGAGAACACTGGAGCCACACGTGGTCCCTGTGCCGGGCACCCTGAGAGAGGGCAGGTGCCTTCACTCCAAGGCAAACAGCCGGGACCCCCGGGTACAGCTGCCTGGAAACCCACAGGAGAAGCAAAAGAAAGAGGAGCTGGCCATGCATCCATCCAAATGGCCGATGGTGCCAAAGGCCACTGACTGCTCAGAGTAGACTCTTGGACAACCCAACATCCAACAGCATTGAGGGAGAGCCAGCTCTGGGACCTGCGTTTCCACCTGCTGCGCACCCCGCCTGAACACACAGAGCTTGAGACCGTGTCAGTGACACTCTTGCTGTGGTTTCATGCATCTGAGCATCTCCTCTCCAAGTCACTCCGCAAGAAAAACCTGGTGCCACCCGCATGGGCTGCCCACAGCGGTGCCCCGGGGACCGGACGGGAGGCGCCCTCCAGAGCCACCGGCACCCAGCTGGCGAGGCCAGGCGGTTCTTCCCCCCGCGCGGGTGCTCGGACCGGCAGCGAGGCACCCACGGCAGCCGCAGACCGGGCCCGGTGGGGCCATGCTGCGCCACGCTCCGCGCTGCCGCCACCCGCGGGGCGCCCCGCTTCCCGGCGTCACGGCCGGCCG
>VWZF01001767.1:0-18491 GCA_013396755.1 Sclerurus mexicanus | reverse complement strand
GGCCCGGCAGGGCGCCGGTGCCCCCGCCGCCCCCTCAGTGCCCGGTCCGCCCGCAGCGGCCGCCACGGCCCCCGGCAGGAAGATCACGGCGCGGCTGAAGCGGACGCTGCCGGTGCGGGGCCCGCAGGCGCCGACGCTGAGCGAGCTGATGCGCTGGTACTGCCTCAACACCAACACGCACGGCTGCCGCCGCATCGTGGTGTCCCGCGGCCGCCTGCGCCGCCTGCTCTGGATCCTGCTCACCCTCAGCGCCGTGGGACTCATCCTCTGGCAGTGCGCGGAGCTCCTCATGAACTACTACAGCGCCTCGGTCTCCGTCACCGTCCAGTTCCAGAAGCTGCCCTTCCCTGCCGTCACCATCTGCAACATCAACCCCTACAAGTAAGGCCCGGGCGGTGGCAGGAAGACGAGACGGGTCCCCGGCCGGGGCTCCCGGCGTGTCCATCATCCCCCACAAGCCCAGCACCAAACCCCTTCCCGGGCTCGTCCCGGTGCTGCTTGTCAGCACTTTCCCAACCGTGGGAAAGCATTTTCCCTCTGCAGCACTTCGAGTGCCACATCCTCCTCTGGGTTGATGCTCTTCAGACACTCACCCCTCACTCGCTGCCTGCTGAGCTCAGCTCGGTCCATTCCAGTTTCTGCTCCAGGCAGTCCGTGTCAGCTCCTTGGCTCTCTTCAAATTCCCCTCTTCCCAGGACCCAAGCTCCATTATTACAAACAGCATCATCTGAAAAATAGAAAGGGCACATCTGTCACTCCTCTGTTGCCTTATGCTGCTGTCTGTTCTGCTTCCACCTCCCCAACCCAGTCCCTGCACCCCATCCAGCTCTCTGGTGTCCCTGCACAGATGCAGAAGTCTTTACTTCCATATGCTCTACCTTCTCGGGCTTCCTAACACGAGGAGCTTGGGTGTCTTGAGAGGGCTCTCTCTGTATTTCAGTCTGCTCTGCTTCCTGTGATCCCTGCTCCGAGATCTCTCCACGGACATAGGTGTGTCTGCTCTCATTGATGTAAGAGAGCAGTGTGAGACCTCCACAAGGAATTCTGTCCTGAGCCATTGGATCCACAGTGCAGCGGGCACAGCGCTGCAGCTGGGCGGTGAGGTGGGACCGGGTGTCACTATGTCACATTGTCTCCCATGCAGGTACAGTGCCATGAAAGAATATTTATCTGAATTGGACAAAGAGACAAAAAAAGCTTTGGAGACTTTCTACGGATTTTCTGATGGCAAGTCCAAGGTGCGCCGGTCAGTGGACAAGTGGAACAGCACAGGAGGCGACTTCTTCCAACAGATCCCTCTGCTGAAGGTTGAGGACTTCTCTAGGACAGCGACTGACCTGCACAGTGGGCAGAAGAGGAAAATAGAGGGAAGCGTCTTTCACAAGGACTCATCCATTGTGAACTCTGGCGATTCCAATGACATCATTGGCTTTCAGCTGGTGAGTGTCACTGTGCTCTGGCCAGCAAGTTCCCTCTGGGGCAATGAAGGGCTGGTGGGGGTAGCTGTCCCTCTGTCCGTTTTTATTGCCTGCTCAGGTGGCTTTATTGTGAACAGTGGTGAAGAGCACCCTGTCAGTGATTCTACCCAAGCCTCCATGGCTGCTGCAGATTCACTTCTGATTCTCTGGGAGAGAAATACCTTCCTGAAGTCTTCCTGAATAAAGTTAGTGCCTTCTGTGACCTTTCCTTTGGGCCTAAAACATTTGGTCGTATCACTTAGCCCTGAATGAAATGTCTTTGATGCCTGTTTGTGCCACTGCAACTTAATACGTGATTATTTTTGTGGAAGGGAAACCCTATTACACGTACCTTGTAGAACTCCTAATTCACGTTTCCCTTATAGAATCCATGATTTCATTTGATCTGAAATGCTTTTTCCCGCTTTGTGATTGTCAGTGTGATGCGAACAACAGCAGCGAGTGCGCCCTATACACGTTCAGTTCAGGTGTTAATGCTATCCAGGAGTGGTACAAGCTACATTACATGAACATCATGGCACAAATTCCTCTGGAGACTAAAGAAAAATTGAGTTATTCTGCTGACGACCTTCTACTGACGTGTTTCTTTGATGGCCTATCTTGTGACAAAAGGTCAGTGCACAGAAAATTCAAAAGCTAACAGCTTATTTCCAAGTCCATAATATGTAGGAATGAAATATTTGGTATTTGCCGAATTTCAGCAGGAACCACTGCCGTTTTTTAAATCAAAGCAAACATTTGCATCTTCTTGAACTTTTAATTACACTCTTTGATTTCATTTGTGTTCTGCTGTCAACATTTCAGATAAACCTATGTTTATCCTTGGCAGAACCAAAACTACCTGCTTATGGTTGTGGCAGTGCAATTCCTATGTGTCTTGGTAGCAGGAGAGTCACCCCTGCATACTGGGGGAGAGCTGCAGATGGAATTGCATCTCCCTGGAATGGAGGAATTTGCTGGAGTGCAAGGGGATGTGTCAGGACACACAAGTGTGCTTGAATCAGCAGATTGGCCTCCTGATGTGACGGCTGGCACAGCTTTGCTGAAACACAGACATTCGTGTGCCTGTAGACACTTCACTGTGTAGATGGGAGAGGGTTCTGTGTATCCCCCCCCTTCCTGCTAGTTCTGTGAATCCACTTCCTCACCTCTTCAGCCCCCATTCCTACACGCAAATCTCCTCAAATTTCGTTGTCCGGATCTATTAAAGCAGGTCATACTGCCATGTAGTTTCAAGATATTCAGAATGAGACGCACACCTTTCAGCAAAATAAATTTCTTAGAAAGAAAGAATAACCCCTTCTTGCAGTCCTGGTCTGTCCATGCCAAAACCAAAGCCCAAATGTGCTTCTTTTCTTCCACAGACAGAACTGCAGATAGCAATGTCACAATATTCAATTTATTCCAGGCATTTCACTCGTTTCCATCACCCACTCCATGGCAACTGCTACACCTTCAACAGTGGTGAGAACGGGACCATCCTGAGCACCTCCACGGGCGGCAGCGAATATGGTGAGCAGGAGCAGCCAGCACAAGTGTGGTGCTGCGGGGCAGTCTGTGCACATTTGGTGTTCCAGGGCAGTTTGCACACGTGTGTTGTTCCAGGGTGGTTTACAGAGGAACTGTTTTGATAGGAAGTGCTTCAGTAAACTGGATCCCGCTGGAGCATGAGCGATGTGTTGGCTGTAGATGTACACGCTGATTGGGGAAATGCCTGTTTGAGCTAGTGCAAACTCTTGCCTGAGAATACAGATAATATCATTGCATCACTAGTGTTTTCCAGCTGAAATTACTGCTGCTCAGTTATATAACTTTTTTCAGTGAGTTTCAGCCATGGTCTTGTCAGGTTTTATTTGTTTGCTGTACTCGGGGCCACCAAGGTATATTACTGGCTGGAAGTGTCTTGGTCTGGCCCAACAGAGGCTGTGCTTGGCTGTTACGGTTCTGCTTAAGGCAGATAACATTAAATAAACTGTTCTGCCCTCCCTAACTAGAAAACGCAGCTCTGGCTCCTGGTGTAACTTCTCTACCTGTGGTTTAGGATTGCAGGTTGTTTTGTACATTGACGAAGCAGACTACAACCCCTTCCTGGTGACGTCCACAGGAGCCAAGATCATTGTCCATGACCAAAACGAGTATCCCTTCATTGAGGACATCGGTACAGAAATTGAGACTGCAGCGGCCACCTCCATAGGCATGCATTTTGTGAGTGGCAGCAATCTCCTTTCCAGGTGCACCTTTGCCTTGGGGCAGCTGTAAATAGGAATTGATGGGGTGTTTACAGGGAGCCAGCAGCTCGAAGGCTTCTAAATACCTCCCACTCAGCAGCTGAAGTGCCCCGAGGAAAATCCTGTGATACCACTTTTCTGAACAAAAGAGGTTGTGGGAAAATCAGGTCTTCAAAACAGCTCCTGGGATCTTGTTTGTTCTCCCTTTTTTCCCCACCCTTTGGCTTTCCAGGGAATTTTTGATTTTGTTTTCATAGCAAAATCGACAACCACATAAATGTGTTGTCAAGTGCCTCGTTTGGCTTTAGCAATGAGCAGTGAGTTTCATCTCACTCAGGTCCCAGGGTGGAGAGTCGGGAGCTGTGAGTCCCTGCCTTGGGGTTGGGTCCGTAGGGACCACAGTAACAGCACAGCTCGTTTAACTGTTTTGTGGGTGTAAGCCTCATTTTTCTGGGTTTCTCTCTATCCCAGCTGTAAAAACACCCTGGTGGGCAGCAGCTCTGCCTTTTGCCAGCATAGTGAAATATCTTGCTCGCTGTTGGCAAGGGCAAGGAGGGCTGCAGCTCCAAATTTCCCCATTTAGTGTAGTTCAGGCAGAGCAGTGAAAGCTGCGTCAGATGCCCTTTTATCTGGATGGGCTGTTAAGTGAGCACTTCAGCTCTGCCTTTCTTCCTGATGGTTGGGTCAGAGCATCAGCCATCCTGCTTATTCTGGGTGTGCCACATCGAGATAGGGCCTGCATTAGAAAAGACACTAAAAGAGGGCTGTTTTAAAATATGTAAATAGTTAACTGTCTTCCATCTGTCTGGAAAACTGTGGCAACAACTGCTTGGTCAAACTTGACTGGGAGGTTTGCAAACCACGTTGATGTGAAGAGGCAAAGTCTCTCAAGACTATTACCTCTAACCATCACACCGTACAGGGGACAGTCACTGCAGACAGAGTCTCCATATTTATTGTAATATTTTCCTGGCACAGTAGGTTTGGACTGTTGCTGTGGGTTAAAAAACAAGATTGAGCACATCTCAGTGTCTGTATTTGAAAGACTTGGCATGAGGAAGAGATCCATTTGCATCGTAATGTGGCAGCCAAAATAGGTGCTGGACATAGCTTCTGATCTCAGAAAAAAAGATGGGAGTCATGGTCCTTTCAGGAAAGGACAACTCCAGAGAGCCTGCTGAGGGGTGTCACAATTGCCAGGATAGGACTGCAGCACCCAGATGCTAGATCAGTCCTTGTACCCACATCAGGAACACAGAGGAGGACACAGAAGGTGTGTCACACACGGTGCTGCTTGCCGGGCTCCAAACAGCATCAGCGTTTGGGTGTCACTCATGGGTTTCTGCTGGGTACTAGGACTGCCCCTGCACCTCCAAAAATATTCCAATACATTTGGAATGCAAACAAGACATTACTTGGTTGGAGTTACAGTTCTCTAAATATTTAAACCTGAAGGAACATGTAAGCTTTTGGAGGAGCATAACCCATGGCAAAATAATTCTGTACAAAGGATTGATCATCTGGAAGCTCCGGGAGCATGCTGAAGCAGTGTCCAGGCACCATGTGGTTTGTGGAAGTTAAAAGCACATTAAAAGCTGGCTTCATTCAGTTTTCAGAAGTAATGTGTCTCTAATCACATCCTTCTCTCCAAAGAGAAGTTTGAGCATCTCTAAAACCACTGACTCGCACTGTACAGGCCCAGAGCCTTCTCTTGTCAGATGTGACCTCAGAAAACTGGGGAGCTGCAGCCAGTGCCTTAGAGGTAACCAGCATTTTTCAGTTTCCTGGTAAATTGATCCTTTGTATTGAATTTTTAATTCTAATTTTAGACTCTGTCAAGAAAGACAGGTGAATGGATTTTTAAATGGATGTTTCTTGTGGTTTCAGGCCACTCTGCTGTAAAGTGGATAACTATTGCAGAAAGATAACAAGGGCTGAGGAAAGTGAGGCAGTCTGCAGGAAGCGGGTAATGGAGCTGGAATCAGGTGTTGGGAATCTGAGTGCTCCCAGCCCTGGTTTCACAGACCTTGCAGGCACAGACTTGGCATTTCAGAGCTCCTTGCTCTGGGTAGAGATTGCAGAGAGAGCAGGAAAAGGCCTTAGCTTTCGAGAGGAAAGGTCAAAGCAGCACCTGGAAAAAGGCCTGAAGGAGACACAAACATTTGATTTAGAGTGGTTTCAGAGAGGTACTGTTGAGCACTAGTGGAGCCTCAAGTGCTGTTTACCCACGTCACAGGAGCAGCCACTGTAACAACAGCTTGGAAAGGTGGGGTTCCTCACAGAAAACAACCCAAACGCCCCCCAGCTAACAGCCCCCCTCCCTCAGAACACAAACATCCAGGGTAAAGGATGCACAGCCTCTAGGAGAGAACGTACATATGAATTACTCTGAAAAATCTTCCCTCCTATGATTTTACCACCTCACATTCCTGCAGAAGGTTTCAAGGAAGACAGCAGAAATTCTGGCCAGAGCAGTGTTTTTGAAAATGGATATTAGAAACAAAAAAAACCTGTTTTGACAAGGTATTGACAAATTGTTTCAGGTGGTAAAAGGTAAACATGCTGTTCAAAGCTGCCCTGTCACTTACAGCTTCAGAGATGTGATAAAGTGCCACTGAATCCTTGGGTTTCTCTGCAAATTCCAAAAAACCAAGATTTGTTCTTTTCTGGTTCTCAGACTCGGTCTCGCAAGCTGAGCAAACCCTACAGTGACTGCACGGAGACAGGAGCTGACATACCTGTCGAAAATCTCTATAACAAGAGCTACTCACTCCAGGTAAATCCATTACATTTGATTTTATCAGTTGCTTGAAAACTACCTGCAGAAAAAGCTTTATAATATTCTGTGGTTCAGGACCTGAGATTGGGAGCAGTCCAGGTGCAGGGTGGCTGCTTTAACCACTGATGTAAAATGCCACAGCATGTCTTAAAATTCAGCTTTCATTCCTAAGTGGTTGCTCTTTGAAGTTCCCTCAGGCACCCTGTTAGATAAAGAGAGAACATGAGCTCATTAGGCAATTTTCAAGCAATGTGAGACTGGAAAATATTGGCCAAGTAAAGGTTGCAGCTTAGTAACCCTTGAAGCCAGAAATTGTGACCTTTAGGACTCCAAGAATAACAGATACCATCTAATCAGTATCCAGATAGCAGGATGTTTGTTTATGGAGTAAGTTTCCACTAATTTTGCATGGTTTCTGTAATTGGGTCCACTTGGAGAATGTGAGTTGTTCTGGCACTCTCCACTTGAAGAATTGTACTTACATTAGCTGCTGCCCACTGCAAAGCCCGGGCCTAGCCTGGATTTGTATTTCCTGGGCAATATGAAATCTGCTGTGATGTAGTGCCAGGTAGGATCACACAGACATTATCTCAGGTTTTTAACAACAGTACTTCATCAAAACTGAGTGCTCATGAGGGCTGGGACTGGTACCAAAAGGCTTAACTGGGATTTCAAAGAGAAGTTCAGTTCCTGCATGTCCCAGTGTTCTAGCACAATCCACAGCTCTGCTGCCCTATTAATCCTTAGAGCTTCAGGTCTCCCAGTAGGCACCAGCAGAGTTTGGTCAAAGCTGTGAACATTTTCTCCTCTGAGTCATTTCCCACACCTAGTTGGTGATTCATGGGCCATGTGTCCTGGCAGGCCAAAAGCGTTCTCCTTGGCTCTGGAAAGAGCAACTGCAACAGTGAAGCTTTTGGTGGCAGTAGGGGAAGCGGGGGCATTATCAGAACCCCCATACATAAAATCTTCAGAGAGGATTGTATTATCTCTTGCACTACAGCCTCAACCTTCCATGGCACTTTCTGCCTGTGTTTGTGTTCACTGAGCAGAGCCTGAAGGCCCTGGGAAATGGGATTCCCATCCTACTGCTGCTTTCATAAACAGGACATTTTTAGGTACACAGAAGCCTGGACCTTGGTGCTGCTTCTTAGCCCCCAGCTCTGGTTTTTCTCCCCAGATCTGCTTGCACTCCTGTTTTCAGAAGGCCATGGTGGACTCATGTGGCTGTGCCCAGTATGCACAGCCCTTGCCTGCAGGGGCAGAGTACTGCAACTACAAGAAGAACCCAAACTGGAGTGAGTATTGAAATACCTCCCACACTGCACCTGCCTCCATGCCCACTGCCAGCCATGTCCTCCACAGCACCAGCCCTGTCACACGGCCCTCTGTACCCCCAGTGTCCCCATCATGCAGCCCCCTGCACCCCCCTATACCCTCCAGCACCCCCATCACACAGACCTCTGCACCCCCCCAGTGTGCTGGGACAAGGCAAATCTGCTTTAACCTGCTTAAGCCCCCACACCCAGAGCCAGAAGCACTTCCTTTGTTCACACTCACTGGTTTGTGACACTTGCCCTGATGCCTTGTCACCTGTGCCCACCACAGAACAGTCAAGTGGAGGGCTTGACCAGGTGAGGCAGTTCATAGCAACAGCCACTTTTCAGAGTATATTTCTAGGGTATATTATTTTATCCCCACCATGCAGGTGATGGCCAAAAAGGCCACTGACACCCCAGACCCTGCACTCCAGCCCAGGTAGCAGGAGACCTTTGCTTTTCTTTCTGGCTTCTCACACCTGTCCCACTTCCTCCCTGCAGTGTACTGCTACTACAGATTGCACGAAAAGTTCGTGAAGGAGCAGTTGGGCTGCCAGCAGATCTGCAAAGATGCCTGCAGGTGAGTCCTGGTCCCAACCAGTAAAGCACTGAGCGTGTGTGGGAGTTGAAGCTCACAAGTGACATCCTGCCTCTCTCTGCAGCTTCAAGGAGTGGGCGCTCACCACCAGCATCGCCCAGTGGCCATCCACGGTGTCAGAGGTCAGTCCCCAATTGTGCTCCACTGGGACAGCAGCCTGGCACAAGGCACTGAGTAACCCCAGAGTTTCAGCACAGAAGCAGGAGGCCCTAGGGTAGTCCTTAGCACTCAACAGTGCTGCTCCCAGAGGCCAGTCTATATTGTCCAGGTCAGGGCTTCCCCTCCAAGAGTTCACCATTAAAATGAAATTTGGCTTTTGCTCTGGGAGATCCCCTCGGGGACAGCTGGCCTATCCCACACTCAGTTCTGGCACCCACACTGGCCCAAGGAGGTGTGAAACACGAGTCCCCTCCCAGGGGATCTCTGCACAAGCACACACTGCTAGAGCAGCATTTTCTGTCTGTTCTCCAGGACTGGATGCTTCGAGTTCTCTCTTGGGACAAAGGGCAAAAACTCAACAAGAAACTGAACAAGTAAGTCCCCCTGTGAGTTCTGGCCTTGCACCTCCAGCTCCGATACAATCTCAGCAGCCCTAATGATGGCAAGTGGGGAAAAAGCTCCCTTGGAGCAGCCCAGCCCTACTGGTCTAACTGGTTATTTGCATAGTTTTTCAGTACGTTTCATATTATTGTTTTACTAAACCCTCTGCCTGCCTCCTGCTTCCCTCAGGACGGACCTCGCCAACCTCATGGTGTTTTACAAGGACCTGAATGAGAGATTCATTTCAGAGAACCCTGCCAACACGGTAAGAGAGCACAGCTGATCCCTGCTCGGCCTTGGGGAGACGTGGTGCTTCCTCCCATGCAGGGGAGCAATCCCACCCCAGCAGGGGCAGGAAACTGATCTCAAAGATGCACCTTGGGGCTGGCCCTTTGCAGCCCTTACCTGGGGCCACATCTCTGCCTGTCTGGCCCCAAGCGCTGCACTGGGGCAGCGCACAGGCTGCCTGCAGTAAGCCCAATTCTGAGCTCCTCCTGAAGCAGAGCCAGAGAGAACAACACAGGCAGCCTAACTGGGCCCACTGCATTTGGGAACACTCAGCAAGCCCCGGGTGCCCTGGCTCGGTGCAGCCTCCCTGCCCACTGTAACAGCACCACGAACATATGCCCACTGCAGCCTGTAACCTTGTGTTCTCTGCTCTTGCAGCTCGTCATTCTCCTGTCCAACTTTGGGGGCCAGCTGGGCCTCTGGATGAGCTGCTCGGTCGTCTGCGTCATTGAGATCGTCGAGGTCTTCTTTATTGACTCGCTCTCCATCGTCATGCGGCGCCAGTGGCAAAAGGCAAAGAAGTGGTGGAACGACCGAAAACAGGCTGGGTCGGGGAAGCCTCCACAGGCCAGCCCCGTGGAGAGGCAGGGCCACGACAACCCCATCTGCATCGATGAGGACNGCCACTGCCCCAGGACAGCCCCCTCCCCAGGACTCCCCCCCCCAATTACAGCACTTTGCGGCTTGAGACGGCCTTCACAGAGCAGCTGCCTGACACACTGGAGCTCAGCCAGCACTGACACTTGTCACGCACCCACCCAGGTGCCCAAAGAGGTGGGTGCTGGATTCATGGATCCAAGCCCTGAAGGGCTGTCAGGTCAGATCCTTAATTCAGGGATTGAACTGGCAGTCAAAGATCAGACACAAAAAGCAAGGGCTCAGAGACATTGGGAGCTTCAAACAACATCAATTCTCAAGTTAATAATGGCTGGAGCAGGATGTGGTGCTGAGCAGGGATGTCTCACCAGGCAGAGGCACATATTAGCCACCAGCTGCACACACCCCACTGCATGTGAGCAGGAATTGCTCCATAACAGATTGATACCACATTGAGGATTAACACTAATTGCTCTCTGCTGTGTGGCTGGACTTGTGGGGAAAAAACCTGGGCTGTCAGGAATGCAGCTTGGCATTTGTAGGAAGGGGCATGACAGAGGCTTGGGAAAAGCACAAAACAGGTAAAAGGAAAGCTCTCACTTGAATTTTCATTAGAAACCTGCTTCCAGTGGTAGCCTGAGGAGCTCTTTATTCTAAGATGAAAAGCCAGGATAGCCAGAGATGGGCTTGTAGAACAAGTTATTACACAGCTGGGGTACGAGAGCCTGAGTCATCCACAAAGAATCATCTGAAAGGGCACAAAATCCAATTTAGAGCACAGTAATGAAGTGCATCCTCTGCAGGCTTGTTCCATACCACATCACTCAACCAGCCCTTAAACATAACTTCCAAGGAGCTCGTGAAGTGACTTCCCAGAAGCCTCACAGGGAGCTGGCTGTTCTTTTCCTGCTCAACCCTAGGCAAGGACTTCCTCTTGCAGCCACCCAGTTCCCCACCAGTTTGCCCTGGAGCTGGCAGTACCCAAGGGATGACAGAGCCAGACAGGGCTGCAGTGACAGCTAGTGGGTGCCTCACCCCACCTATGCCTCATCCACCTTGCCCACACCTGCACAGATCCACAGAGCAGTGTCAGCACCCAGGTTTCACCACCTGTGCTTCGAGCTGTGCTCTCACCCCACAGCACAGATAGGCCAAGGCTCTGCTGGGGTTCTGCAGAGCCAGAGCAGTTCAGAGCATGTGGAGGGCTGTAAGAGTCTGTGATCTTATTTTATATAGGACAGTGAGAATCCACGAAGGTTCTTTAATGTGCAATAAAACCTATTTTAACTGAATTATTTAAATAGATGATAAACTGAAAAAAATAAAGATATATTTTTGAGTAACTGCTGTGGCTTTTCTTGGTTTTAAATCAGCAGTATAGGAGTTACCTCCACGCAGGCATCCCAAGAGCCAATGGGACTTGCCTGTGCCTTCTCTGGGGTGGTGGGTTCTCAACACTGCCAAGACACCTGGCCAAGTGCCCCAGGCCTTTTAACAGAGATAGGATGGGGGAATGCTGCAGGACCTGGCTTGGGAGCAGGCAAAGGGGGAACTGAGAGTGCAAGCAGGAGCACAGCAAAAATGCCTTTCAGAAAACCGCATTAACCAGCAAGGGACCAAAAAGGCTGAAACCTCAGGTGTCCCCAAACAGCTCCGCTCCTGGGAAGTCCCTTGGAGAGGACAGAAGAGATAACCAGGTGTGCTCTGCCTCAGCCCTTGCTCCAGCACTCAGTGAGGTGCTCAGGGTGAGCCGTGGCTCATCCCTATCCCCTCTAACAGCATCAGATAACACTCATCACACCAGACTTGCCCCATGGGCAGCAGTAGCAGAGCAGACCTAGAGGAGAATGGAGCAGCCTGAGGAGCTCCACACCTTGGTGCCACCCTCCTTTGGGGTTACAGGCATCAGCTGTCCCCACTACAGTAGTGGTGGGAATATCAGCAAAGTCCAGAGCCTGACCACACACTTGCCAGCTTGGTCGTGCTGACACAGGAGCTGTTTTGGCTCAGTTACACCTGACCGAGGATCCACCCCCTGATGCAGATGGGTCAGTTGTGACCCCAGCTCTCACAGGGCACAGCCAGCAAGGAGCGGGTTATCTGCCTGGGAAAGGCAGCAAACATCACAACGTGGGACAAACCACAGTGCCTCTGTTCTGCACTCCTACCTGGGCATGCAGCAGCACCCAAGAGACTGCAGTTCTCAGGAGGGTTTGTTCACTGCTACTCCAGACAGTGCTGAGAAAAGGCTGCCAGAGCTCAGCTTGCTGCTGGCATGGCTACTTCCCCACTGATGAGCCGCTCACTACACCTCCTCTTCCTCTCAGACTGCTCAAGTACCTCTGCCCACTCCCAGCAGCACTCCAGCCCCTGGAGCTGGGTTAAATCAGCACATGCTAATCATGCTATCAACAGCCTCCCCCTCCCCTCCCCTGGAAGGGGGGACCCCTCCACAGCTGCTGCCCACAGCATCACCCTGCACCTGGCTCTATGGCCGGGGAAGGCACGGACAGCTGGCACAGATCAGGATATGGGTGAGGGTTTTGTGTTTCCAAAGCCTCCCCAGAGCAAAACAAAAGCCTTGGAAAACAAACAGAGTGGTACCAACTCTACACAAAAGCAGATGTAGGGACTGGTCAAACTTTATACCAAGAACTGCAGTTCCAATAAGGAAAAAATCTTTTGACAGAGAACAAGGCTGTGACCTTCAGTGCTGCCAGCAGCAGCAATGTCAGTGTTCTCCCACTGATAACTCAGGACACGTATCCTGCCAGGCACTTTTTGGGATGAACACTCACTTTAAATTCTTTGGAAAAGCACAGATATTCTGCAGGTGCTGTTTGCAGTTGCTCTCGGGGCAGGTGCAGCACATTTTCTCCGTGTATGAATAATCCTCAGAAGGCAGAGAGCCATGGAGCTACAGAAATGGGTTACTTCATTGTCAGTTAAACACTGAACTGTGCTGAACTCCTGAGTCACCTCAAACACAGAAAACCACCTGGGATGGTCCGAGAACCTGTACTGGCATATGCTAAACATTATAAACCCAAAGTGTTTGAGAAACTCAGCTCAGAGTTTATGGGAACAACAAGCTCTAAAATCCGTGGTTCAGCAACATGCCCTCCTCCACCACTGCA
This sequence comes from Sclerurus mexicanus, assembly GCA_013396755.1. Taxonomy (NCBI): domain Eukaryota; kingdom Metazoa; phylum Chordata; class Aves; order Passeriformes; family Furnariidae; genus Sclerurus; species Sclerurus mexicanus. The sequence goes on along the minus strand of VWZF01001767.1, from coordinate 5,530 downwards.
GCTCCAGGGTCAGGCAGGAAGCTGGGTGTCTTGCCACGGTATAGGTGTTCCCAGGAGACTCATGGCAAGTGGTGGGAGTCTGGTCAGCCCCTGTCAGGGCTCAGTTACAGGCAGCCTCCCACTCACCATCAGCCCCTTGCTCACAGCAGCCCCACTCGCCTCCTATCCCTGGTGTACACCTGTGGCCACGGTGCCTGGGCTCTTGGGCAGGGATAATGATGGTCCCAGCCCCACCGCTTTGGCTCTGCAGCACCGTGGGGCTGCTGGGGAGCTGCTGCAGTACCCAAAAACACAGTGAAGGTGCAGGGAGCATCACAGGCACAGCACTACCTCAGCAAAGGACGAGCTGGGAAGAAGTGTTGAAACAAACCTGCAGCAGCAGGTGCTGGTGACTCATGGGAAAGGCTGCTGGCACACCAGGACCAGCCCTTCCAGGAGAGGGGGCATAGCAGGAGAACATCTCTTCACTCTCCACAGCTCCCACAGCAGCTGCTGCCAGATGGGAGAAAGTCGGAGGTGATGGAGGAGCTGTGGGAGAACAATCTAGCTGCACAGAGATTTTCTGGACAGCAGAAATCCACCTGTGTGGGAGTGTCAGCCTGGAGCCAGCCTCCCTCAGAGAAGCCCAAAGCTGCTGCCAGCAGACGAAGCCAGAGAGCACCTACAGGGTTAAAACTGTCCAGGCCCCTTCCAAAGTAATGACATCTGGGTGATATCCAGTGGTCCACAAAGGGGTTTGGGAGTTAAATGCCTCATTAATGTCAATGGGGCTGGGTGGGAGAAAGGCATCCCCAGTACACGCCTATGGAAAATGCCTCTTCTTGTGCTCAAGACCAGCTCTGGGGGGGCCAAACATGTCTGGAGATTGTGGATGGTTTAGTTTTACCCTTTACCTTCAGGGCAGGGAGAGCCAGTGTCAGAACTGCCAGCAGCTGGAGCTGGGCAGCTGAGCAGTTCCTCACAGGGGACTCCCAGTCTGAGCCCTCCCCACCAGCTTGGCCTGTGCTCGGTGCTTTGGAAGCGTTTTCCAGCAGCCTGAGCATCCCAAGCCAGGGCCAAGCCGTGGCAGCGCCAGAGTGGTTTCAGGCAGTGTGAGTCAGAGCTTGACCTGTGGCTGTGGCAGCTCCCTCCACAGTGACATGCCATGACAGGGCCCCAGCGCTAATCCCGATGCCGACATCTTCCTGCAAACAGGACAGACCGGGATGTTTGGAGTCCTCACCAGCTGCCCACGCCTCCGCCAGCACACGCTGTAACACCATTGCAGGGCTGGGCTGGCAGTGCTGGGTACAGCAACAAACCTGGAACGAGATTAAGTGTGACAAGTGTCCGAGGAGAGGAATGGGAGCCAGCCTGGGCATTTCCAGTCAAGAAACTGGACTGCCCTGCTGTGCTAATCCAGCCGTGAGCCATGCTGGTCCCAGCTCTTTCTGCTGCTTGCAGCCTCTCCACGCCATGCCAGGGGCTCAGTGCCATGCTGCTCCCACAGGCAGCACTGGCAGCAGCCCTTGCTTCAGCCACACACCCAGGGGACTAAGCGCTGCCCAGGTAGCCATGGGCACTTCCCCACCTGGCCCCACCAGTCCCACTGACCCACATCATCCCAGGATGAGCTCAGCAAGGCAGGGGCTGCCAGTGGTTGGGCTGCACCAGCCAGCCCATGGCCATGTGATTGCACCCAACACGAGGTGCCTGTGCTGGACACATGGTGCATCCTAGAGCGACAGCACAGTTACTCATCACACCACTCCTAAGCAGCTTCGCTTCTGGAACTGGCAGGTTCTGGCAGCAAGGGCACCTCAAGCCTATGGGGATTTATGAAATCTCTTTCTCCAGCTGCTCCCCTTCTTCCCAAAAAGCAAAAGCTCTTCTCTCACATCCCACTCAGCTATTCATCCCTCTCCAGAGCAGTGTGGGCTCAGGATGCCCCGGCCCTGGGAGCTGGAGGTGGCAGTGGGGACAGTGGGAGTGGTGGTGGCAGAGGTCGGGGTCTCTGCCAGCCTTCCCTGTGCCTGTGCCTGTCCCTGCAGAGCAGGGCAGAATGCCGCCAGTGGGTTCCTGCAGCAGCCAGCTGCACTGCACTGCGCTTCTCCCCTTCGGCCTTGGCACAGGCAGCCACAGGCTCGGAGTGCTGACCTGCAGCCATCCCTGCTCCCCAGCCCGGTTGTAACACAGGCCCGAGGTGTAAACAGGGAAATGCACCCGGTCCTGGGGCCATGGCAGTGTGTTCCTGCTACTCTGTTCTCTGGTACCCTCTCCCTGGCCTTGGCGCTTTTCTGTAACACTCCCGTGCCACCTTGTCCCTCCCAGTGTTAGGTTTCTGCCTCAGTTTCCCTTCCAGATGGAGCTGGGTGGTAGCCGCACCCTCCTGGGGTCTGAGCCCCCTGCACTGCTGGTTGTGCGAGTGGGCTGCCAGCCCTGCACAGCTCTCCATGTGATCCCCTGGGGCTGTGGTGGCACTGTGACCCTGGGAGCCTTGCTGTTGGCGATGTTCCTGAAGCAGCAAGACGTGAAGCACAAGAGGGGTGCTTTGTGGGGCCACGTGACACAACTCGCTGTCCCCCACAACACGTCTGCCTACTGCCCACCTGAGAGCAAAGATCCAGGCGACTGAGCCAGCCTGGCCCCATCCAGCACCAGGTACGGAGTGCAGGATAGAGGGTCACATCTCTCTCCTTCCACTCACATACTTTGTCTAAATGTGTTTCTAGGGATTGAAAACAGGTGTTCCCTAGATTTATACACCTGCAACTCCAAGTGCACCGCAGTCCCAGAGGGATGTGATCACCTGGAGCGTGGTGGAGGCAGGAGCCAGCTCAAGCCAGGGTGAATCACCCTGTTGTCACAACGCCTCTCACTCCAGTACCTTCCTCCTGTGTTTTAAGACCTTCTCACCCAAGTTTACATAATGAATCCTGAACTGTACAAACTGTTCCCCTGAGGACACATGGGTAATCACCCCCACTCTGGTCTTGTTATAAAATGTCATTGGTCACAAAATAGTTGACATTTCCCCTAGATCATGGGAGAGGACGCTAAAGCACCAGCCCAGGGCATCTTTACAGTTCTGCGTCCCACTGGCACCACACTGACACTCCCTGGCCTGTGCTGGGGCACCCTGGGGTCGTCGTGGTGGCTGGACCCCGTCTGTCGCTGCCACATCGCAGGATGCTGGAGTCATGACAGGCAGGGTATTTTTTCCAGTAAAATTCTATGGTGAAAAAGGCAAATGAATGCAACTAATTCTTTGTCACAGCAGTTAGTTACAGAGCAGCTCTGTGGAAACCCAAATTGGTGACAAACCATCACGGTGCCACATCGAAAGGCTGCCCATGGGTGAGCTGGGACTCAGTGCCCAATGTCACCACACTGGGGCTGAGTTGGGCCCCAGCAGGATTGGCCTCATCCCTCCCACCCTGGAGCCGCAGCTTGGCTGGCAGAGCCGCGGCAGCACCACAGCCCAGTGCCCGACTCTGGCGTGGAGTGAGCCCATCACCGTGGCCACCGGCTCACCGAGCTGTGCCAGGCATGCAGGAGCCAGAGGCCCCATCCCTCCCCTGTTCTGCTGCTTGTAAATCAAAACCACACTGTGTTTTACTGCCCGATCTTTGTAACGCAAACACAGATCAGTTAACAGGTTTTACAAAGGGGTTCCCAGCAGAGAGTGGCTTCAAGAAGCTCAGTGTCACTTCACTGGGATTTTACTGGTCACAACTAAACAACTCAATTTTGTTTAGTGACAGCGTATCTCTGGAAGTGCACGGGATAAACCTGGCAATTACCCGAATGCATGGGAACGGGTGATGTCTGGCTGCCTCAGCACAAAGCAGGAGCAATCTCCCCGACAGGGGCTGACGGGGAGTGTTGGGCACCACTAGGCACTGAGGGGCTCCGATGGGCACTGCTGGGGTGCACACTCCTCCCCACACCTGCTGGCAGGAGGGCTGCCCAGATCCCCCTGAGCTGTCTGACAGGAAACCGGGCAGCAGATGTGACTAATATTCAGCACGTTCTTCTCGCAGCTCCTGCTCAGTGACAATCTAATTAGCAGGTGTGGGCACACTGACATTGTGACCATGTGCTGTGGGCAGGTCTCCTGGCCACACCATCCCAGCACTCTGGCTGGAAGAGTGACCATCCGGAATGAGCCGCCTGCAAAGCTCAGGGGTAGCAAAGCACCAGTGCCACTCCTGCTCCTGGAGTCTAAAGAGCCTTTCCAAGCCCTGATGGACTCCATGTGCACCGAGGAGTGACCTTGGCTCTGATAGACACCACCGGGCTGGAACCCCTGCCAAGGGTGCCAAAGAGCATAATGTGGCCAAAAGCAATGCACGTTTACAAAGAACCAGATGTGAACAAGTCCTGTGTTAGTCCATGGACCTGAACTCATTCTCACCCCCAGGGCTGGGATTTGAAGTGATTTCCTCCATGCAGAGCTGCCCCTGGGCTCCAGCACAAGCACCTCTGCTCTTCATCTGTACATCCATACCTAGCAGCATCCCAGAAAAATTCCTCCTGGCTCTGTACCCACTGCAGCCACCATCAAAACATTTTTCTCCCATCAGACAAATTTAGGAGCAGCTGCTATTTTTGAAATATGGACAATCAGGCGGATCGAACCACTTTCAGGGCTGATTTTCCCTGTGGATCTGGTGTCCCAGCTGTATTTAGCTGCTGTCAGCAGTGCATCAGACCAGCACAACACCCTGCTGTGAACACAATGCCTGGGGTGCAGGGGAGCTTCTCACAGGGTTTCAGCTGTATTTTTAGCAGTAGGTTTTTGCTTATGAAATAAACTTTCTCATAAACAACTGAGAGACAATGGAAAGTCAAGCCAAACTCAAGGTCATTTGACTTTGCTGGCTCTGCAGCTGATGTTTCAAACCCCAGAACAAATGCCACCTGCTCTATTTCCAGTGCTGGGGCTGCCAGAGCTGGTAACAGACATTGTTCTTTGGGAAGTCAGTAGCGATAGGAGGGCAATTATTGTGACAGCACAGAGGAACCGGGTAAGTCCTGGTCCATCAAACCTGTTTGTTCCAGCTTCCCTTGGAGATACTGCTTGAACACAATTCCACATTCCACTCCTGACATAATGACACAAAGTACACTCGTGGCAGTTAAAAATAAAAATCCCTTTTGTTCCCAAATACGAGAACATGGGGACATTTGGGAAAGTCTGACCAAGTCCTGATTGAACGAGAACCTGCCATACCTTTTCTGACAAGAGGCAATTGCTCCTGTGTACAATGCTCTGTTCTCAATGGTGATTTATGGTTCTGAGGAGGTTTGTACATGTTCACTGTTCTGTTGTGAGGAGCTGATGTCTCTCACATCACTCAAGATGCTCAAGGTTTTACCTCCAAGTGGGTTTGTACAGCGGTGTCAGACTGAGGGATCCCAGCCTGTGGCAAACACGGGGCTGGCCTTGGGGTAGGAAAATACAGAAAATAAATGGGGGGAGTGTGTCTCTCCAGCCCTGCTGAGGGATTAATTAACTCTGCTGCTTGGGCAAGAAACAAAGAGGAGT
>VWZF01001762.1:0-16162 GCA_013396755.1 Sclerurus mexicanus | reverse complement strand
ATCCTGGAAGTGCAATCCCCGCAGTTTGCTTCGCTTCCCGGCTCCAGTTTGGAATTTCGATTTTTCTCTGTGTCTGTGTTCGTTTTTTTTTTCCTCCCCCAGCGCCTTTTTAGGGGAGCGAGAGTTTAGTTTCTGCCGTATTTCTTTGTTCGTAATTTTGAGGAACCAAAAACTGTTGGCGAGTTGGGAGTGGGAGGCATTCTGCTCCGGGAATGCTCAGGTGGTTGAGACCCCTTGGGACGCCTCCACCCGCCCTGCAGAGACACCCCGTGGTGTCTGGATGTGGCCCGTGTGTGGGGACTCCTGTAAAAGGGAAAAGAAAAATAATTAAGACGCAGCCACCGAACCCCGAATTTCCTCCCAGTTTCTCGAAGTTCTCCCAGCCCTGGCAGCGTCCCCGCGAGCGGTGGGGGACGAGCTCGGTGGGTGCTCGGTGGGTGCTCAGTGGGTGCTGCTGCCCCCACAGCCCCTGGCTTTGGGTCGCCCCGTTTTCTGGGTCAAACGGGGGGTTCTCTGTCCCCCTCTGTCCCTGCGTGACGAGGGGCCGTGGAGGGGCACGGCGTGGCCTGGCACTCCTTCCCATCGAGGCGAGGTGGCTCCTCCAGCTCATCCCCTGCTGCGGTGGGAGCTCCGTGAGGGGACCCTCGGTGGCACCTTCTCTCCCTCGATGACACCGGTGCAGCTGACAAAGTTCCTGGCTGTGTTTCGGCGCCTGGAGCCGCTGGGACGCCGCGTGGGGCCGGGGACCCTCACCAGCACCAGAGTCCATCCGACCTCCGCACGTCCCTTCGGGGGGACCCACTCGTGCCCCTCACGCCGCCCCAAAACTGGGGTGAGCCCGTCCCTTTGTGCCTTCCTTGGCGGCGGTGCCTCTGCCACGGGCCGCCCGCGGTGCATATGGATTTTATTATCTCCCTCACATTTTTGTGGGGGATTGTAAGAGCCAGGGAATTATATATATTTTTTTTTTTTGCCCATTGCGAAGTTGGGTTTTTTTGTTGTTTTTCTGTTATTGCTGTTGTTTCTGGTGCTCCCCAGCTCCCACACTTTTGGGCTCTTTTCTTTTGTCCTCTCAAATGCCAAACATGTGTGAAGGCCCCCCCTGGTCAAACTCTGACATCCCAGAGCTGAGGGTGGCTGGGGCGGTGGCTGGGATTTGGCACCCAAGGGTCCCTACGGGCTGGGATTTGGCACCCAATGATAGCTACATTTGGGACCTGGCACCCAAAGGTTCCTCTGGCTGGGGTTTGGCACCCAAGGGTTCCTCTGTGGTGCTGACAGCCAGAGGTAGCCCCTTGGTCGTTGGGTAACAGGCGTCCCGGGACCCGCCATCGGCGATGGCGTCGGCTCCGTCCCTTTCGCCCCCTCGTAGGCGCCGCCGACAATTTATCCTCGAAAATACATGGAGGATCATTATTCCGCATATATATATATATTGGGTTTTTTTTCCCTAAATCCGCTATTGGCAGGGAAAAATATTTTCGAAGGGGGGAAATAAAATGGAGCGGAGGAAGCGCGAGGGGCTGGGAGGGAAGAGCAGACAATGGCTGGTGGGTTCAGCAGCACGTCTGCAGCGCCTGGCTCCGCGATGTGACCCAAATTCCCCCAATGTGGGAGCGCCCCATGTCACCGGCGCTCCCCGCCTGCGCCTTCGGCTCTCGGAATTCGAGGCAATTTATTAGGGGTTGCAAAGATTGAAATTGTCATTGAGTTTCCTGCTTATTCCCTTTTTGAACCCAGCGGTGGGTTTATTTTGTCTCTGGAGTTACTACAAGACTGTCTCATTCTTAAAAATGAAGAACAACGTATTTATGATTTTTCTGGTCCCTCGTTTTCTTTCTTTTTTTTCTACCCCCCCCCCTCATTTGATAAAGGGATTAAAAGAAAAAGGGGAAAAAACCCAAGGTTAAAACGCCCTGTTTGAACCCACAGACCTGCTCTGCCGCTAAATATTTTTCCTCGGGTTTATACAGCAATCTATATTTTGTAAAAGACAGGAATAAATCTCATGGTCGATATGATTTGCCCAGATTAGAATAATTCTATATTTCATAATTGGGGCTAAATTAAAAATAAGTGGTACCTCGGGATGCTGCAATTTCCCTGTTCTGGGGAGAGATTTAACCACTCGCTGTGGATTTACAGGTTTATTTTTATTTTTAAATGGTTTTGTACGGATGCGTTGGGAAAAGGTTCGGCTGGATGGAGCTCCTGGGTGATCCAGGGAAAAACGAAGGAGGACGAACGTAGAATTATATAATGACGGGCTGTTTCGGTACCGTGTGGAACTGTGGATTTTTGCTCCGTGGCACATGCAGGTGCTGCTGATGGTCGATCTCCGGGTGTGGATCCATTGGCCGTGGCCGGGCCGGTCGTGGGCACCGGTGCCGCGTGTCCGGAGCGGGACTGTGGGGCCGGATCTGGCGCCGTGGGCAGGGGTCTGGCACCGTGGACAAAGGTCTGGCACCGTGGAGAGGTGTCCCATCACCGTGGGCAGGGGTCTGGCACAGCTGGCAGGGCTCTTCCCGCCATCACTCCATGTTTTCCCGCTGGTGGGTGCGGGAGCCGCTCGCCCGTAGGATTCCAGGGTGGATTTGCCTTGGGATCCGACGAGGCGCAGAGGGTGTCCCGGAGCATCTGGCGTTGCCCAGTGGGTTGGGATCGCCAGTTTTGCCCCCCACACCGCAGCAGGTTTAGGATGGGTCTCGGTGCCCCCCGTCACATCGTGCGGAAAAGAAACGGGGATCTGGGAAAACCCTCGTGCTATGGGGGGAAAAGGTGTGTGGGAAGGGGCGACCTGTCCTCGGAGGGTTCCCAGTCCTGGGATCCTGACCCACGGCCTCGGGGCCATGCTGGAAACCCCTGGAAGGCCAAGGAAGGATGGAGGGTTTGGGATTTGTTCCCATCCCCTGCGCTGCCGACAGCCGGGTGATGGGCAGGGAATCGTCATTCCCAAATGCCGGTTGGTGTTCCTGCAGCCACCGCTGCCGTGTGCCTGTATCCACAGCGGGAATGTGCAAAGTGCCAGGGGTTTTCCTCCCTCTGGCTATGGCACGGATCCCTGTGTCCAGGTGGGATCGTGCCCGTGGCCTGGTTTAACGCCGAGGTCACGGCGCTGCCTCTGAGCAGCTCTTTGCTGATTTCTGTATTATTTTTCGGTGTGGTTTGTGAGCACAGCTGGGATTTCTGTTCTGCTCTTCTGCACTCGCCAATCCCAGGATCGGGAACCGGAGAAATGGTTTCTAGCAGGGGGATTTACGGAGCCAGGTGATGGTCAGGGCCGGCCGCGATGGCAGAGCAGGATTTTGGGGGGACCTTTGCGGGGCCAGGGGGGCCACAAGGGGGTTGGGGTGAAGGGGGCGTGCTTTGAGGGGGTGGTTTGGATTGTGGTCCCCATCCCATTGGATTTTGTGCCCCTTTCTTCCTGAATTCCCATCTCCTGGAGCCGCAGCTCCGGTGCCCGCCGGTCACTGGTGCTTTGTCCGAGAGCCTGGAGTGTGGCAGACGTGGCCAGGTGAGATGTGGCCGTGGCCATGACCCACTGACCACCCAAGCTGGAGCCAAATCACCCATCTGTGTGTCACGAGGGGCTGTGGGCAGGCCGAGGGCGGCTGCGTGTGCCGCCTGTCCGTCGAGGGAGCACAGATGATTCCATGTTTTTTTTTCCAGGGGAATTGGGTGCTGGAGAGCAGCGACCGAGTGGTAGGGCTTGGCTCAAGGGGAGCCCACCCATGTCTCTGCGCTGGGGCAGTTTGGGTCAGCCTGACAAGGGGCTGGACCCCAAAACCTCCCAAATCTGTCCCAAATCTGGCTGGGGACCTTTGGGGTCACCCCCATCCGTGTGTGTTCCCCATCCCTGTGCGTCCCTCCCCGCTCCATGGGCATCGCACTGAAGTCCACACCAGCCTCTGGAAGGAACACGCCCCGTTCCCCTTTGGGAGCGATTGTAGCGTGGATTTTAACCCTGGCACTCGGGTTGTCTCCCGTGTCACCATCAGGCCGGGTCCCCCCTCGAGGTGCCGGGGCGGCGCTGGGTGTTTGGGTGTGCCGGCGCTCGGCCGCATCCTGCGCAATTCCCGCTCTCTTAGTTTTCCTCCCTCCGCTCTCCCTTTGTGCCGAGATCACTCCCAGCCCTTCCCACCCCTCTTTTCCAGCCCGTTAAGCCGTGTTAGCTATTCCTCACCAGCCCAGGGCTGCGGCGAGTGGTTAATGGAGAGCAGACACCACCGGGCCGGCGTCGCTGACAGGATTCTCTCTCCGTGCCCGTCTCCGTCTCCGCCTGTCCCTTTCCAGGGACCGCAATTACATTCCCTGCTGGTTGCACATTTGGTATCCAAATGCCGGCCATGCGCCGCATCCTAATGCGAGGATGGACTTGGGGACGTGCGGAGCTGCCGGAGGGTCCGACGCTCCCCCGGACCCCCCTGTGTGTCCCGGGGTGTCCCGTTGGGGGGGACACACAGAGGGTGGGGAATGGGAACGGTCCAGGGAGTGGGAGATGCCCTGGGGTACCCTGGAAAGCTTTAAAAGTGCTGCTGTGTATAGAAATACACATGTATTTATATACATATATATTTATACACATATACGTATAATATTTATATATCTCTATTTATTTATAGGTGTGGGTGTTTAGGCACCCCCTCCACATAAATACACTTTGCACACACAAATAATCCAGTGCCAAACACCCTCTGTGTTCCTCCGTGCGTGGCTGTGCCACCCCTGCGTGACATTCACCTGGAATTCCTACCTGGGGACTCCGGGATATACCTGGGTGTGGGTTTGCCTGGCTCTAGGCACGGGTCTGTCCGTCTGTCTGTCCAGCTGTGTCCATCCCACGTGCCGTGGCTGGAGCTGTACCTGCCTGTGCCTGACAAGGTTCAGCTGCCGGGTTGGCTGGAAAATTGCAGCAATTGTTCCTTAAATAGCTCCTCGTTCCTGATGGTGACAATTTCGGTTCTTTTGTGTAAGATATTAATCATGATTTTTGAGGCTCTGTTGTGATCCGAGCTGGTTTTTCCCACTCGGGGCAGAGATCCTGCCCTGCTTCGTTGGATTTAATGGGATTTATGGAAGGTGAGCAGCTCCGATTGCTGTTACCTTCAGCTCCTAAGAGGAGTTTAAATTCCTTTTCCCCCTTTGCCACGACCCTACACTCATCCCACTGTTTGGCCGCTTCCTGCTACCTGGAGCATCATCCCAAGACCAGGATGAGCCCCGGTTTGGCCTCTGTGAGTGCAGGGAAGTGCCGCTCCAAGAGTCCGAGCTGGATCATCGCTTGGACTCCATGTTCTTGGAGCTCTTTTCCAACCAAAACGATTCCATGATTTTCCGGAGCTGGAGATGTGCCGGGGTGAGCCAGTGGCCACCACGGCCGCTTTGGCCTTCACCAAATGAATTCCAGAGGCGTCTCAGGGATGCTCCAAAGCCGGGGCTGCATTTAGGGGTGTTCTGCACGGGCACAGACTCTTTGGCACCAGCCCAACCCTTCCCTGGATGCCGGATTTGGGGATCCCATGGCTGTTCCCGCTGGAGCTGTGTTGGGAGGCCGGTGCCCGCGGGGCCCTTTGGGTTGTGATGTGCCAGGGCTGGTTTGGTCCCAGCAGGAAAACTGGGAAGGGCCAAGGCTGAGAGCAGGGCAGTGGGATGGAGCGCAGTGTCCCAGCTCAGTCCCAGCCTGTTCCCGGGTGGTCACAGTGTTGTTATTTATTTATTTCTCCTCCCTCCCTCCCCCTTGGCTTGTTGCTGTCGCTGTGCCTGGGCTGCTAAAGAGCTTCCCATTGTTCCGGAGCTAATTACCTCCTAATGAGGCTCCCGGCTCAAAAGCCGGGCAGGAGCGGGGGCTGTGGGGGGACCGTGGAGGGGCTGCGCTCGAGGGGTGAGGGCAGGGCTGGGGTCAGCACCAGGGTCACCAGTGGGGTCACCGCTCCCTTTGGGATCGCCCCTTGGGTTCAGCTGTGCTGCCCTGACGGTGTGAATTGGGGTTGGCAGTGGGTGGATCCATAGCCATGGAGCTGCTGGCCTGGAGCTTCATCCTAAAGGGTGGCTGGGGGGAAACGACGTTGCCGAAATTCCCGTAGCGAGTGCCAAACCCGGGGAGAAGCGAATACCCCGTGGGTGTTGCCGAGGTGGGGCTGTGCTGGTGCTTGGCACAGAACCCGGGAGGGTTCCTGGTGTCTCCCCTGGTGCGACACCTCCCTGCCAGCCCCCGTCTGGGACGTGTCACCTTTAGGGCACGTCCTTCATTTTGGAAGTGGTGCTTAAACTGGGGTTCCTCAAAGCTCGTCCTGTCTGTGTGCAGGACGAATCCTGCTGCGCTTCACCTGTTCCCTCTTGACCTTATCCCGTCCCAACCTTATCCAGTCCCTTGGCAAAAGGCTGGGATGAGCCCTGATCCCTCGTGGGGTTCACTACTTTGGCTGGAGGGAGCCAGACAGTGCCAAGGAGGGTCCTCACCCCCCTTGGGATCCCGGATCCTGTGCCTGTCCCTGGAATCACGCGTGTCCCTCGGGGCTGCGGCGGCTCCTGTGGCTCCTCTGTGTGCTGGGTGGTGATGCCACAGACGTGATGATGGGGGAAACAGGATCCTTCTCCAAAGGGATTGGGAAGGGCCCCCGCCTCCGCCCTGCTCCGATTGAAGCCAGCCTTTGTGCCCCCGCACGGGGCTGGGGGGTCCCAAACTTCAGAGGGGGACGAGGCGCTCAAAGCAACAACAGTGGGGAAAAATATTCCGAAGGAGGAACGCTAACTCCCTGGAATAATAATGAAGATGGGGAAACGAGTTCCCCTTCCCTGCACTGTTCGGGTGCCTGGGGCAGGGAGGGGTCCCAGACTGAGCCCGTCCGACGGGATGGAAGTGTGGAGGGAGGAGAGGTGTTGGACCGGACCCCCGGTTTTGGAGTCTCCCCTGTCCTGCCCGGTTTGCCCATGGATCAATCCCTGGCTGCGGCACAAATCCTGGGATCGATGGTGCGAGACCCACACTCCCATTCCAGGACCCCTTCAGATCCATTGGACATTTTCCTTTGGGTCATTAATGGAGGGAGAGGGATTCGGAAACAGCGATTTAAGGCTCCTTTTTTTTTCCTTCTTTTAATTCGTCCCCCTTTAGAATTTTTCCCTTCTTCCCACGTTTCCTTCCCAAGGCCCAGTGGAGCGGAGGAGCAGCGAGCGGTGCCGCTGCTGGGTGAGGGGCAACCACAGGGCTGAGCCGTGTCCTGGTGGGGCTGTGCCGTGGTGGGAATCCCATGGGATACACCCGTACCACGGTGGGATCTTATGGGACACACCTGTGCTGTGGTGGGATCCCATGGGGTGCATCCCTATGCTCCCTCGGCACATCGGCTCTTCCCAACCTGCCAATTTTCTGCTTTCCTTGACATTTCCCCCTGGCCTGCCTTTGTTTTGTGGGATTTTCCAGTTTTCCCCGCAGCCGTGACCCCCGGGCACACGCGTGTGTCCGTGCGAACACCGGGGCTGCCCGCGCCCTGTCGATCCCACTGAACGCCTGCCTGGCACTGGACCTGGAGCCGCTGCTCCCTGTGGATGGTGGGGAGTCTGTCAGCATCGGGATTCCCACTACCAGCAGTCCCACTATCAGTATTCCCACCGCCGGTATTCCCACCACGCTGCCAAAGCACTGCCAGGATCCGCAGCGCCTTAAACCATCGCTCAGCACCTTTTTATTGACTCCAGGAATGGGTTTCTGTTTCAGCTCCTTCCCCACCATCCCCAAAATCCCCCAGGGATCCGACTTCGGATTTGGGATTTTTTGTACCAAATCCAGACCTCTCCCAGCTTCGATTCCCAGCGCTGTTGAGTTCAGGAAAAAAAAGGGGGTATAAATGGGAATATGGGTTTTTAATGACTAGGAATGAGGAAGCCCCCTTCCATCCCCAGCTTCTTTCTCCTCCCGCTGCATCCCGATCACCTCCTGTATCTATTTCCTTGGCGTTCAGCCGAATTTCCCTGGAAATATTTTGCCGCTCCCCCCCCATGCAACCAAGTTTTGTTGGATTTTTATTTTTATTTTTTTCCCCTGCAGAAGAGGAGGAATTATCCGTCGCGGTTTATTTTTCCTTGAACATTACACGGGAGCAAAACTCACCCATGTGCTGGGAAAGAGATAAAGTGTTTAGACAGCAAATACAAATATTCGGAGCACTCAGCCCAGCTACAGCTATTCCTGCCAGGATTCCGGATTCCGTGCCGTGTCTTCTAGGGGGGTTTTATTTAGACTGTCTTATTTTTTTTTTTTTTATTTATCAAAAGCCCTATTTATATTTGCAGTAAAATCAAATCAGCCTGACCCTGTAGAGAACTCGAAAAATCCCAATTCTTTCCTTTTCCAATCCTGTTTCCACTGAGGAAAAAAGCCCCTGGACCTCGTGCCCTGCACAAAATCCAACCGCGACGGGATTATTTCGGCGGCTGAGCTTCTCCTCGGGCGCTGGGACGGCGCCGGCTCCGTGGCCGTCCCCCCCAAACTGGGATGTGGGGATGGAGCTGGAGCCCCCGTGGGGTTCCTGTGGGATTTGGCGGGCGCGGGGTCCCCGCTGCCACGGGCTCCGTCTGCGCGTGGAGCATCCGAAAAGGGGGTCGTTATTTTGATTTTATTTTAATAGTAAATTAATTTTAACGCTGCTCCTTGGCAGCATCCCCGTCTCCCGTCAGCGTCCCGGTCCCGCCGGGGACCCTGTGGGTGTCACTGTCCCCCCTGTGCCGGGTGCTGATGCCATCGGGAGCTGAAGAAGCTCTTTCCCAGCCAGCTCGATAATCCCAATTATTATCTGGATTCTCGATCAGGGTTGCTTATTAAACTTGGCACCGCTGGCTTTGCCGTTCCGGCCGCCTGCCTCGGCAGAGGGATTTATCTCCTGCCGACTCGGGAAGGAAATTGAGTGGAAAAACGCGGGGCAGAGCCCCCCGGGACGGGGAGGGGGGGCCTGGGGTACCCGGCTTCCGAAGGGAGCTGGGACACGGGGCGATGCCGGCTCGGGATGGTGGAGTCCCTGTGTGTCCCTCTCCGTGTGTCCGTCCCCACCCCGTCCCAGAGCGGCGATGGGCGGTTTTATTCCGAGCTTATTTCGGAATGGTCGGTGCTTTAATATGACACATCGGCGTTACTGAACAGTCATTGCTTTCTCTTTTCCCTGGAATCCCAGGGACCCTTTCTCGGCGCCTCTCCTGCTTCGTCCCAGCTTTTTCTATACCCGCGCCTTTCTTTCTTCCCACCCCACAAACCTTCCTGGCTCGCTCACCAACCCTTCTTCTTGCATTTTTCCCCACAAACTGTGTTTTCTTTTTACCTGACGTGGCACTGGAGCAGCCCGAGCCTGAGCCCATGTGCTGCCCTTTCCAAGGGGGCTTTTCCCAAATTCTGACCCAATTCTCGGCACAGCCAAGTGGGACGTGCAGAGGAGCGGGCTGGGAGGTGGCGGAGATGCTGCTGGAGAAGATGCTTTCCCGAAGAGTTTCCTTCCCTCCCAGTGTTTGGATGTTTCTATATTCCCGTTGTTCTGCTCCGCTTTTTCTTGCCCTTCCACCATTTTCCTGCATTTTAACAAAACCTACTTCAGACCCTGTAACTGGAATTCCCTCTGTCTGTGTGTCCGGCTGCTCTCCTGCCCCTGGGTGAGGTCCCTGCTCCCGGGATCCCTGTTTTAGGGTGGGGGCTGTCCCTGTCCCCTCCCCATGTGAGTGTTACGGAGGGTTTGGGAGCAGCAAGGACAAGGATAGTTCCAAAGTGCTTTATTTGAGAAATTACTGTTCTCCTGACACCTTCAGTGTTCTTCCCTCCGGGGCAGCCTCGTGTCCCTGGGTTTGGTGTCCATCTTGGGAACGCTCCAGGCTCTCTCCTTGGCTTTTCCAAGGTCCTTTATGGAGATGTGGGGCTTGGGATGGAGCTGTGGCCCCGCCAGGCTGTGCCATGTCCCAGGGACTGTCCCATTGTCGTACAACCGCTGTCGGATACGGCACCGGCACACGGGAATTCTGGCACCAGCTCTGGCTGCAAATGGTGCTCCCGTTTGGTTTCCAACATGGAATCCAAGGCTGTTTGGAAGAGAAATGGCCTCTGGCTCCAGGCCCCATCCAGTGCCATCTCCGTTGGATCTCTGCGGGGTCGCAGGGATCGGTTTGGCCGGAGCCACGGAGGGGCTGAGTGAAACACTGGGATCTTTCCCCACTCCACGGCCCTGACATCACTCCCAGCCCCACAAGGTTGGATTTGAGGCTAAACTGGGAGGATTTGGAACACGTTTGGGAACAGGGATCACCTTCTGCTGCAGGATGTGTTCTCTGGAGAGCTCATCCAGCCCAGCCAGTGCTGGCATTCCTAACACTCATCGCCATGAGTGACCTTCACCTTGGACCAGCTCCCAGCTTTCCCTGCCCTGCTTCCCGGTGTTCCCAGCTTTCCCTGCCTGTACCCCTCTCCACGGTGGTTCCTGGGGTCGGTGGCCCTGAGTTCCAGCCATCCACCAGCCGCCTTTCCAGGCTCATCCCGCCGCCATCCGCAGTTGTTCCTTTTCCCTCGGTTCTTCCCGGCGTCCTCTCCGGTGCCGGGATGTGGAGCACCAGCAGCGGGAGGTGCTGGGGGCTTGGTGTCACGTAGACAGCTGGGATCCGCACTCCATTTCAGAGCTGATTAATAATAATCATCATAAATCATAATGTTGTCTTTTACAATAGAAGGCTTTGCATCAGGAGCAGGGACACTCGCCCTGCGAGCTGGGGGCAATCCCGGATCCGGCTTCCAGCTCCTTGCACGGAGACAAATGGCTTCTCCCTCCCCCAGCCTCAGTTTCTCCGTGGGTAAGGTGAGGATCTCTGCCAGGGGCTAAATTAGGGAATTAATATTGGTAGAGTGATTGAGAGATGGAAAAGGACGTGGCTGTCGCAGCGCCTGGACTCGGGAATTTCTGCTGGGAACAGCGCTGGTGGCGTCGGCAGAGAAGCCCCTTTTTTGTGTCCGCAGAGCTTCTGGATCCAGAAGGAGCGACTGGAGCCCTCCGGCTCCTTCCACACTGGTTTGGGATCGGTGTGGGGACATGGGGGCTCAGATCCATGGCTGGTTCCTGCCTGCATCCTGCATCCAGGTGGTTTGGCAGCGCCGGAGCCCAATTCATTCCATCCTCTTCCACCTTGTCCCTGTGCCGTTGTATCCCTTGCTGCCCCAAAATCCTGGTGTCACCGAGTCCCTGGTTCCCACCGGCAGCCCCATTCCCATGGGAAGGGAATCCAGCTGGATGGATATTTTCTAGTTTTCCTTAAACATTGTAATATTTGTTCCACCTTATAAATCACCGCCTGGCTCCGGGTGGATTTATGGATGCAGGTGGGAGAAACGCGGCTCCCAGGACTTGCTGGAAGGGTTTTATGGGGATGGTGTTGCAGCAGGGAGAGGGCTCTTGCTGGGAATCTCATCTGGGGATAAGATGGGAGTGTGGATCAATCCCTGGGGCAAAATGGACCGGGCTGGAGTGGCTGAGGTCAGCACAAGTCTGCAGTGCCACGTTTGTGGTGCCACGGATTTTCTCCATGCTACAAAGGGATGGAACAGCAGCCCCAACAGGTCGCACCCCACATGGGGGATAAGCCAAAAAAATGGGGTTCCAAAGCCTTTCCCAGGTCCCTCCAGGGCCAGTTTAAATCCCGGGAAGGTCTTGCTTTCTCACTGCAGCCGTCAGTGTCATGCTGGGGCCACCGGAATATTGCTGGGGATGCGGGAATGCCGTCAGGCAGCTGCTGACAAAGGCGACCTTGGAGCGAGGGGTGCCGGGGGTGTCGGGTGCCGGGTGAGGATGGGACAGGATGGGGATGCTCAGCCCTGGGGAGACCCAGCCGGGGCTCTCCCTGCTCCCCGGGGGCCGGGATAGCTCCAGGGGGATTTTCCCTGCGCCAGCGCTGCCCGCAGCAGCACAAACGAACCAAGTAATTGGCAACATGGAAATATTTTGTGCTCATTAAGCAGTGGGAAGCGGCGGGTGAGGAAGGGGGTTCTCCGGCGGCGTCCGGAGCCGTGTTCTCCAGAGTGGTGCTCTCCAGTGCCATTCCCAGGGGCTGTTAGTGAAGCCCACCACCTTCCCGGCTGGGAGCCAGGGCAGGGAGCACGGTGTGGAAGCACCCTGGGATTGAGGGCTGGCCGTGGAAAGCCCCCCTGCCCCAGTTTGTGGAGGAGCTGGATCCCAGCACCATGTTACCAGGAGCTTCTTGTGTTGGGAACAAGAGCAAACCGTGGGAGCGGTGGGGTCCCCGCCGCTGTACGTGGGGGCTGGGAGGGTCACCCCACCTCTTCTCCTCATCACCATAAATCCCACGGGTTAAACTTTGTCGCGTCGGATCTCGGCAGCCGCCTTGGAGCTCCCCAAGCCCGGCACTGCTGGTTCCCAGGAGCAGCGCCAAGGGGAGCCCCGGGGAGGGCTCAGTGTCCCCCCTGCTCCCAGCACAGCGCGGGAGCAGCAGCAGGGGATGATCCCGAGGATCCTGTCCCTGCTCAGGGGGTCCCGGTGGGGTCCCCCCACCACCCTCCACCACGCTCGGCCCCGAGCACGTGCCGGCGGTGCCGAGGCCCTGGCGCGGCGCGGGGAGCCCAGCGGTGCCGCAGGCGGGGGAAGCTTTATGGCTGTAGTTAAAGGGACTTTATGATATTGTATCTGAACAATTGCCGGCTATTATCCGGATCGATGCCGCGGGATTGAGACGCCGGTTGATAACCCAGGCAGGGCTCTGATCGCTTTTGAACCGCGCAGGGTCGGTGGTGCTTTCCACAAAACCCCTCGGTGGTTTCTGTTTTAACTCCCCGCCCCTGCACCTGGTGGGTTTTGCCCCGGGACACCCCATTCCAGGTGTGGTTATTGTTTGTCCCCCTCCGACTTGCTGCCCTGGGGGGGGACTGGGATGCTGGGGCCCGGCTCGGGGTGGTGGCATCCAGGTGTGGGGGGCTCCAGGGTGCCCAGCACTGCTGTGTCCTCCCTTTTAGGATCAAGTGACAGATTTCGGGGTCCCCTTCCCACCTCTGGCTCGCAGCAACCGCGGGTGAGTCACGTCACCTCCGTGCACTTGGTTTCCCCCAGCTGTGAAACGAGGACAATGATACCTTTCCCACCTCGCAGAGGGGTTGGGAGGCTTAATTAGTTAATGTTCGTAAAGTGCTTTGAGGATTAATTAATATTGTGACTCTAATTTTTTCCGATGGAGAAACGCCACTTAAATATCTCCGCGCTGGTTCCTTCCTCCCTGACCCTATAAAGCGATTCCACCCGGGAATGTTGCTGGTCTCTGCAGGAGCCATGTGGCCCTGTCCCTGCCAGGTGTCATCTCCCCAGTGCTGAACTGGGAGGCACTGGGGGCTGGAAGCCCCAGGGTTGGTTGCCAACCCACCGGGGCTATCCCAGAACATGGGGTGTGGATCCCAGCGTGTCTGTCGGGGCCTGATCCTCCTTGGCCAGGCTCTCCCTGCTGGAATCCATTCCTATTTTGGGATTATGCCACTGTCACCTCCCTGTGACACTGCTTGTCCCTGCCCAGCCTGCTCAGGCACCTCAGGCAGCCCCATCCCCAGCGAGCTTGACCTGCTGGGAATCTCCTGTGCGAAACTGCCCCCTGCAAATCCCACAGCCTGTGTCCGATCCTGTGCGGCGTTTTGGGGGCTGCTGGGCTGGGAGGGGGCTGGGAGGGCAGGCTGAGGGGTGGCCAGTCCCTGGTGGGTTGGTGATGCTGCGCTGGGCGTGAGCCAAAGCGCACGGACACAATCCCGGCTTTCCTGGTGGAAATGGAGACGAGATGTTGGGATCGCACCCGGCAGGCACAGGAGGGCACGTCCCGCTGTCTCCATTCCCGCGTGCCATTAGTGGGATCGCTGACAGGCAGCTTTGGTGAGATGGTTTCTCAGCAGCAGCTCTGCTCCGTTGCGCTCTCCTGCTCCCTCCTGCTCTGCCACAGGGATGAAGGGCATGGGGATAGTGGAGGAGTCCCCACGATGGCAGTGCCACCCCCTGGCCCTCTGGGGTGTGAAACCTGGCATTAGCTCAGCTTTGATGCTGGGAGAGTCTCGGGCATCTCTCTCCCCAGCACCAGGTTTCCTGCTGGGAGTGACCAAGGGAAGGAGCTGAGTGTGTATCCCAGCTCTGGGTGACCTGAAGGATCCCAGCCACCAGCACTGGCACAAACTGGAGGCATTTGGCCACGTTGGAGATGTGTGAATTCCAGAGGGGCTGGTGGGAGTGAGCTGGTGGGGCCATGGTGTGGTTCTGGTGGGACGGGCTGATGGGATACTGTGGAGCCCCCAGGGCTGGAGAATCAGGGACAGTGGGAGAAACCCCAGTTGCAGAGTGCTGGAGGGAACTGGGACCCGCCATGGAGTGAGGAAGAAGAGGAGGGAGGTCTGAGGGGAGCCACCATCCTGTTCCCTGGAGCTGCTGGGTGGAGCTGGAGGAGAAGGAGAGCGTGTGCTGGGAGAGGATGAGCCAGGAGGCTCCGGTGCTGGTCGATGGCTCCTGTCCCTGGTCGATGGCTCCTGTCGCTGGTTGTCACCAAACTCCAGTGGTGTGAGGAGAGGCACGTGCAGGGTCTCAATCCTGGCTCCTCCACAGGGTCTGGGACAGGACAGATCGACGTCAGCGTCCCCATGCCCGGACCCTGCTCCGTGCCATTAATAACATCCCGGCAATTAAATGGAACTAATGCAACGATAAAAATAACCTGCTGTCCTTCCTCAGCGCCGCATCCCACAAGCTCAGAGGTGTTTAAAACCCATTTATTGCTGGATCCTGCCATCAACTGGCAACAGGGTGCCTGGGGTGGCATCGGTGGCCACGGGGCTGCGACCAGGGTTTCCAGTCCTGACCCTCTCCCTGCCTTCTGCAAGGTGTGAATAGCCCTAGTTCCCTCCGAGTGCAGAGACTGGTTTACCAAGTGCCAGGTTTTAAATAATCTAAATTACATGAATATTTTATTTTTCTTCTTTCTAGAGTTGTGGAATTCCCAGGGGTTGGTTTTCAGGCTTTTCTCCGTAATGGAGGAGCAGGAACGTGTTCTTTTAATGGTAATTGAGATTCTTGCATCATTGCAGGACTCGGAAGCTGGATGGGCTTTAAATAACAGGAGAGTGGGGGAGTTCAGGTTCTGGTTCCTCAAGTGGGTTTCTGAGGTTTTTGGGTGGTTCTCCTCACTCTCGCTGAGGTTGGAGAAGGCTGTGTCCCCATCCCACTGCCCTGGGAACCCTCCCCAAAGCAGGAGGTGACTTGAGGGGGTGACAGAGACCCTGTGGATGGTGGTGTCCTTCAGGAGACCTCTCAGGAATGGCACTGGGAGTGACATGTGTCATGTGCCCTACTGTTGGAGCCCCTGCCACTCCTTTCCCAACCTGCGTGGACCCGGATATTGAAGCTGGATCTGCCCAGACTGAGGTTGGAGGGTTTTTGTTTTTGGCTTTGTTACCTTCTGGCTGGCACAGTGGGCACCCATCCCGGGGAACACTCATCCTGGAGGGTACACATCCTAGTTTTGCTGCAGGGTTGCTCGTGGGGCAGGCACGGGGAGGGGTTGGTGTCCCTCCCTTGCCACGCAAGAGACCGGGGTGGTTTTGGAAGGATGAGGATGAGCAGGATGAGGATGAGCAGAGGGTGAAGCACGGCTGCTCTGCCTGGTAGTCCCGTCACTGTGGTCCCAAAAGTCCGAGCACAGGAGCTGGAATTGCCAGCCCTGTGCCCTCCCGAGCTGCCTCGTCCCTCTGGCTGCCCCCACCGCCCCAGCCCTGTTGGCACAGCATGGTGCTGGCAGGGCTGGTCCCCAACACAGCCATCGTGGGGCAATGGAAGGGGCTGCTGAGCACTTTCTGGGTGGGGGGAAAGCGGTTTCCGGCTGCTGGGGGAAACATCTGGATCCAATTCCTGCTCCATGTGCAGCCAGCTGGGCCAAACCCACTGTTCCTGCATGGCATGACGGGAGTGGCTTTGCTGCAGAGGCACCCACCAGGTCCCTGTCCTGTGGTTGGGAGCCCCATATTGTGTCCCCATCCCACTGGGAACCATCCTGCTGCATCCCCCTCCTGCCAGAAACCCTCCTGCTGCATCCCCATCCCACTAGGAGCCCCCCCACTGCATCCCCATCCTACCAGAGGCCCTCCTGCTGTATCCCCATCCCACCAGGAGCCCCA